>JAUMJK010000975.1:0-183498 GCA_033558105.1 Coccyzus lansbergi | reverse complement strand
CTTCCTATTGGTCGTCCTCCCGCCCCTCGCTCTCCGATTGGCTGTCGGTCCAGCCGAGACCGGTGGGGCGGGACTTCCGGGGCGGGGCCGTCTCTAAAGCGCCCGGATGTGGGGCCGGCGCGGAACTTTCCAGAAGAGTCAGGATCGGCGCTGGGCAAGGATCCGCTGCGGGAAGCGGGGCCGCCCGGCGCCGACATGGTGAAGGAGACCACCTACTACGATGTGCTGGGCGTGAAGCCCAACGCCTCGGCCGAGGAGCTGAAGAAGGCGTACCGAAAGCTGGCGCTCAAGTTCCACCCGGACAAGAACCCAAATGAGGGCGAGAGGGTGGGCGCCGTGGGGCGTGGGGGGGCTCCCGGGGTCGCGGGGTATGAAAGTGCCGGTGGTCCAGGGGGTGGGGAGCGTGGCATCGAGGTCCCAGTGCCCTGGGGGTGGAGAGCAGGGGTTCTTGGTCTCGGCACACCGGGGTCCCAGTGCCCGAGGGAGCCTGCGCTGGGTATCGTGGAGCTGCTGTCCAAGAGGGCCTGGGGGCAGTCAGGTTATTATTCTTGGATATCTAAGTGCAGTGCGTGTCTCTCACAGTTCAAGCAGATCTCTCAAGCCTATGAAGTACTGTCGGACCCGAAGAAGAGGGATCTCTATGACAAAGGTGGTGAGCAGGCCATCAAAGAGGGTGGCTCCGGAGGGGGCTTTGGGTCACCCATGGACATCTTCGATATGTTCTTTGGTGGTGGAAGGATGCAGAGAGAGAGACGAGGTAATGTGCCATCTCTTGACATTTTCTCAGACTTTACAGCATGGTTGCCTTAGTAGGTGGAACTGGAGTCTCTCAGGAGAATCCCAGAAATGTAAAGTGTTAAAATTATGTTACTGGCTTCAGCTCCATAGGAGGAGACATTTTATTAAGCCTGTAATACCTGAAATGTGCTGGGGAGGTCATTTTGTTTATCCAGTGGTAGTTTGATCTCCCAAGCATTGTTTCCTGTTAATAGCTAACCACGTACTGTGTTTGGAAAGCCTGTAATTGAGTGTATGCTCAGCTGCTAACGGACTGAAGTGGAAATGGAAGGTTAACATACCTTAAAACTTTTGTACTACAGTATGGGTAGTGTCAAATGTGAATTTGGTCTTTAATTGCCAGTATCCAAGTCTAAATAAGATAGCCAAATCAAATTTAGTGCATGGAGCCTTTTTTTTTTCCTGTGCTGTTCAGTGAAATTGAGTTGAAACAGCAATAAAGTGCTGCTCCAAAAGTGAAGTCTAGATTAATGACACTGGGAAAGACTGTAGTGTAAGTTAAACTGGTTAAGAGAAGTGCTGGCCACATCACTTCTGACTATGGACCTGGTGATAAAGAAAAGAAAGGATATATTTTGTATCAAAATGTTAATGTTGTATTAAAGTATTCCTAGTGAGGCAGAGCTCTGTATCCTTCACAAAATAAGATCCAATGATATTAAAACAGAATGTTAAAGCTTATAGATTTGTTGTGATTTAAGTGTAGCAATGTATGAAGTTACTATTACTCAAAAGACCAAGTTCCTCAAGTTTACATTAACATCTGTTTTCTTTTTTCCAGGGAAAAATGTGGTCCATCCATTGTCAGTAAGTTTAGAAGATCTGTACAATGGTGCAACGAGGAAACTTGCGTTGCAGAAGAATGTTATCTGTGACAAATGTGAAGGTAACTGTGAAATAGAAAATAAACAAAAATTGCTTCTAAAGCTTTCAGGTGGTTTTTCTGGCAGCTTGTAACCCTGTGTCTCCAATTTTCATTCTCCTCAGGTCGTGGTGGTAAGAAGGGTGCAGTAGAATGCTGTCCTAATTGCAGAGGAACAGGCATGCAGATCAGAATTCACCAGATTGGGCCAGGAATGGTGCAACAAATCCAGTCTGTGTGTATGGAGTGTCAAGGGCATGGGGAGCGTATCAGCCCCAAGGACCGGTGTAAGAGTTGCACTGGCAGAAAAATTGTCAGAGAAAAGAAGATATTAGAAGTTCACATTGACAAAGGTAAAGTGTCTTATTGAGATGAAATATCAAACTTGGTTGTACTGACTGATTTTGCAGCAATAAAACTATAGTGAATGCATAGTGTCAGTTTGGCGAGTAACACTGGTGAGTACAGGTACAGTAAAATCACTGCCCTTAAAAAGTTAGAGACTTATCGAACTTTCTTAAAAATTACTTCTGCATTCACTTTTCATACTATGCACATAACTAAGAATGAATACTGAAACCTTGCACTGTATGTGGTGAATTACTTTTGAGCAACTGTGTGGGTCCAACTCTTGATTAGGTAGCTGGCCTGTTTACAGTAAAACTCACCATTTCTTGGCTTAGTTTTCCCTGCCTGGAGGGAAACTCTGCAGACTCCGATCACTTCTACTGTGTTTCAGTGTGAAGGGGAACCAGGTCTGCTATAGTAATAGGGTGCAGAGAGAGTGCTAAGCCTCTCATGCTTAGAACTCTTTTTGCTATGCAACCCTAACAGTGCTGTGCTGTGCAGGTGCTCTGTGCCTCGCAAAATACAACTTCTTGTGCAAACCGTCACAGTGATGGGAGAACACAACAATGTGTAGTGACAAATGATTCGGCAGGCTGACAAGCACATGGCTTCTACACGCTTATGCCTGGTTATTATCTAAAACTGTTTTATGTGTAATCACACCTTATACAATGCCTGAATTTGTTATTAACAGGGAAAATCCTACAGTAGCATTCAGTATGATAAGTAGTAGGGATCTATTGCTGACATTTCAAATGGGGAAATAACTGTGAAGAGTTTCTCTTCTGTTGCGGACTATGAGCTGGCATGAGGCTGCTAGAATTTGATAGAGACTTGTGTAGGTGAAATTTGTGCCTTGCACGACAGTTACAGTTCTAGGGAGAGTACTTGCACTCAGCAGGCACCAAGAGCATATTTCATAAGTAGCTCGGCTACATAAATTTATAAAACTGAAGAAACTGTTCACTGGCTCAAAACTTATTTTGTACACGGTTTCGCGGAGGGGGCGAGTTGTATTTGTGTATATAATAAACTGTTTTGATCATTTTTCCCTGGAGGACTTTATTTTGGTAGGTCGGTGGTTTACACTATAGTAGGCATAATGATCTTGAGACATAGTTCAGGTTGGCATCACTGAAATCAGTTGGATGTGTGAGTAGATTTAACAAAAAAATGATGCATGTTTCAAGGGAAAGTGTCTATCTTCTAATTTGAAGATCCAGAGACCTCCTGTTACCAGCTTGTGCCTATAAAAATAATTTATTACCGCTTTTCACTTACAAAAATGAAAACCTTTGTTTTCTGCAATAGGAATGAAGGATGGTCAGAAAATAACATTCCACGGTGAAGGGGACCAAGAGCCAGGACTAGAACCAGGGGATATTATTATTGTCTTGGATCAAAAAGACCACTCTGTATTTACAAGGTAAAAACTCTGGAAATACTTTGTGCTAACTCCCAAGATGCATGTCCACAGCGTTACTTGGTTGCCACTCACCTTTTGTCTACTGGAAATATCAGTAAGTAGGACTGCATGGCTAGAATTCACCTGCAAGTTTGGGTCACCAGAGTTGTTGGTACAACTGGTCACAGCCCTTTGCTCCAGCAGCATGAGATACTTTCGTGAGCTTTGGTAACGGAAGGAGATGGAAGGCAAACAGACCCAGCTACAATTGCCAAGAGTTTACAAATCTCGTTTTTTTTGCAACAACCCTTAAGTACTGAGATTCTGTTTAACAGGTGTGAATAACTTGTGATTATTTCCTTGCTCTTTCTAGAACAGCATTTCATCAGCTGCTTCAGAAAATCACCTTTGATGTAGGCTAATGTTCATTGGCCACTTGGCTTCAAGGCACAGAAACCTTTTTCAGTGTGCTCACTTTTGCTCAAGGAACTTAATATGTGACAAACATAGTGAACATAGTATGCACCCTTCTGACCAATGGTGGTTTCCCACTTAATTTCCTGCCTGAGTTCACTGGGCAGGGTAATCAGTCCTGGATATTCTTGCAAAAGCAGAAGTGACTCAGGCAGCACTGACCACATGTTAAGTTTTTTGTGTTACGAGATAAGTATTTTGTGTTACTGCATTGTGTTATCCTTGTTCCAAGTTACTGTTAGTGGCATGAGTCCATCCATTATATTATCTTGCAGAAGTGTATTTAACTTGGTGTCTCACTGTTTCTGTTTGAAGCAGTGACAAGGGAATCAATGGATTTGGAAAAAAGCATTTGTCTTGACACCAGCAACTGACATTGTAAATCAGCACCATGAGTCAGGGGCTCTTGAGGAAATCTATGGGTTCATCTGCCCAAGTGTCCTGTGTGGTGCTGAGCGCTGGAAGTTGGTGCTAGAACTCTATGCCAAACAACTCTGAGCTCACAGGTTAAGGATCTTTTCTGTTTGCTTTGGATAAGCTTACTCAGCTGATATTTTTTCTTAACTTCCAGTGAAACCAGATACTGAACCAGCTGTGCCAGGGGGACAGTCTGGGCCAAACTGCATGGTTACCTAGGACTTGCAGTCAAACTCTGCTGGCTTATTTCTGTCCATCTTTCTGCTCACTGCCTTCAGATCTGGTGTCCTGAGATAACCCTTGATATTCATGGTCCTGTGTGGTTATGCTGAGGTCGTGCTGCTCTGGGACAAGTGGAATGTTCCCCCTCTCCTGTCAGAATCTAAACTTAACTTCTCAGGCAACTCCCCTTCCAGAGACCTTTAAAACAGGAGGAGTGAAATAACTTAAGTTCTTTGAATAGACTGGAGGGATTTTTGGCTCTTTAATGTGTAGTTTGTGCAGACATCACTAGAACTGCTATTCTGAAGTCAGAACAGGCAATTAAAACAAGTATATGGAAAAGATAGTGTCTTGGTGCTTTCTGGAAGGTACTTTTATAACTCGAGCCATCTGTTCAGGCTTTGTAAGAACTGGGTCTTCAGAAAGCAAATGTAACAGAATACCATACAGCTAGCTGATGCATCTAAGATTAAGTATTAATCAACATAAATGAAATGTATTAATTGTCCCAGTTGCACTGTTTAGGAAACTGAGAGAGAACTTTTTCCTAGTGTTGTGAAGGAGTAGTGCAGTAGAACTGAAGGCAATCGAACCTTGCTGTATTTATTTTCAAATAGGTACTTCTACACTTTGGATAGCCACACTTCATCAGTAGTGGCTCTTAGAGTGGTTATCATAGCTGTAATTGCTGGTTTGGGGTGCTACCTCAATATTCGGTTTTCTTTGTTAAATTGCCTGGGCTTCTATTAGAACTGCAGCTTTGTTGTCCTTGTTAAGTTAAACATGGACACTAAGTATAATCCTATTACTGCTTCTCTGTGACTGTTCTTGATTGTTTCTGCTGTAGACGAGATGAAGACCTTCTTATGTCTATGGATATTCAGCTGGTTGAAGCACTATGTGGCTTTCAAAAGCCTATCACAACACTGGATAACAGAACCATTGTCATTACCTCCCATCCTGGTAAGTTTTGGTTTACTTTCTGCTAGAAGTCCAAATGTACAGTGAATGTCAGCTGGAAGTTAACAGAACCACAACATCCCCTCTTGATGTACAAGGGATGGGTGCTGGTATCAAGCTTATTTCCTAGTCTCTGCAGTAAAAATCCTTAAACAAAAAGGTGTTTTGGATAGCAGTCAGCAGTAACTTCCTCTTTGGGTGATACAGTAACAGACCTTACCTCATGGAGATACTTGTATCCTGAGGATACTTAATGAGAATGGAAGGTGGTGTGTCTCTGAAATCCACTGTTTCAACCTTGGAATATTTAGTAAATTTGTACCTATGTTTCCTTTGGGAAGCATAAACAGTGTTACAAGAATGTAATGGAGATGTCAGCCTGCTTTCCTACTTGGATATTATGAAGCAATAATCCCTATGAGGGTACTAGATATTGGCATAGCTGTCAAACCACCGTGTAGAAGGTTACACAAATATTGAAGGGAGTTAAACCTAAAGATGCTTCTGTTCCCTGTGTGGATTCCTTCCCATTTTATGTTTGGGGTTTTTTTTTGTTGTTGTTGTTAGTTGGTTTTTTGTGGGTTTTTTTTTAGGCCAGGTTGTCAAGCATGGATCCATTAAGTGTGTGTTGAATGAAGGTATGCCAATTTATCGCAGGCCATATGAAAAAGGACGTCTGATCATAGAGTTCAGGGTAAGTGGATCAACTAATTTACATGGCACAATTCAGCACTGAATATCCATCCAGAATTTAACTTCAAACATTAACTCAATCAGGAAGAGTTACCAGTTATCAGATATCATGGTTCAGTATTTGTTGTTGACAGTAGTGAGAACAGGTAATACATCAAACAGAATTACAGTTCAAAACAAAGAAAAACTTCAGGAGCACTGTGCTGAAAGTCTGTTAAGTATCAGAAGAATTTCTTTTGGATGGCTTGTGAGTTCCCATTTGCTTGGTATGTTCTTTAGTTTCTGTCACCCTGAAGGATGGATTAGCAGCTTCCCCTGTGCAAAGAAGTAGATGGAAAAATGCTGATTTCTTCTCTGGAGAGAAGCTAGAACTGGGAGCTCTGCAACAGGCTCTGCTGTGGTTTTAGAGGAGGCTGAACCTTATCTTTAATGCTGATACTAGGATGATTCCAGAATTGGTTGGATAAAACTTGGTTAAGCTGCCAGAATTTCACTTCTTGGAGGCAATACAAAAATAGTCTAGTGATATAGGGGTTTATTGGGTTTTGTGTGTGTGTGTTTTAAGCAGTAGATTTAAGCCATCTGTGATAATAAAGCTGACTTTGGCAGGTAGCTGAGCTGTAGTGGGATGAAATGAGGCCAAGTCAATCAGACATGAGTAACCCCAGTTTTTGATGATTTCAGGTGAACTTCCCAGAGAGTGGCTTCCTATCCTCGGATAAGCTATCTCTACTTGAAAAACTGCTACCTGCAAGGCAGGAAATAGAAGAAACTGAGGAAATGGAACAAGTGGATTTAGTGGACTTTGATCCATCTCAGAAAAGGAGACACCACTATAATGGAGAAGTCTATGAGGATGCTGAGCATCACCCTAGAGGCGGGGTTCAATGTCAGACATCGTAAATGCGCCAATAAATAACTTGTTATGCTTGTTTTGTATGCATTAGGGGATGAATGAAGGACTATGATCAGTTCACAGTCACTTCCTGCTGTTTGTTGTTCTATACAGCCATAGTTATTTCTAAAAGCATAAAGAAATAAACTAAGTCATTAAACTGACTTTGCAATTTGTATAAAGCTCCAGGATGCAAGCTGAGATGAAGTTGATTGCACTTCTCCCCTGCCTTTTGGTTAAGAAAACTCCCTTACCTGCTTGTCTTTCATTCCAAGCCTTGTAATTCGTGTATATGTGCAGTTGCCCAAGCTTAGACTTAAGATTCTGTGGTGTTCTTTGTAGGAATTTTAGATCTTATACTCTGTTAATAAAAGTATGCACAAGTACTTTTAACTATACCTTACCATTAATTATGTTTGGTACCAGTTAGAATAACATGTTGATGTTATGGGCTTGTACTAGTGTTTAAGTAGGGATGGGCTCTAATCTACCTGCATAATAACATGAAGCTGACAAAGATGTGGTCAATCTTCACATTAAAGTCACACCATACCCAAGCTCCCTGGAGCTACTGCAGTTAAGGTCAAATAGTCTTTCCCTTGCCAGCTTTGGTCTTGTCCCTGGAGCTCAATGTGAAGCTTGCTTTGGTTCATCACTGACTATTTGCCTGCTGTCCTGCACCATACTGCATAAAGAGCCAGCGGTTGCTCAGCTGATGCAGGAGCTTACTTTGCCATGGTGCATGAGTAAAAACCTCTAGGCTTTATCAGCACACATGCAGTTTGAAGTCTGTCAGCCTGCTGGCATGTGAAGCTTGACTTCCACCTTGTTGTTAACTGGAGTTAGGTAACCCTTTGTGGTGTGTCAGAAAGAGCAGCACCAGCCCTGTGTGGCATGGTGAGCCTGCAGAGGAGAGAAGCTTGCTGTCAGCGAGTACAACCAACTGGTGCATCTAGGGTGTCCTGAAATTAATGTATTCTGTGCATTATTTTAAGCTGACTGTTGAAAAAAGTTCTGTATGAATGTTCTAATTGTAGATTAAGCATTTCCAATATAATTACAAAATTGTTCATTGCGTCTTTTCTTAGACCAGATGTTGATTTAAAGACACCACCCCCTTCTTTTTAGACAGCTATTGACAGAAAAAAATCTTAGCCAAAAAACCCAAACATCTTTCAGAAAATATGCTGAGAAGACAAGTCCAGATTTAACCTCTAGCCAGGGTAGTTCTGTCTTGTTCTATGATCTGGCATGGGACAGTTTATGCTTTTCTTATTGTGTTGAAGTAGAAGTGTAATGAAAAGAGGTTGGGTTTTGTTTCCAGAAACAGCCAATATATGGCAGTATGCCTGTTGTAACTTGAATATCTAGAAACTGTTAATCTTACAAAGCCTCTCTAGCCCAAATGTAGTTCCGATTGAGGTACCTACAGAATAGTTACCCCCTGTGTGTTTCACCTAGCATTTTCTTTCCTGCTTTCTCTGCCTCAGGAGGAATAAAATTCTGGAGGCAAAGCGGCTTACCAAATTCTCCTAGAATGAGCTCATGGGTGAGCTGTGCAAATGTGAGCAGCAGGAACCTTTGCTCTGTCAGTAAGACAGCCTGGCTGAACTTGGGGGGAATGAAGTAATCCTGCCTCTGTCTGGGGCTGAGGCTGCTTCCCAGCTGTCCTCGGGCTACACAGCAGTAAAATATGCTACTGGGTTTCAGTTCTGTAAGCACCGTTGTTTTGGGTTTTTTCTCAACCACTGGGTCAAAACAGCTAAGGCCAACCAAGCTCAGTGCATTGTCTTGAAGGTGGCCACAAGAGTTCTTCCTTCATATGACTGTGTATTACACAAAATCCCCAGTCCATAGCATTTTTTTTTTTTTTCCTCAGGGAGACTAGTTTTCCTCTCACCACACCCATAGTTGCATCAACACAGCCAAGGGAATGTTTGTGTTCTTGACTTGCTCTCAAGCCTGTAGCAGCCAGTTCCGTGTTGTGCCTTGACACCACAGAGGACAGGCCCAGCTTCTGGGAGGTGGCTGACCAGAAGCCTTCTAAGAGCAGCCCCGGGAAAGATGCTACTCCCAATGCAGGAAAGGCAGCAGAAACACCACTGGTTAATAAGCATCCTGCTTTGGAACACGAAAGTTATGGCCCATAGAAATACTGGTAGCAGTAGAGTGGGCTTTCAGCAAAACACACTAGCAAAGGAAGGAAAGAGCTGGCCAGAAGGACCTCAGCCCTTATATCTCCAAGTGGGATGCTGAGTATAGTGTATGGCCTCTTCTTAACTTCTTAGGTTTGCTGTGATGTTCTGGGTATCGTACAGCTACAACAAGCAGTAAAGATATTCTGCATATTGTGCAGCTACTGCAAGATGTTTTGCGCCTCTGAAAAAAATAAAGCCTTTTTTCCCCCTGATTTCTTATTGCTGTGTAGTTTCCCATTTCGGGGAATGAACTGAATGTATAGCTACAGAAAGTGAAGACACCAGTAGCAAAAAAATCTCTGGTTCTGTAACTATCAGCATAGCAATCCGATCATGACCTGAGCTGATGTTTGCAATCACTGCCAGCACTTCAGTTTCAACACCACCAAATTCATACTGTCACATTTATCTTCCAGTCCATTAGAATGATTCCTTCCCCTGTGTGCAAAGCATGTAGGATATTTCCCCCTCCCTCCTCAGATATCTAGCAGCTCCACCATTCCACAGGTTTGCTGTGAAACCAAGAACACCCACTCCAGACTCATTTAAAAGCTTGCTCTTGTTTTTGCTTCTGCTTGTAAGAATACAGGGCCCTAACTGTCCTCACCTCCCTGTGCTTTTTTCCCTACCTGCTACCCAGCAGCAGTGAAAGAAGTTTGCTCAGCCCAGTGGAATAATCTCAGTGATCCCAGATCTGCCTTGGACTTGCAGTGTTACAGAAAGTCAAGCCAGTATGCAACTTGCCCTAGGACTTTTTCGTTAGCAACTCAACTTGAGAAGACCTGTTCCTGCATCCATTTGCAATTGTTGGTGCTCAGACCATTAGTGGGGCACACCAAGAGAGGCAAGGTTTGATTTAAGGCATCCTCTTCCAAGCCTACAGATAAAGAAACATTAGGTTCTATGTTTACTCTTGTTTTTCAGGAGGTAACATGAGCACTATAACAGTACTCAAAGAATGGGGGACTTCAACCGTTCTGATATTTGCCGGCAGGACAAAACCACAGGATGTAATCAATGCATCAATAATCAGGGCATCAATGAGAAGTTCCTGAAAAGAACACACATTACTTGATTTGGCTAACAAAGTTTCCACTTTGGGAAGATAGGAAAGGGAGCAAGTGCCTGCCTCCCAGAGAAACATCCCATTTCCTGTCCCAAAAGGCAGAGGCAGTATCACAACTTGTTACTATGCAGGGAGCAGTTTTATAGGTTAAGGGACACAAGGAAACTGAAGAGGGCTTTGTTATCCCGCTCCATAATGCAAACAGCACCTGTTAAAGGTAAAAATGCTAGGTTCCCTTCACCTCAACAGCATCCATCTCCTTGTACTTTTCTCCATGAATAGGTAGTGCCAAAGAATTCCCACATACAGTTCCTACTTTGCCCCTGAAATAAAGTGTGCAGCGACCTTTCTCCTTTGGATTCACTCAAAGCCTGTGTTTACCCCACTGGCATTCAGATCCAAGGTCGGCCAGCTTGTCTCTCACAAGTTGCCATGATCCAATTCGTAGGGTTTATTTGCAGCTTTCCAGAGAACACACAGAGACCTACATCATCAACAAGACTGGAGATCGAGTAATCCAGCTTAAGGGTCCCCAGAACACTTGCAGACATTAGGCAGAAAGTGTATTTCAAGGCATTTATAACTGACCTTTAGCACATTTCCTGTAGATTTCTGCTATCTATTCTCTTATCTCAGACTGAAACTAGTGATAAAAGCTATCTGGAATTACAGACAGGCCCTCTCTCCCAAGCTCATGGTTCAAAATCCTCAGCAACATGCAAAACCACGGCAGGCACCCATGGGACTCTCTAGTCTCTCAGATCTCATGAGAATTTGGCTGCTCTATACAACACTCACAAAGGATCTTTTCCTTTCGAGATCAAGTCTTTAGTTTTCAGCTGGTCTCACTAAATCTTGCTAGGAATTCAAAGGAAGGTTTAGTATTTCCCTGCAGATGGCAAGCTGCTGGTGGTATCACAGCAGGACTACACCTGCATCTATAGGCCCACATGTTACTTGTACAAAGGATTATCCCAATAACATTTAAAAAAAAATAAAAGTTACATCTACCACTAGAACCATGTAGGCACCTAAGACTTGCTTATTTTTCGCTGAGATAGCAGTAGCATTTCTACATACATTCTGCAAGCACACACAGAGGCAGCAGATTCCACCAGTGCAAGTGTGAACACCATTGATACCCAGCTCAGAAAGAGGATGATAAACTGACATGTAAGACCTCCATCACATGGTGCTCCTTTCGAAAAGCATTTTGCACTCCTTCATGGACAATGGAACTTGCCAGCTCCAAGCAAAATAATTCAAGCATAAAACAAGGCCTATGGGTGAACAACACTTTTTTTAATATTAGTTAAAGCACCAGATGTTGTCTTACATACAGGTAAGTGGCACAACACCTGGCTGATTCTTCAGACAGAAAATGTCTTCCTAGATTACATTTTACAAAGTAACAGTTACATTTTTAAAAAAATTACATTTCTAAAAAAAAAAATCAACATTTTCAAGATTATCATTGTACTTCTGCACCAGCCACCAGCTATATTACAGATTGTAGCTGCAGCCCAGGAGGTAAACTTTACCGTTATCCTTCCATAAGTACTAGCACATTTTGCTTTTTTTCTCTTGGATACTTGAATCAATAAAATCTGAAACTCTTAAATAAAAAGGATAAGAAACACCAGACTAGAAAATGTATTTCAATCTTTAAACATTCAGCATTCTGAGTTCTATTTGCTACAACTACTTTTCTTTTGAAGAACAATGTAAGGTATAGTTTACCTTGAGGATTAGCAGGTCTGTGTTTTCTGAAAGCAAAATTAACCATGTGCTAGATAATATTAAAAATACTTTGTCAAGATCTTCTCCTACATCAAAAGTATTAATTGCCAATGGGGCTTGTCAGATATATTACTGTCAGATGTTTCTGACACCCCACTGATTTCAGGCAGAACAAATTATCAGAAATCGTCTATGTAAAATTGATTTTATTGCTGTTATGTGAGAAGTAAAAAAAAAAAAAAAACTTAGGAACTAAAACACTACATCAAAATACAGAATCAAACACTACAGTGGTAGCAAAGAAACAATGCTACATGAAAAGTTAAGCTGAAATTTTTATGTATCCCCTTAAAACAACACAAAGAGATCAATCCAGTGCTGAAGAAGGTCAGTCACCAGCTGACAACCCAAACCTGCATTAGGATCAAGCCCTTCATCACGAGTTCATTTGAACTGGACTAATTTATTAAGCCAAAGAGAAGTTATTACCGTTTGAAAGACTACTTTGGCAGGAAAGCATTCTACAAGAGATGAAAACAGGAAACAGTACAGTAGATTCAAATCTACATGCAATTGCCTCATCATTATAGAAAAAAACTCTTTTTTTTTGCTGCATCCTGGAAAAACTATGGTCAGACTCTGGAAGATTCTAAAGTATATTCACAATAATGTGCATTAGTTGGGATCGCAGATGGAACTGTCATCTGCTCTAGACTGAAGAGCCCCAAACCTTCTTTTTGTCATAGTGCTGGACCTAAACATCATTTTAACTAGGTCCATGGGTATATGGATACTAAAAAGAAAAAAATCTTACAAATATTTACTTAAAGCTTAAGTATGGCATGCCTTTTCATGGCAACAGGAAGCAAAACTGACTAAACTGGAAAACAACACAACTGCAGCATGTGCAGCATCACATTAGGAACTCCGCTGACGTAAACCAGCTGTTGCATGTTGATCCCAAGCCCTGCTTCACTTAACGCTGGTGAAAACACTAAGCACTTCTATAGGAAGAAGGGCCAGGTAATAATTCCTTTTAGCGTGGACAAAGTACAAAACCAAAAACAAAACAAAGAACCCAAACAAACATATCAAACAGAAAACCATCCCACTCCACCCATCCTCTCAAAAAAAAAACCACAAAAAAACCAAACAAAAACCCAAGCCCCGAACTCTATCTCAGTGCCATGTTAGGTAAGCTTACAGCAGGAAGTGCTGGGAGATGGGGAAGAATAGTTTTGTTCCAAGGAAGCGGTGTGACACTACTTAATAGATGTTACTTGAAAAATTATTGTGAAAACTGAAACACAGCAAAACCCACTGGACTAGAAAAGTCTCTACCTTCAAGCTGAGGACAGTGTAGCCTTGCCTGCATTTCATGAAAACCATGCTTTGTTTCAGCTGTGGAGAAGAGACAGCTTTCCCACTCCTCAGAATCCACCCAAATATAAAAAGCATTCTACTGTATTCTACGAAGCCAGCAACCACTCTTAAGTGTATATAGTTCCTAGCTTGTTCAACTTTTATAAACACTGTAGGAAGAGTACAGACTTCAGAGACAGAAAAAACACTCCCATTGAAGTTGCTTTTTACCAGCTACTCTGGTAAAGATAAAAGTATTTGAAATTAACTGATGCTATATTTAAGCATAAGCTATGTTTACCTAACTTTAGACCAAGAAGTAAAAATGTTATTCCCTGGAAACCAGAACTGAAAACTTAGCAAGTAACTCTGTGCATTGAGACCTCATGAAAGCACAAACAGCAATAACCTGCAACTAGCAGGCATAGTTCATTGCTCATTGTAAAACCAAGTTATGGCTTCCAGAGCTTGAGGAGGCCGTCTTCGCTGTAAGTGGCAATCAGGTTCTGGTGGGGGTGATGAGCAATGCCAATGACATCCTTTTCATGAACCTAGAAAATAAGGAGAAAGATGCATTAAGCAGATTCTTCCACTAGAACCAAATAACCTTCTTTAAACAAGAACTAGAGGAAAGCTGTACTGAAATTTAACAACTTTCTGCATAGAACAATTTAATCCATGGCAAATTAAGTCTGACAACTTTAAATCTGACAGCTTGGTCAGATTCTCCATCAGACAAAGCCCAGGTCAAAACATTCTCTAAGTTCAAGTAAGTTTGAACCAGTGACCCCTGACATGGTGTGTAAACATTTTCATAACTTTTAAAACTTAAGTGGCTCTAAAAAAACTCGAAAGATGTTTTACACCAAAGTGTTCTGGAATGCGTTTTTTACCAACCATTGCTGCAAGAGGTGAAAGATTCCTTGGTAAAAGACTTCTTACGTGCTTCATAAATAACAAACATTACAGTATCCTTGTGTTCAGGACTCTGCAAAAGATCAAAGCTGAGAACTTACAGTCAGAGTTCTCTCCAGCTTGCCAGTCACTGTGCTAAAGCAGTACAGCACAAAATCTTCACCAACACAGTAGATCCATTCTCCACGAGGTGAAAGTGCACAGCAGACAAAGTCACCACCTTCTCTTTTACCAGAGCTAAAACTTCTTACAATCTGTAAAGACACCCCCCCAAAAAATATTTTTCAGGGTTAAACTACAGCACATCATTTCTGCATCCCAAAGTGAAAATATTCAGTCAGTACTAGGTCTGTTTAGAACACAGGATCTCTTCACATCTGCAACTGCTTTCTGCAAGTCAAGCTGTTCTATAAACCTGTGTACAGGTCAGTTTGTCATGAAAGCAAAGTGAAGGAATCAGGTTTAACCCAAGGCTAGATAATTAACTGGTTTTCTGGCATTCTTAAGATGGCTAAGAGAGAGAGAGACTTGGAAAGACATCAGTAAGATTACATACTTGTCCTTGCATATTCATAATGACGACTGTATTTGATCTGTTACAAACAACAAAGTGTTCAGGGTTTTTAGGCAGCAGAATGACACTGTTCACAGTAATGTCTGTTCCAGCAGTGCTGCCAAGAGATTTGAAGGTGTTTGAGCACTCCGTTGTCTTCACGTTCCAAACCTATTATGAAAAATAAATGTAAAACCAATTAGCTTTAAAAAAAATTAAACAAAAATTGCATACAGGATTCACATTTTTTTAAGGCTCCCAAACGGAATTAAAACATCCAAAAATTGTAGCTTAAGGCAGACTTAAAAAAAATACATTTATTTTGAAGCCTGGACTCCATGAACAATTCCACTACAACCGAACTGAAAGTGAATTTTCACTATCCAAATTCAGCCTGGCTCCATTTAGGCATATTCCCCGAGAAGTCCAGACTTGCTTTCTGGTTTTAGCTCATAACTGAATATATATGCAGCCTCTGCACATACAATTTTCCTTACACAAGACAGGCAGGAAAATCACTGAAAAAAACCAAAGCCTCACTGATACTGGTGAGAGACATGTCCTAGCTTAGAGATACTTCAGGCTCAACACCAGGCTGTTCTGGTTGTTTAGAAACAGGAAAAAGAACTGCTTGTTTAATATTTACTATAAAATGTAATTCACCACCTGTGGAGTATTTTTGCTGTTTAATACCAGGAATCAGAATTAAGTATACTGACTTCTTATGCTATTTTCACAACTGGGGTAGTCTAGTCAAGACTACAAACCTAAAGTAACACCCCACTGATTGAGCAAAATCTATCACTCTCTCCTAGGCCACATCTACAAACTGGACCACCCCCACAGGCACTGCATCAATGCCATAATGTGGCTGTTTCTGTATTCATTCATTTATTCACTATTAGTCAGTAACATCCTGTACACAACAACGCCTTACTCCTCTCAACTACTGCACACTGAGTAGTTGCACACTTTGCTGGGACTAGAAGCCAAGCCTGTCACTTCTACTATCGGTTTTCATTACCACTAGATGACCTAGCTTACATGGAAAGGGACTCCTAAGCACCAAGAGAAAAATAAGCTGGTGTCCAGTGGGCAAGAAAATGCCATTATTCCAGACACGGGAACCCCTCCACATTCTAGCACAAGAGATGCCACAGTCAGCGATTTTTGAAGAGGAAAGCTGGAACAGGAAGGTAAGTGCTAATGAGCTCCTTTCATTCATACAGCAGAAATGGTCTCTGCAGAAGTACATAAGCATAGTGTGAAACTTGGTCAGTTCTCATTTACACCAATCTACAGCAAAGGTCACAAGCAGAAGGCTTTACTATTGCAGATAACACCATGTCTTTCTCCCCTGAACACAACAGTGCATCAGCTACAACACAGAGTCTGAATGTGTTAATTATAAAGGGAAAATGCTTTCTTACCTTCACCGTGCCATCAGAGGATGCACTGATAATGTAGTGGCCAT
This sequence comes from Coccyzus lansbergi, assembly GCA_033558105.1. Lineage (NCBI taxonomy): Eukaryota > Metazoa > Chordata > Aves > Cuculiformes > Coccyzidae > Coccyzus > Coccyzus lansbergi. The sequence continues at coordinate 167,116 of JAUMJK010000975.1, read as the reverse complement.
CCTGGGTAAAAGTAGCTTCATTGACGAACGAAGAATGACCACGGAATTCCTTTAAAGTCTTCCCAGATTTTAAACCATGAATCCTGTCACACAAGAGAAATCATAACTGACTAAGCAACTAAGGCAGTCTTAACCACCCTCTGCCTTCACTGTAACTTAAATATGAGATACATTTGATAGGCAACAATAAAAAGTGGTAAAACCACACAAGCTGCTTTATCACATGCCCTTTTTGTTGAAAATATCATGTGGTCCTGTAGAAAGCTCACGGAAATACCATTAAACTGCAGCCTCGAAGTCCTGTACGTAATATATTTTGTACATATTAGAAGATAGGACTACAAAAGGGGAAATTATGAAGCTGGCAAAACAAAAAATACAGAATTATGCTTGAAAGTCTCCAGTCTAATAGACTCCTCAAAATTAAGTGAGGCGTGCTTGCCCAAGGCCTTGATCAAGGCCTTGTCCAGTTAAGAAAAATTCTTTCCTTACACCCAGACAAATTTTTTCTCTTTTGCAAGCTGCCGCCATTACCTCTTACTGTGCAACTCTGTAAAGAGTTTGCTCCACATCTAAAAAGGAAATTATACCACTAGTTTGTGTCAGCCTTCAATTGTAGTACCTACTGGCTACAGAAATGTGGTATTCAAGCAGAATTCTGAAGCTGAGATAAAATTTCTTCTACCATTTGAAGCTTGCTGTCCATGTTTCAACATCCAACCTTACATAATTTCATTTCAAATGCTGATGCTGCAGTTCATATGTGTTTAAATCCTGGTACATATAACATGTCTCATTAAGATGTTTTGTAATGCCTGTTCACTGCGCAGTTGCCTCCAGATCCACACATTTCTGTGCTTCCATCTAAATCAGTTCCATTCATACCACTCAGTTTTATGGTACAAGCACCAGCCTAAAGCTATTAAATGTTATTACATAATCCCAGTTGATTAAACAAAGAGCCAATACAGACATTATACACCAGACTAATCTGATTCACAGAATCATAAAATGGTCTGGGTGAGAATTTACCTTAAAGATCATCCAGTTCCAACCCCTCTGCCATGAACAGGGACATCCCACACTAGACCAGGCTGCTCAAGGCCCCATCCAACCCAGCCCTGAACACCTCCAGGGATAGGGCAGCCACCACTTCTCTGGGCAACTTGTTCCAGTGCCTCACCACCCTTACCATAAAAAGTTTCTTCCTAGTACCTGATCTAAATCTTCCCTCTTTCAGCTTAAAAGCATTCCCCCTCATCCTACCACTGCACTGCCTGATAAAAAGCCCATCCACAGCTTTCCTGTAGGGCCCCTTTAAGTATTGGAAGGCTGCTACAGAGTCTTGATGGAGCCTTCTATTCTCCAGCCTAAACAAGCCGAACAATCTCAGTCTGTCCAGGAGAAGAGATGCTCCAAACCTCTAATAAATCTTTGTGGCCTCCTCTGGACTCGACCTAACAGATTCATGTCCTTCCTGTGCTGATGACTCCAGAACTGAACTCAGGACTCCAGGTGAAGTCTCACCAGCACAGAGTCGAGAAGAATCACCTCCTTCAATCTGCAGACCACAATTCTGATGCAACCCAGGATACAGTTGGCCTTCTAGGCTGCAAGTGCACATTGCCAGCTCATGTTCAGCGTCTGATTCACCAGCACCCCCAGTCCTTCTCTTCAGGGCTACTCTCAATCCATTCTCCACCCACCCTGTAACTATGCCTGGGATGACCCTGACCCAGGTGCAGGACCTTGCACCTGGCCTTGTTGAACATCATGAGGTTCACATAGGCCCACCTGTAAGTCCCATATCCTGCACCTCAGTTTTGAAAAAAGATAGATGAGGTAGTTGGAAACTTGACAAACTGGACAGATGGACTGAGAAACATCATGATGTTGAGAACAGACTGCTGCAGTGCCACCTTGGGCATCATAGTCAACTCATGGCTCACAGGTCACAGAGGAGGGGTGCAGGCCTTAGGAAGAACAATGTGGAAGCCAGAAACACACTGTGACATTGACGAAACCCAGCAGCACACCAGAATCATTAGGAGAGGCAAAATATACAGATCAAGGTTCCCCTCTACCTGGCAGAGGCGTAGCCACTTCTGGAGGACTGTGTCCAGTTTTGGGTACTCATTAAGGGGCTAGGAAGATGGCCAGAGGGCTGGACCAAACCATGCAAGAGGAGAAGCTGAGAGGGCTGGGTGTGTTCAGTCCAGAGAAAGTTCATGAGCACATAACTGCTGTCTTCCTCATAGACAAAAAAGTTACACACATTCTTAGAAAGTCAGAATAACCCCAAAGAAGAAATATAACTGTGAACACACCAAATTTTCCTAGTCTATAATAAGACATTAAGTAGGTGCAGGATGGGAATTACTTCATGACACAAATGTTAAGTAACACTTTCCAGATACCAGGAGCTGCCAGCAGGAACAAGGGTTTAATGAAGTTACTGTCCATTTGTTAACTTAAATTAGAACTGAGTTTGAATATTTTTGTGACTATCTACAAGAATCAAAATTAACTTTCACTTCTGTTTTTGTCCAACCTGCAATGGTCCTTTTAAAAAAACCAACTAGTTAGTAACTGTAACTAGCTGGTAAACATCACTGCCTAACTAGCTTTTACAATAAATGGGGTCAGAATTTTCTTAGAGGTGTACACCTAAAAGAGGAGAGGCAAAGGGCACAAGTTACAAAACAAAACATCTTTCCTCATGTCCAAAGAGGATTTTCTCCAAGAGGATTCTACAGTCCTAGGACAGATGAAAAAAGAAGAAGTGGGGTCTCCACCATGTAGATTTTGAGAATTCAGCTGGAAAAGGCCCTGAACGAGCTCTCCTAAACTAAAAAAGCCTGGTTGTGCTTTGAGAAGCATGTAGGACTAGAGACCTCTAGTGGTACCTTCAAAAGTTAACTATTTTGTAATTCATGTCTAGTCTGCCTGACAGACTGCAGTTGCTTGAGCTGTCTCTAACCACCCTCATAGCAGACCCACAATAATCCACTGCTTTTTCACGAATAACCACCCTCAGAGCAGACCCACAATAATCCACTGCTTTTTCATGTCGTTGCTTAACACCATCAGATAAATCCTAGTAATTGTATGCTTCTAAGTCCTAGCATACGGGAAGTGTCAATGCCAAGTTTATTCAGTTTAGCACAACCACATTAACATGAATAGTACCTCCTTGGGTTTTCTGCAGACAGACCTCGTATCCAGCCACTATAACTGAGCTGACACACTAGCAATTTGCTAAACTACACTACCTAGATTGTGCACCAAAGCAACTCCAATGTTTGTAGAAAGATTCAACTCTCAATCCTGGGTTCCCAAGATTTCCAGTTTGCAGGCCTTCAACAACACAAACAATTTCACTGCCCAAAAGGAATGCCACAGAAATTGGGAAATTTAACTTAACTTTACAAATTGGCTGGAGAAGCCCACGGCTCATGTCCCAACATACTGTTAGTGCTGTACAGCAAGGGATGGTTCGCACAAGAAATGATAAAAATTTCCATGCCCAAAAGCAGAACTGCAGAGACAGCTTGAATGAACAGGAATTATCTTTCAGGAGTAAAACGAATGATCCTGTCCCTATAGCTATTTTTCACTACTGAGAAGTATTTTGGTCTTGACAGCATAAAAAAGAACCTTCTGGCCACACTACTTTTCTCTAACAGAGATTCCAAAACAGTGGCACAGAGAATCCCATAACAATTTAGGCCGGAGGAGACTTCAGAAGACCTCTGTTCTACTGCTATCCTCCAAGCAACATCAACTTTCAAGTAATTAATGGTTTTGATAAATTTAAATTTTAAAGACTTCAGGGGTTGAGATCTCCCTCTCAACCCTGATCCAATTCGCTCAGCATTGTCCATGCACCGCTTCTTTCTCAAGGGAAAACAATAAGTTCTTCCTTACATACAATCAGACTTTGAGATTCCGGAAGTTGTCCCTGAATGTGTAGCGATGTATCTTACACCTTTTCTCCCACACGGACCCTTATTCAAGCCCAGGGGAGAAGTATGACTATCACTAATTGAGATTCCCAAGCACTTTTGGACTTTCAGAAATCGTGCTCTATGCAGCAACTATAAGGAGCAAGTAGAGAAGATACACCAAACTAATTAATGCTGCTCTCAGAGGGTTTCTTTAGATAGCAGAAAAAGCAGAGTCCACGATACTGCTTCACAAGGAAAATAAACTGGATGGAACCACCTATTCTCATGTCATCCATTAAAGCTAGTGAGAATGATTAGGCTGTTCCAGCCATTTCAAAAAATGTCATCCTGATATCGCCGGATCTTTTTTTACTCCTTTCGTCCTTTTTTTACCACACCATGTATTATAAAAAATGTTAACTTCTTAAGGTTTATACAACTGTTCCTTAACCTAGGAGTCTTTCAGGAAGAAATTGTGCAAGGTCGATGTAAGCGATAAGAAAACAAAAGTACTTGGCTCATAGCACTGCAGTAATGCAAGTTAAGTTAGGTGAAAGGTTCAAACTTTCAAATTGTCCCTCTCCAACCTTCAACAGTCATGCGCTCCTATTAGCACAAAAGGGTTGAATTCAAGTCAAATAAATCTATGTTTAAAAGTTTAAAAAAATTCTTCTCTTCTACACTGTAACTTACACAGTCACAGTCTATTTACCTTATTGTCTGATCAAAAGAAGCACTAAGAATCTGGCTGCTGTCTTTAGAGAAACTGAGGCATGTTACACCTTTACTATGTGCTCGTTCAAATCTTCTCAGACACTGACCACTCTGGATTTTCCACACCTGGAGAGGAAACAGCAAACGAAACAAAGGTGGTTACTGTGTTACAAAATCACAGGTGCTCAAACATCAGAGACAATATGTTTCTGCTTCTGAGCCACATTAAACATAATTTTTTTTACACTGAATTGTAGCATAACTGCAAACTGCAAGTGAATCTTTCTGGTCAACGCCTCCACCAACAAGAATTTGTACCTTGATCTTTCCATCCTGTGCTCCGGTTGCTAGCATTTCTGTATCTCTACTGAAGCACATGCACAGCACCGCATCATCCATCATCATAAAATTATCTTGTGCCTGGTACTTCAGATCCTAAAAGAAAGCAGAAGAGGCACAAGTCAAAATAGTGACTTCATTACAACATATTTAAAGGCAAAGTGCAAAAGTTCTATCAACTTTAACTTCAGTTGTAGTTTATAAATTATCATCAAGCAGAGGGTACAACTTTATAGTAACAGTGACGTTCTACTGTCACTATTTTAGAGGCAACAAAAGTGATCCACAACAGTAAAACAAATATTACGGCAGAGGGAATTCTCTGACAAACTAGACAAATAAACTCATCCAGACCAATATTTCAATCACCCAAGCAGACATTCTTTTCAGACTCGCAGTCCCTGAGAAATTAAAACAAACCAAACATAATAACAAAGGATAAAATTAGATGCTCTGGTAAATGAAGTATCTGTGTCAAGTAAGGCTCAACTTACCTTCCTGATCTTTCCAGTAGTGAAGTTCCATACTTCAATAAAACCATCAACAGAGCCTGTAACCAGATACTGTCCATCTGGGGAAAACCGAGCACACTCCACATGCGATTTCTGCCCAAACTGTTATATACGAGAACACAAATTAAGCTTAAATAAGCAATTATAAAGCAGCAACTCATTTAAACAAAACTGTAGTCTCAGTTTTGTGGCAAAAGCCCCAGTATTTTCTAGAGGTATGCATTCACAAATTTAATCTTAAGGTACAAAAGCACCTGTCAATAACCTAGATCTTAGCACTTCAAAAAACCTCAAACAAACTAAAAAAAAACCACCCTCCTTCCAAAATGGTAATATCTATGAAACTTACATCAAACACTCCATATTTACAGCAGCAGTTTGGATGATTGTCCTCACATTTTTGCAGTGAATTGTGTGTGCTAATCACCAGTACCCAACATATTTCCCTATCCGGCATCAGAAATTTCTGAAGTAGTACAAGTTGCTTGACTTTGAATGATGTTCCACCAGTGAAACACAAGAAGGAACAAGCAGCAGTAACACATATAAAAGCAAGCACATCACCTTAATATGTCTGCTCAGTTGTGTGGGGAACTTTTCTTCTTCTACATCTTTCACAGCTGCTTTGCCTCGGAACAAGTCAATCGTCATACCAGGAGGAAGCAGGCCCTGATGCTGCTGCCATTTAAGTGCCTTTTGAGAATTTGAAAGTCATACAGTCAGGTACCAGTTAACATGCATTTTCTCATCAAAACTTGCAATACAGCAATTGTTCCTTGATCTCTAGAATCTGCACACAGTTTGAGACAAATACGCCACAAACAATTACTCGAAACAAGTCCTATCAGATTATGCTTGCTAACTCATGACCACAAATCAAACAGAACATAATTCCCAAATGACTTCTGAAAGGGAGGATGACACCACCTTCAGGACGTAGTATACAGAAATGTAAACAGCATGAGTTCAATCTTATTATAATTTAAATTACCTGACCTGCTGTCTACTTGCTCAAAACTGCATACATTAGAATTCAAAATGACAAGAGATATCTTTAAAGGCACAAGTGAGCTTCACTCAAAAGACAGCATGTTACACGACCTCTTCAGCAGAGAGCTGCCTTCAGTCACAGGACAGACCTGTTATGCTGAGAGAATTTATTTGGCATGCTTACATGCCTAGTAAGCGAGATGTAAGCCATAAACCAGCAAAATACGTAAAATATTATCTGCAGAGTGTATCACTGACTGCATTCTAAGAATCAAAAAGGAGTTGCAAGTACACTGGAAAGAGCATGTATTACTACATATTCTGAAAATAGTATTCTCTATGCATTGAGTATTTATTCTATAGAAATAAGCCTACTGCCAGAGGCTGACTTCTCCTATAACACCTAAATCCTTGCCATACAGAGAAAACATCATTTTTAACTACATCATATGTTAACTTACTTTCATACAGCTAGAGAACCAAATACCCTATAGTTTTATGCAGCAATAATAAACAAAAACTGACATAGCTATTAGAATATTTTTTAAGTACTACCTGCCCCAGCAATGCCATAAGACGAGATGGAGGTACCACGCTGACTTCTCCAGCTAAAGCTTGTGCAATAGCAGCTCTCCGCTTTTCTTTGCTACTTCCATCTGGGTATGCCTATGGAGAAGTTATTTTTATGAGGTGATTCTTCTAAACAGTTTTCCATAAAAACATTCATTGCTCTAAATTGAAGCCCCTTCCAGATTAATTTTCTACTAGGCTTTCAAAACAGCTCTTCTCTTTAATACCAACCCTTGAAATCTTTGGGATACACTTCTGATAAAAATACCAGACTGATAAAACTGGTCAGAAATAATATCTTGACATTATTATCATTATACAACAACTTTATTTGCAATATGTACATTTTTCTGTGCATCTGTAACACAGGAAAAGCAAGGTACTGATGTCATCTTGTGGCAGGATGCAGGCTTAAGTCCCCAAATTCCCACCTATACTACAAAACCACTGCTCTGCTGTCCTGTGATCCAGTGTTACACGCCATCTCCCAAATGCTTCATAAAACACATAAAATCATCAAACTGGAAAGCTGCACATTCTTGCTCCCAAAATGGAAAAGAAACAATGCTGCAAGCCATTAGCGACTTGGACCAATGTGAAGGGTCATGCAAGACAGCACTGTGAGCCTTGCAGGAAGAGCATAACATACCTCACGAGGATCAAAGTAAGACCTGGCCAGAAGGTTTTCAAGGTGGATGTATCGCTCTGGCTGAGTTTGTTTTAGCATGATCATGGGATCTGTCTGTCTCAGGAGAGATCTGGCAGCACCTAGTTCCCGGAGCTCAATCAGCTCCAGTACAACCTGCATGAAGAGACAAACACCAAGCAGAGGGTAAGTGGACCGTTCCAGAGCAGGACTTCCACATAGACCAGAAAAGCTGCCTGCATGCAACCTGCACTCACTCACCTGCTCATAGAGATCAATGAGGGTCTTGTCAGGCAGCTTCAGAGACTGTATAGCTTGCAGCACTGTGTCCCAATGCCCACTATTGATGTCAGCCACAAAGCTCTCAATGCTGTCCACAGTGTTGAGGGACACAGTAGTCTCCTCCTGGAGGGTGGCAAGAGCTCGGTGCAGGCTGTTTTCTTTCAGGTACTGCATGATCAGCCGGATCACACTGCGAGGGAACAGCACAGTCACAGCCCAGCCCTCTCTGTCCCATCCAGGTGCCCCCTCTGTCCCACCCAGGGGACTCCCCCACCATCTTGTCTTGTCCTGTGCTACTCCCACCTCCAATCACCTCAGGGGCTACCTTGACCTTCTTTTCCATCCCCCCTCACCTCAGAGGTAACCCCTTCACTCCCTCCCGCTCCCCATCACCTCTGTGATCCCCCGCTCCACGCCGCCCCCCATCATTTCAGGGACTGCTATGCCACCCCCCACAACTCCCCATCACCTCAGCGGTCCCCCGGGCACCCTTCTCCTCCCCGAACAACTCAGGGGCTGCCCCTTCCCCACGGCCGCGCCGTCCCGCCTCGGCCCGGCTTCACGGAACTCTCCGTCACCGGTCGAACCCGCCACCCCTCCGCACCGCCGCCACACGTACTCGGAGGACTCGATTTCGATCGACATCTTGAGCTGCTGCTGGAGCTGGAGCTGGAGCTGCTGCTGGAGCTGGAGCTGCTGCTGGAGCTGGAGCTGCTGCTGGAGCTGCTGCTGGAGCTGCTGCTGGAGCTGCTGCTGGAGCTGCTGCTGCTGGAGCTGGAGCTGCTGCTGGAGCTGGAGCTGCTGCTGGAGCTGGAGCTGCTGCTGGAGCTGGAGCTGCTGCTGGAGCTGGAGCTGCTGCTGGAGCTGGAGCTGCTGCTGGAGCTGCTGCTGGAGCTGGAGCTGCTGCTGGAGCTGCTGCTGGAGCTGCTGCTGGAGCTGCTGCTGCTGCTGCCGGCGCCGTCAAGTCCACCGCTTACAAGAGGCCACGCACCTCCCGCTCCACCACGACCACTTCCGGCCCCTGCGCCTCGTCGACTTCCGCTTCCGGCGCGCTGGGCGCGCGCGGGACAGCCCCTCCTACCCGCGGGGGGTGGTAAGGGCGAGGCGGTGTCGGGACCGTGCGCCCCCCTGGCGGCGGTGGGTGGGCGGGCATGGCGGGGGCGGTGCCGGGGTTTGAATGGGAGTCCGCTTTTCGCTGATCGGTGGTACAAGCGACACGTGGGAGCCGGTATTAGAATCATAGAATCACCAGGTTGGGAAAGACCCGCAGGATCATCCAGTCCAATTGTTCCTAATTATCACTAAACGATGCCCATTAATGCCTTCTCCACCCATCCCTTAAACACCTCCAGGGAAGATGACTCAACCACCTCCCTGGGCAGCCTCTGCCAGTGCCCAATGACCGTGAAAAACTTCCTCCTGATGTCCAGCCTGAACCTCCCCTGTTGGAGCTTGAGGCCATTCCCTTTTGTCCTGTCCCCTGTCACTTGGGAGAAGAGGCCAGATCCCTCTCCACAACCTCCTTACAGGTAGTTATAGAAAGCAATGAGGTCTCCCCTCCACCTCCTTTTCTCCAGGCTAAACAACCCCAGCTCTCTCAGCCATTCTTCATAAGGCCTGTTCTCCAGACCCAGAACTGGTCACCGTATTCAAGGAGCAGCCTCACCAGTACTGAATACAGAGGGAGAATAACCTCCCTTGACCTGCTGGTCATGCTGTTTCTGATACAAGTCAGGGTGCCATTGGCCTTCTTGGCCATCTGGGCACATTGCTGTCTCATGTTCAGTCGGCTGTCAACCAACATCCCCAGGTCCTTCTCCTCCAGGCAGCTTTCTAGATAGACTTCTCCCAGTCTGTAGCTCTGCATAGGGTTGTTGTGCCCCAAGTGCAGGACCTGGCATTTGGCCGTTTTAAACCTCATGCCATTGGACTCAGCCCAGTGGTCCAGCTTGTTCTGATCCCTTTGCAAAGCCTCCCTACCCTCCAGCAGATCGACACTTCCACACAGCTTAGTGTCGTCCACAAATTTACTAAGGGTGTAGTCAATGCCTTCATCCAGGTCATTGATGAAGACATTGAACAGGGCTGGACCCAGCACTGAGCCCTGGGGAACCCCACTTGTCACTGGCCTCCAACTGGATTTAACACCATTTACCACCACTCTCTGTGCCCGGCCATCCAACCAGTTTTCCAGCTAGGAGAATGTTCACCTGTCCAGGCCAGAGACTGACAGTTTCTGAAGCAGAATGCTGTGAGAACTGTGTCAGAGGCTTTATTGAAGTCCAGGAAGATACATCATTTTCCTTTTCCTCATTCAGTAGTCTGGTCACTTTATCATAGAAGGTGATCAGGTTAGTTTGGCAAGACCTGCCTTTCATGAAACTGTGTTGACCGGGCCTGATCATCCAGTGTTCCTCCAGGATGAGTTGCTCTGTTCCTGCCTGTCCCTCAAATAGCAGACCTTGACATAGAACATTGCCATGGCAGGGTGAGAGCCTTCCTGCGGGACAACTGGGCAGGCTGGCTCTCCAGTTGTATCTTTGGCATATGGTCTGTGCCTCCAGCATAAGCCCTGCCCTAGTGCTTTACAGTTTGAATACCAAATTTGGGCTTTCCAGCACGTTTCCCACAGAGCTGCAGGCCACATCAGACATCAGGTTTTCAGAGGATACCCTTGGGGTGACACAGATGTGTCAGTGGCACAATGTGGAATGGCTCCTCAGCCACCAGTGGCTTTACCTCTGCAGGTTTACAGATGCAAACTGAGGTTTTTACTTGTTACTGGCGAGTCTTAAGCTGGTGTGAGCTCTGGTGCAGTTATGTGCAAAAGAACAACACTGCAAAAAGTAATATTTCATTAGCAGGGGAATTAATAGTGTATCTTGGCTGCTTTAATGACAGAGTAAGAATTGAGAAAATGCTACTGTACCAGATAGAGCCCTCCAGTGCAGGAGGGGATGTGAGAGACAACTTTCCTTCAAAAACACAAAGGGTGGCTGTGGCATTCCATCCTCATTGCTTCAACTCTAACTAAACCCAGAAGTCTTGAAGCTCCAGCTAATGCTGGAAGGCAAATAATGCTGACTGTCCACTCTGGCTCTGTATTGGCTTAGGTGGCTTGCTGGGAAGGTAGCTCCTTGCTCCCTGGGCAGCACCAAAGCTGTGGCTGCTCGTGTCTCCACAGTACGGGGCGCTTCCCACTTGCTCCCAGTAAGTGCCTGATACTGGTGCTAGACTGGCAGCACATGGGGATGTGAAATCTGCCAGGCTCAGCTCCCCCTTGGACAGACTTGTTCCTTACTGTTTTTTTAGGCTTAGTGTACAATTTGCTGGATGAGCCATGGAAAATAGAGCCGTGTGTGAGAAACTGCCTGCCTTTGCCAACAAAAGCTGTTCTTTGCAGTCTCTGTCCCCAGAGTGCTTAAGAAAGTAATCCAATAGCATAATGTTGAAAAAAACAGCAAGTGAGGCACACGGCTAACATTTTGCATGCTGTTGTTTCCTCTCCATGATCGCAACTCTTTTTTAATTGCTATTAGAAAGGTGCAGGCAATACTGCTGGGAAGTATCAGTTAATTATTCCAGACATATTTGTTTTCAGTTACAGGTGTGTTTACGTCTATTGAAGGTTGTTTCAAAAACAAGCATGATCCAGACTGTAACAAAGAAAACCCTTAAAATGCAAAGATGGCAGCTATTTTTGTGCTAGCAGCATGTAGGAATCTGGCTCAATCTGGCCCAATCTCTCAGTAAATTCAGCCTTCCTGCCTGCCCTCCCTCCCATGTTCCTGACCTATACAGGAAAACCCAAACAGGCAAGTGAGCTGCTTACACACCATCACAGTCTTCAGGACAGTATTATTCTAAAAGATGAAACTGTCACAGGGATGTGCTATCAGACTGGATGGATGCTGGTGGGATATACCGCATCAGGCCTTCATTCACTGCTAGCTGCAGAGGAAGGCAGATGCCCCAGCTACATGTCCTTCTGCTGTGAGTCAGAGCTCACCATGAACTTCATCCAAGAAAAGGGTTCTGACACACCAAGGACCGTGCAAGCACACGTGGAACAGACTTTGTCTTTGTAGCCAGGCACAGTTGCATCCAACCTGATCTCGTGCTGGCGGCAGTCCTGCGTCTAGAGACCTCTGAAGGTCCTTCCAGCCAACATTTGGAGGATGCCAACTCTAGCAGAGCTTTATATAAGTGAAGAGAAGATTTCCATTTTATATTTTGACTCAGCTGGGAAATGGTGCAAAGGGATATAAACAGCCTTGCTGAAGTTAGGCAGCATGGACGATCTGCAGTAAAACCAGGAGCTGAATCCTGTCTTATTGGTTCCTTTCCCACTCTTTAAGTGAGAGCTGAGAAAGTGCCTTGGAATCAGTTTCTAAGAGAAGAATTTTACCGTTTTTTCTTGGCACAAAATCTAATCAACCAATTTTCAGATCCCTCCCAATTCAAAGGCAGACAGTTTTCTGCACACCCCTCCTGCATCCCTCCTGCTGTCTCACTTCCCCTGGAAAGCAGCTTCAGCACCAGGCCAGGAGCAAGCTGTACCTCATGCTGACCAGGTCACCCATCAGCAGTGTCTGGGAAAGGGATCCAGGCAGCAGCTGGCGTGCAGAATCACAGCCCACCACTTAGGGTAGCTGTACACCGTGAAGACCTCACTTTCCCTGCCACAAAGCAGTCTGGCTCCATGTACAATTGTCCACTGCCTCACAAGTTGCAAGACTTATTTTCCTGTGCTGCAGAGCTGTGCTGTAGCCCCAGGAGGCCATGTAAGCTTAAGGTGACAATGGTGTCCTTTCCCTTCTCTCTGAATTACAGTGTAGTGACCTGAAGGAGAGTTTTATTTTTCTTAGCTTTCAGACCACAAGGCCGGAAATGAGTCTTTCTCTCGAAGCACATTTGCTGTACCCTCAAAATAAGATGCACTCCTCTGAATCCAGCAGTGTGAAGGGGAAGCAACCTGTGTCATTTCTGTCTCTCTGTTCTTTTTATAGGTTCTGAAAAAAACCCCACCCTAAGACCGATGTCTTGCATAGTGTCATGTGACTTGAAATGCAGAGATTCTGAAATCCAGGTTCCAGAGAATCCTTAAACCTCTCTGAAACCAAGCTTTGTTTCTCCTTGTTAGTAAGGCAAACCACATGCCAGACCATGTGAGAAGATGCAGATCGAGGGATGTTATTGTCCATTCTTCTGGGCACCCATCAGGAAGGGATTTGGAGTAGTTGGAGTGGGGCCAGTGAACAACCACAAGGCAGGAAGGAGCGTGGGGCATGTAGCCTGGGCTTGGCTCGCCTGACTGAGGAGAGTCAGGACACAGGTTTAATATCAACATAAAAACACTGGAAGAGCAGCTGCTAAAGACTCTTTGGTAGCTTCTGCTGATGCAATGAGGGGCAACAGTCATGTGGTACCAGGGGGTTTTATTTGGTGAAAGTCCTTTGCCAGCAGTCCTGGGACAAAGCACCAAGGAGCTGGGGATGATCCCTGTCTTTGGGATGTTTTTTTTCAGCTGTTGCCACGCAAAGCCTGTGAGGCTGGGAGAATCTCAACACTGGCTGGGTGTTTCACTGAGACAGCCCCTAGAGCTCTCCTACTCTTGGGGCCTTGCAGACTGCGGACCACGTTCTGGCTTTATCAGACCCTTGGCAGTGCAGCACGGAGGACTGATAATTTTGGCCTGTCTCTGAGAGATATCCTATGAAAAATATCTTAGACTAATTAGGCTCTAGGGCTCAGGAACTCAGTTCCAGTTGCCTGGCCTCTGTTTTGACCCCTCTTTTCTTTGAAGTGCATAGAGAAGAGGGGAAAGGAAATGACAGAAGAGGCCCTGCTTTTCCTGTAAAATGCCTCATTCCTTATAAACGTGTTTGGCAGAAATCTCTTTCAGCTGGACAAGCTGAATACTTTAATACATGCCTGCAGTCATTTTCCTCCTTTGTCTCGTTCCTCTGGCTGTTCAGTCACTGCTCTACATAGTTAAAACCATGGATGCACAGACAAAAATAACTCTCAAAGAGGTAGCAAAGAAGATCTTCAAAAGTGTTTTAAGGGTTTCTGAGTTGCAGTAGCTGAGTTATTTCCTGGGCTGACTGGAAGTGCACAGCACTGTGCATTACAGTGGTGCCAGCTCCAGCTCAGTTCTGGGTTTTCAGACCTTTCTTCCAGGCAAGCCTACTGAGACACACAGCTTCCAGCCTTTGCCAGGCCATAGAGAAACCACACCACATCCTTCATCTGGCCTTAACGCTGCATGACAAGGAAAGCAGTCCAGACATGCTGGGGGAGAGGCATACAGTGTCTCAGATCTGTCCTGGAAACTATGGACATTTCAGAGCATGGGGTCGGTAGCCAGAAGCCCGGAAGGAAAGCAGCTATGTTTCCTCCCTCCCACCGTAACACAGAATTACCAGGTGGTCTTCTTAGGAAGGCATCTCTGGAGGTCTGTAGTCCAACTCACCAGTCGAAAGCTAGATCTGTTGTGTTGGGCCTTGTCAAGTTAAGTTCTGCACCCCTCCAAGGAGCAGGGTGGAAGAATTTTCTCATGTTCCATCTTGCAGCATGTACCCTGCTCTGTCTTTGTCTGCTTCTGAGAAGAGTCTGGCGGCTTCCTTTTTATTTTTTTTTTTTTTTTCATAACCATTGAGGCAGTGGATGACACCTATGAGGATCCTGTAACTATCACTTCTGGTGGCTGGGGAGTCCCAGTTCCCTCAACATCTTTTCATACACCTGCTGCTGCAGCCTCAGCAACACATTGGTGGTCACTGCTGGACTCCCTCCAGTTTATTATTGTCTTAATCATAGAATCACCAGGTTGGTAAAGACCCCCAGGATCATCGAGTCTAACCATTCCTATCAAATACTAAACCATGCCCCTCAGCACCTCATCCACCTGTCCCTTAAACACCTCCAGGGAAGGTGACACAACCGTCTCCCTGGATAGCCTGTTCCAGTGCCCAGTGACCCTTTCTGTGAAAAAAAATTTCCTAATGTTCAGCCTGAACCTCTCCTGGTGGAGCTTGAGGCCATTCCCTCTAGTTCTGTCCCCTGGCACTTGGGAGAAGAGGCCATCACCCTCCTCTCTACAACCTCCTTTCAGGTAGTTGTAGAGAGTAATGAGGTCTCCCCTCAGCCTCCTCTTCTTTAGGCTAAACAACCCCAGCTCTCTCAGCCATTCCTCATAAGGCCTGTTCTCCAGACCCTTCACCAGCTTCATTGCTCTTCCCTGGTCTCACTCCAGAGCCTCAACATCCTTCTCGTGGTGAGGGGCCCACAACTGAACACAGGATTCAAGGAGTGGTCTCACCAGTGCGGAGTACAGAAGGAGAATAACCTCCCTGGACCTGCTGGTCATGCTGTTTCTGATCCAAGCCAGGATGCCATTTGCCTTCTTTCTTTGTGATACCCCTGAACTGGATGCAGTACAGAGATGAGTCTTCAGCATCACTAACTGGTGAGGAAGAATCACTTCTCCTGTGCTAAACGTCATCAAGAAGCTTCTGGCCTGTTGGGGTCACACCAGGTAGAAGGCTTTCCTCCGAAAACATAGTGACATCTCCTAGAGTTGACATTAGCTATGGGCTTTTTCTCATGTTTTCTTGGAATGGGTTGAAACCCACCATTCCACCAGGCATGTGTGCAGTGGGCCAGCAAGGTCCCTGAGAACTGCCCAGTATTTCCTCCTTTCTCAGCCATGCGTCCAAGGTGAGCTGTGGGAACTGCTTTTTCCCTGGAAGGTGCCCTTGCTGCAAAAAGCATCTCACTTGGAGTGTGGTTAGAGTTGGGACCACTCTTACTTCTCCTTTTGATGGGTGAAAGGGTGGCCTGAGTGTGGTCAGAGGCTTTCTGTACCTACATTCAGCAATAGGCCACCTGCAGCCCTTAAGCCATAGCTTTCACATCCTCTTTCGGAACAAGCCTACCCCAGTTCTCTGGGGACAAGGACCAAATCTGACCACAGCAGAGACTAAGCTGTGGCTTGGGTGAACAGTGATGAGGAGTCTCCAGCTTATCTGTTGCGTGTTGCTTGTTCCTGGAGGTCCAAAGGGGTGTCTGCAGTAGTCTGTAAAGCACCCATTCTCATGCTGTCCACCAACAGCCCTCTGACTTCTGGCTTGGGCATCTTGAAAGCCCTAGCATCTTCCTCAGACTGCAAGGAGTGGCTAGACTAAGGCTGGCTAGGGAAGAAGGATGTTGGAAGTTGGCCAGGGAACGTGACGCTAGCACTGTATTTCTGAGTTTTCTGCCACTTGCAATGAGAAGCCGTAGCTGAGGAGCATGGAGCAATCTAGCACAACTTGCAGATAGGCGGGCAGTTGCAGGAGTTCCCACAGAGGACAGCTTTCAGGTGTTTCTGCATGTAGTTAGAAGAGATAGGCTGCAGAAACCACATGTGCAGCTATGCACTGGTGTCAAGGCACAGAGGTATGTTAAACCAATAAAGCCGCAGACACCCTTGCACAATTTTCATGGAAGTGTCCACTATACTTCGTATCAATATGGTCTTTGATGTCTTGAACAATTTGTGGTGTGAGGACAGCCAGTCATTTATTTGGTTGCATGCAGAGCAGAGGAGTCCTCCTGAGAGCAAAGGTGACATGGTCCACTTAGGCTGTATCACCTTGGAGAGGGAGACCATGTTACAGATTTATTTTTGAAGCTGGACCTCACAGTCCACTGAGGTGATTTTTAATATGTGACTCATGACAAAACTGCTTCAGAGTTAGAAGTTGAATTAGAAATTAAGCTGAAAGGGATTTTTTTTGCAGACAAAATTTGATTCAAGACATTCACCTTTCATACCTTTCAGGAGAGAAGAAGTGTGAAAAAATAATTTCCATTTAACAGGAGTCTAATTGTGAATAATGACACTCCCTGGTGACGTTAAATAGGATTGATTATATTTAACTTGCAGGCTGTGTTGTATTTCCAAGTTGTAATCTTGGGCTGGGCCATTGAACACTTTTACAAATGAGGCAAGGTGTGATAACATGAGCAGTAGGAGTGAGGAAGGGATGGAATGATGTTTAGCTTGGCAGGTGGTAGCCTTTCTTCAGGGTAGGCCCCAGCCCTGGTCTCTTCCTGGGGATGACCAGCCCTAGCAGGACACTTCCATCTGTGCTCTCAGGAGCTGTGGTCTCTCTGCTCTGTTGCCATTGTGAAATGCCTTTTCCCATAACTGAAGCTTGGCTCTGGAGCAAAACAAACCATCTGACAGCATGGCAAGGCTCGTCTGCACCTGGGCTCCAGGGTCCGAGGCCAGGGGTTTGATGTCATGCACTGGCCACCTCACTTTCCTATGTGGCATGACAGGAAGACATTCAAGTGGCTTGGATTTCAGGCACCAGCAGCATTAGCAAAATCTCTCTTGACTATTCCTCCCTGAAACAATGAAAAAAATTAGTTTGGGTGCCTCAAAATATCTGTGTCTCCACCCATGGGCTTCTCTTTGGGATGTGGTGCAGGGGAGAAACTGCTGTTCCTGTGATAAAGCAGTCTCACTGGAGAAGGGTGTTTCACCCAGGTTAAGTGGGTGCAGGATGACCACAAGTCCTCTCACCCATATATGCAGGAGCAAAACTCAGCATTATTTTTCCCCAGTTGGTAAGGGAGGGCTAGAATGATGTGAGGAACCACCACAAGGATGGAGAGATACTAGTGCCAGGCTTGTGGAAACAAAAGGTTGGTGTCATCTTGCTTCTTTGCACGCCATCTGGCCATAAGGAACATCAGTGGACAAGGCACACTTTGGAGGCAAGCAGAATCCTCCAGTTGAAAGTGTTGTGTGTTTTTTCAGTTTGTTTTGTTCATTGGTTTCTTTAATTAACACCCACAATCTCAGCATACAGCAGGGTAGCTGGACGAGATTCCCAGGAATCCTGTCCCTGTCATGCAGGAACACACACCTCATAGGGGCTGACGTCAAACTTTGTGTCTTGGAAATATCTGCTGGGACCCTCTCCTTCCTGTTTTAATAACCAGGACCCTAAGCTGAATGAAGGAAAAAACAGCTCCTCCTGGCAAAGGGAGGAGAGGCAGGTATTTGACACTGAGCAGAAGCAAAGCTGTCTCTGAATTGTCTTATTTGCCTGCAGAATACTCTTTAATCCATGACATCACAGCTCCAAGGTGGTTCAGTTTGCACGCATATCTCATAACAGTTTTAGCAGTTATTTGTGCCTAAGCAGTATTTTCTTTTATTTGTTGCAATATGAGAATCCGTAGGCATTGCTTGGTAATTTAGTTTCATTTGTGTACCACAGACCATATTTGGTGCTTCAATGAGTGACTTAGTGAAGGGCCTTCAGCTGCTGCGCTTTATGACCACCCACCCAAATGGTTTAGGATTCCCAGCACTACTGATGATGGAGTCTCTGGAGATCTCCACTTCATTTGCTCCCTTAAGACCATGGCTGAGTGTGCTGAAGCAACTCAGCTCACTGGCAGCAGGAGCTCTTCACCCTGTGGTAGTGAAGGTGAATACACAGGGCAGCTTCCAGTGCACCTCAGGTAGTCTGTGTGTACACAGGCTTTCAGTGATCCCTGCACAGAATGGCTGAGAGACAGGGTTGAGACCAGGGTGATGTAAAGGGTTGCATAGGACCCTACAGCACAGGAGTTGGCAAGGCCCTCTGAAGGTCTCCAACCCCAGCATACAGTAGGTCTCTACTCAGCATGAGGACAGGACAGCTGTGGCTTCATGTAGTCATATCCAAGAACGTGTTTCTCCCAAGGCTGGAGGCCTCTTCTCTCCCTGCTACCCTGTCCCTGCCCATCCAAGTTGTGGTGGCTTGTGTAGTTGATCACTGTGCCTGTAACAGTGCCACTAAAGAAACCCACAGTGCCTGCTTATGTTGAAGGTGTTTGTGGAGGCAGGTCATACAAAGAATGCTGTTTGTGGGCCTGATGTTCACATGACAAGGAAGAGAGACCTGCTGGAGGCCTCTGAGATCTCCCAGTTTGGTGGTACAAGCCTTTGATGCTGTCTTTGTTATGGGCAGGTATTTGAAGATGGATAATCCAGGGGTCACTCCCAACCTGAATGTTCCTGTGATCCTGCTTTAATTGCAGGTTTGCTCAGCTTTTGTTCTCATACCTCTAAACAAGAAATTGTTCAGAACAATTTTTCCTGAGCTCAAGCCATGTTGTAGTGAGAATGCTGTACAGAATCTGCTTCCTTTAACTGCCTTCTCCTGGCTCATACCAAAAAGGGCGGGTTGCCACCCAATGCCAGACTCTTGAGCACCCTGGGTCTTTTGGAATGATTGGCCAGGTCACAGCACTTCACCAACACACAGAGGCCATGGACTCAACAGAGGATCCAAGGAAGGGGGTTCCCGGAGACTCATTGCTGGCATTTACTGAAGAGTTTCATATCTCTGTGGCGATACATGTATGACAGGGAGCCTCTCCTCTCTCACAGCCTCACATGTCCATGGGAAGTGTAGAGAATGAGTTTGGATGATTTCCATCCTGATGTTCCTCTCATAAATAGCACCATCATGGAGCACTCTATGTTCCAAAACTATGCTCCAGGATTTGGAGAAGACCTCTCCACTACTGAGATTCATGGCTGTTTTCTGAAGGCATTCACATGCCTCAACCAAGAAAAATGTTACAACAAGAGAAGGTTAAGGAGAAACTTTATTGCTCTCTGTAACTACCTGAAAGGAGGTTGTAGAGAGGAGGGAGCAGGCCTCTTCTTCAAAGTGACAGGGCACAGGACAAGAGGGAATGGTCGCAAGCTCTACCAGGAGTTCAGGCTTGACATCAGAAAAAAAAAAAAAAATCATGGAAAGGGTCATTAGGCACAGAAACAGGCTGCCAAGGGAGGTGGTTGAGTCACCTTCCCTGGAGATGTTTAAGGGACTGATGGACAAGGCACTGTGGGGCATGGTTTAGTGATTGATAGGAATGGTTGGACTCGATCCTGGGGGTCTTTTCCAACTTAGTGATTCTGTGAAATACCTATGAAGGCTGTGTTTTCTTTCAAGCCATGTTTCTGTCTCAGACATCAGTTCGCTGCACTTTTACCAGAGCCTACATGAGTGTAACAAAAGAAAAACTGGATGAGAAATCATTCCTTGTTTGGTGAAACTCTGGGAACACCTTTGTAAAGTAAAAAGGGAAACAAAATAAAACCCATCCAGTGATGACGTTGTTCAGTTACAAGCTGGCTTCAGGGTGGATGATAGCAAATATTGGAAGAAGTATTCTAGTAACCATTTCACAAATAATTAACCTTGTTGCTTTTCAATTGCTTACATAAATAGCTAACAATATAATGTCTCAGCACAAACTCTGCTATACAAAGTTTGAATAGTCAGGAAAATTATTATGACCATCACAAGGGGTCTACAGGTAAGACCCTGAATAAAAATCTTGCTTCGATTTTTTTCCTGTTTTGTAGATTGACTAGTTCTTTTTTTATTGCTTTTAATAAAATTTTTCTTTGCCAGAAAACATAAAAAAATACTGGTGCATCAGCCCATGACTGTAGACAAAAGATTAAGTTCTAGAAAACAAGAATTTTGTATGTGTATATGTATATATAGACACACATACATATATATGTACATGTATGTGTAGATTCTTTTTTCTTTTTTTTTTTTTAACAGTGTTGGCAATAATCATATCAGGAAGTGGCTAACACTGTGAAAAGCATAGCCTTAGTCCAAAAGGACCCCTCTAAATGGGAAGGCTGGACCACCAGGATGCTCAAACATACCAGCAAGTATAAGTGTCAGTGTTGCCTGGTGTATAGGGGCAAGGGAGGGACAGTCCTGAGCATCAGTTTGGGCTGGGAAGTGACTGGTGAAGCTGTTGGATAGGTCTCAGAGGTAACTGTGACCATGAGCTTTAACATCAGCCAGAAGCAATTCTCATTGTCAATAATGCAAACTGCTTACTGGACTGTGTGAGGAGGACCATGGCTAGCCCAGTGGAGGGGTGTTGGAGATATGTGTTCTTGTGAGTCCAAAAAGCTCTTCAGGATGATGCAATATAGTAAAGAGAAATGGGTGATGATATTGGCAAAGTCCAGGAGAGATTCTTTCATATACCTCCAAGGAGACCAAGGCGAGTGTGCATGCTGGCAGAAGATGTCAGGGGAGGTGCTGTGCCTTGTGTTAGGCACTAGAATGAACATTATATAACTCACTGACATGACCTAAATAACTCATGGTCTGAATGGGACAGCTGTGAGAGCAGCACCAGCATGCAAGGTGACAGCAGCACAGTCCCTTATGCTTCATCATGAGACCATTGCTCCCAGCATGCCAGAGAGGCTGAGATTAGAGTGGGTCTTGCAACATAGCCTGTTCCTTTACTCAGTCAAAGTGGGAGTATTTTGGCACTGTCTGCTGTCCTTCAGTTTATTCTTATGTTTTAATTCTGCTAGGCCTTGTTTGCTCTGGAGGCCTGGGATCCTTGGCTACATCATGCTTCCAGCGTTCCTTTTGCTGATACCACAGTGATTTCTGCTGGATGAGTTTATGACTATTGAACCATCTCATGTTAGTGGAGCAGGGGTTGCTGAAATGCATGAACAGTCTCCTCCCTGAGCTATTAGTGCAACAGCAACCCGTGGAGTTAAGCATTAGCAGAAGTTACTTATTTACCCTAAAGGAAGATCTTTACAGCTCTGCCCTTACTTCTTATTGTAGTCCCAGCAATACTGTAACTCTGACAGTAGGGGTTAGAGATTTGAGTTGTTAAAACATTACAACGTCATTATGTCTGCTGCTTTTTCAGAATTTCCTGGACTTTACTTGAAACAGGATAATCACTTACTCATGTTCAACCAATGACCAGATGGAAACTGCTCACAAAAGAAGCTGCTGCCTTTGCTAACAAAGGAACTCCTTTCTGCTTTGTCTTACCAATGAAAATTCCCCAAACAAAGTAATTCAGTTTCTTGCTTTGTTCTGGTTTTTGTGTTTGCTTTCACTTACAAGCAACTCCAGTGCAGGGGTGGGGGACAGGGGACTTTGGTTTTAGTACAAGGACTCTGATATGAAGTTTTTTCCTGTATGTAATTATTCTTAGTCCAGAAATGTCAGAATGGGTAAGACTGTTCTTCTTTGGACTCATATGTCTAGTGCATTCACATTACCATAGATGGAATAATTTGGAGAAGATATGAGAAAATTATTTCAGTCTAATCAGGTCCAGGCACAAATTTTGGACCAACCACTAGTACAAAAGAACATCAGCAGCATCTGTCTCCTCTCTGCACTCAGATCCAAGAGGACTCAAAAACTATTCAGGTACTTTTTATGATTTGTATATTCCAGAACTATCTCCCTTTTCTCCTCTTCAGTTTTCCTCTTGTTCACCCAAATACAAATCAGTAACCTTTATCAACACCAGGTCTGGAAAACATTTCTATGTTTAAATGTGAACACAGATGGGTGTTTGTTTTTGGGGATGTCACTCAAACGGGAATGCGTAATCAACATGAGTAATGAATTACACCCAGCACCTCCATCTGCTGCAGCATCCCTGGGAGCCCAGAGTTAAGGATTCTTGGACTGAGAGCCCAAAGCAGGGGCATGTCAGGGATGAATCAGCTTCCCCATTGGGAATGGAGCTCTGGTGAGCTGGGATAGAGTGGTGGTACATTGGCACAGCTGGAGCAGAGGAGATGTTGCAGGAAGAAATGCTGGTGCAAGGAGACATTACCTGGTGGCAGAGCATCCTGGATTATGGGTGGAGGGGCCTGGCTGCATCTCCGGTCCCAGGGCAGGTCTGGTGTATTAGGTGGATAGATGATGGAGTAGAGGGGTGGAGGGTGCTACATGTGAATGGCTTATCCTGGGGCACAAGAAGAAAAGCTACCCCAGGGTGAAGGGCAAGACCCTACTGGAGCCAGTCCACTTTCCATCCACCATGGTTCTGCAAATGGGACAGAGAAAAGGAGACAAGGCCTCATTTCAGATAGGATGTAGCTCTCCCAGAAAGGAATGGGAAGAGGGGGATTCAGTCTGCCCTAAGGCTGTGTCTAAGATAAATTGTCTATGGGAGGTGCCCAGGTTACCATTTCACAGCCTGTCATTTTGTGGCCCTTTGTCTATTTTTCCATCCTCATCTTTGCAGATCATCCATGGGTCCTCGCCAGAGCCAGTCAAGACTAGGTTGATGTGGTGTTAATGATCCAACTCGGGTGATTGATGTGGTGTTAATGATCCAACTCTGGTCCCAAAGATGGGTGACCTTGCAGGCTGGGCTTTTGCAGACACTATGGGTCACTTCCCTTTCCTGACCACATCCTTGTATGGTGAAATGTCATCTGACATTAGCTGTTGTCTCTCATTTGTCTCTCTGGGGAAAGCCACCAGGCTAGATCGTGGCCCCTCAAAGAGCACTCTCTCCTTGCAGGTTTGCCATGATTGGCACCTTCAGCAGCCACTAGAGAACAGTCACTTAGTGGGAGGTGTCCTACATCTTTGCAGTAGTGAAGTGGCACAAGTGAGTCATGCAACTTTTAGCAATCACTTGGGGAGGGATAACTCAGCTGGGTGTTGAGCAGCCCTGAACGTAGAGAACAGGGTATCTTCCACAGGATGTGTCCTTCAGAGGTTCTGAGAGACTTAAGACACCCAGCTGGCTGATACTAGCAAGAAATCAGAGGAACAGTTAAATCAGAGGGGAGCTCTGGAGCACTCATATCCCCTGTTCAAACCAAGCTAACCCCAAAGTCAAGTCTGGTTGTTTTGAGCTTTATCACTTCAGGTTTGGGGTATTGCCAAGATCAGAGACTACCAGCCCTCTGGTTCCTGGCTGCATCCATCCTGCAGGGAAGCACCTTTCCCTTGCATCCAGACCACTTTTCCCCTGTGGAAACCTTTGACCAGACAAGGGTAATGTAAGCACGTACTTCCACCTTTCAGTGCACATCTTCCTCTTTGGACACACAGGGACAGCAGTGAGACACAAACCATGAAGCACTGTGTGTCCATTAGGAAGGGGTCTTTGTAAGTGGAGAGGCAGCTGCATGCTGACTCGCTGCATGGGGAAACAGCAAAGAAACCCAGTCCCTGGGTCTGTGGTGGAAAGTAGAGCTGAAACAGAGACAAAAAAAGCTTCCTGAATCTCAGGCCTGCCTCATTTTCCCTCAAGATCTGCCTAGCTGCTCTTGGGCTGGCAGGAGTGACAGCAGCAGGCATGGGGTCTTCTCACTCTCTTCCAGAAGCAGCAGTGCCAGGGTGAGCCTTTGCCTGTGGTTTCACCTGCTGCAGTGGGTTGGAGCTATGTTTCCCAGACAAAGGCTTGGCCCAGAGCTGGTATTTTCCAGGGCTGGTAGAGGCTGGCTTGCAGAAGAAAATATGACGGCATTTCAGAGGTGATGACTGCAGTTTCCATGGTAACCTGCAGGCATGAGTCAGCATCTCCTTGATGCAGTGGCTGGGCGCATATAGAACTGTCTGCCCTCAGCTTCACTTTAGACATGGCACATGAAAAGGCAGTGCTGAGGCAGAGGAGGGGAGGGTGTGTAAAGACTCAGCTACTCTGAGAGCAGGTATATGTCAAAGAGGATCAAATCAGTTTTTCTGCCAGCTCTATGTGGAGATTCCTTTTGCAGAATGGGGATTGTCCACACCCACTTGAAGGATGCGCACTCTGCTTAGTGTGAAGCTCCTCTTAGATTCCTCTAAGCATATATGCTTGTGCTCTTGCCGTGTGCTGGCTGGGGCTGTATGAGTGTGCAAAGTGCTGTTTCCAGAAACATTCTGGCTCAGATCTGTAGGCAAGAGTAACAGGAGATCCAAAGCATTCTTCTTCCCTAGGCACAGATATAAATGTCTTGGTTTTTGCAGCTGCAGCTCAAGAGCAGGAGCCACCAGTGTGAAGAGTAGGAGGCACCACTGTGTGCTCTGTATGTGACACAGTGCAGTACAGTGCATGGAGCCACAGACTACCATTAGCAGCAGTGATGCAAACTTCTATGCCTGTGGGAGTCAGAGGACATAAAACCTCCCAGACAGTTCACCATGCAGCCCTAGCCTGTGAGCATCTGCTTATAATGAGGGACCAGGAGTATCAGGAGAAAGTATGGCTGGTAAAGGCAGGAGTTCACTGAGCACACGGCTGCCCATTTGTGTCTCCCTGTCTGAGCTGTTCACCCACCCAGTATCATCTATAATCGCTGTGTGGGGTTTGAGTGCCAGAAGTGTTTTGCTGTCTCTGCTTAGGATGTCCAAAGAGCCAAAGTCAAGCCAGTGAAAGTGGAGACTCTATTCCCCATCCCTGGAGAGAGGAAAAGATATAACAGTACTAGTCTTGTGAGCACTGTCAACATTTCTGACATTGAAAGTGGGCTTCAGTATTAGATTTCTTCTGATGGAGGGCTGAAGTATTCAGTCCCCACCCACAGATTACATGAACAGATTCCCATTACATGTTCATTGTCCCATCTGGACAGTGGGTTTGGGTGACAAATGTCGCTGTGAGCATCTGGGGAAGCCCTTCAATATTTCTTTAAGTGCTCTACTTGGAGACCAGTAAGTGCTGTGTAAATACTGGTGTGCTGGGAGAAAGCTGTGCTTGAAACATGAAACTCTGAGAAAGGTTGTGTACTTCTTTTGTGTGCATTGTAGGATTGCTAGTAGGAATCAGCCCAAATGGAAGCATAAGGTAGAAGAACCTGTCCCACATCCATTCCCCAGGGCATTGCTACACCTTGCACCCTGCTGCCCTTCTTGGCTGTGTGGTCCCTGTTCCTCTGCTATGAATCTGTTGACATCTCGCTTTAAAAGGACCAGTGGACCTAGCCTGCTTGTTTCACACTTCCATGTGTCCAAAGCTGTGACCAAACTGCTTTGACCTCCCATAACCTGCAAGCGGTCTCCTTGCCCCATCTGCTGCAGAGGACATCTGTCCAAAATAACAACACAGCCTGCCCTTGGAGCCAGAACAGCCTGAGCTACTCTCACCAGCACAGCCGCAGCTCCCGGGACTCATCAGCTGTCTCACAATAGATTTGTAAATGCCTGCGATTGCAAGTGAAGCAAGACTAATTTATTTCTTGGAGATTGCCCAAAAATGTTGCAACTCAGGCTTTCTCTGACATAGGATTTTAGTGTTTGCACAGGGTGTTGTTTCTCTTCTATGTGTTGACCCACAGGGCTGGTCCTCCTTTGTGGGGGTTTGACCCTATACAACTATCCAGATTAACTCAAAGCCATAAAAATGGCAGCTACCTATCCCAGCAGCCTTATTCTCTGTCATGCCATCCACTGTGAGATGCCTTTGCTGTATTTTTATGTAGTAGGACCTTGCAGAAACCCATATGTGAACAGAGACATATACGATCCTCATGATGCTGTTTTGCCAGGCACAGTAGATCCAGGATAAGAGATATACAGACATTGCTTCAGACATAGTATGGATCCAGAGCATGATGCAGTATTTGTGCAAGTGAGAGTGGGGGCATGACCAAGGATTTTCATCCTCTGTTCCATCTCCATGCAGCTCACCTTTCTGGGCATCCTGCATGCTGCTTTCCTTCTCCTCTTACTCAACTGACTCAGACATTCTGTAGTTTAAAGAAAGAAGTTATCATCTTGCTCTAAAAAACTTCCTGGTATATGAAATGCCTCTGTGGCTGAAGAAATTGGCTGCACTCTATTGAGAGCAGTACAGCTTAGTAGCAAGCAAATTTTGATGGTCCCAGCAGTAGTGGTTCCAGGCTGTCTGATATATAGACACCTGCACAATCTCTTCCAGCAGGAATTGTGCATTCATTGCCTACACATTGTGACAAAGCTGGATGTCTCTCCTTCAGCCTGCCTGGGATTTCAGAGGTGTTTTGTGTATGTTATGCCATGGCTCTATCCGGTGCATGAGCACATTTGAGTGTTTTCTGTTCCCCAGAAATATGGCAAATGTGTTCCAGATCTGTGATACTGATATGATCTTGAGTCAGGCAAGCTATTGCTGGCATTAGGCTGAGGTTAAGAGCACAACTGCTCAGTTCAGTGCCAACAACCCTTTCCTCCATCCATCCAGTCCTTTTCGGGTCACTCTGTTCTCTTATGTACTTCATTTGCAACTGCCCCTTGAGGCAACCAGGACACCAAGCAGCTGTCCAGGGGTGAAAAGTGTACTACCGTGCCGCAGCCCCTTTCCCTCCCTTTTTTCTTAGCTTGCTGGTTTTCAGCTGAAGGACTAGTCTCCCTCTCACAAAGAGCCCCTTCATCATCAGCTGTCCTCTAAATCACCCATGCTCAGACTTGTCAGGGATTGCATGTCTTCCCTCAATCAACACAGTTATAAACATTTTGTTGGGCAATAATAAAAGAGTATGGAGACAATCAGAGAGAGCAAAATATGCCAAAGGTTTTGACAGCACTGCTCCCAGATCCCTTCTGCTGAGCTGCTGTCCTGCCATATGAAACACTTTCTCCTTCGGTTTGCACAGTCCTGAATCCAGGGCAGAGGTTGGAATTTGGGGCAGCAGGAGTGGAGGGAACAGGCTGCTCTGCTGTGCCACCACTGCTGTGTAGCAAAGTGCTGAAGCATAGAGGGACTCTAAGTGATGGGACAACATAAGTTGGGTGCTAGGTCAGTGCTAGGTCCAGTCCTGTTCAATGTCTTCATCAATGACCTGGATGAGGGCATTGAGGGTACCCTTAGCAAGTTTGCAGATGACACAAAGCTGTGTGCAAGTGTCGATCTGCTGGAGGGTAGGGAGGCTCTGCAAAGGGACCTAAACAGGCTGGACCACTGGGCAGTGTCCAACGGCATGAGGTTTAACACGGCCAAATCCTGGGTCCTGCACTTGGGGCACAACAACCCTATGCAGAGCTACAGACTGGGAGAAACCTGGCTGGAAAATTGCCAGGAGGAGAAGAACCTGGCGGTGTTGGTCGACAGCAGACTGAACATGAGCCAGCAGTGTGCCCAGGTGGCCAAGAAGGCCAATGGCATCCTGGCTTGTATCAGAAACGGTGTGACCAGCCGTTCCAGGGAGGTGATTCTCCCTCTGTACTCAGCACTGGTGAGGCCGCTCCTTGAATCCTGTGTTCAGTTCTGGGCCCCTCACCACAAGAAGGATGTTGAGGCTCTGGAGCGAGTCCAGAGAAGAGCGACAAAGCTGGTGAAGGGGCTGGAGAACAGACCCTATGAGGAGCGACTGAGAGAACTGGGGTTGTTTAGCCTGGAGAAGAGGAGGCTGAGAGGAGACCTCACTACTCTCTACAAGTACTTGAAAGGAGGTTGTAGAGAAGAGGGATCTGGCCTCTTCTCCCAAGTGACAGGGGACAGGACGAGAGGGAATGGCCTCAAGCTTCACCAGGGTAGATTTAGGCTGGAGATTAGGAGAAGGTTTTTCACACACAGGGTCATTGGGCATTGGAATAGGCTGCCCAGGGAGGTGGTTGATTCACCTTCCCTGGAGGTGTTTAGGGCACGGGTGGATGAGGTCTTGAGGGACTTGGTTTAGTGTTAGATAGGAATGGTTGGACTAGAAGATCTGATGGGTCCCTTCCAACCTGGTTGTTCTGTGATTCTGTGATAAATCACATGCTTAGCAGCTGTGGGACTGGGGCATTGCTTCCCCCAGCTACCCTGGTGGGCATAACCCAAATAAACATGGACAGCCTGTCACACAGGACCAGGGCAAGTGCAACCTCTGTCTTCATCCTACTCCTCTCCAAATCCTCCTAGATTTCCAGCCTGAAACTGTTCAGACAGGAATTTCCAAAACAAGTGCTGTTATTTGAGGAATGCAGCAGGGGGGAGGAAATAATCACAATAGAGATAAGGACAAGTCCATCGACTTGACAACTGCACCAAGCCAGCTCCTCTGGCTCAGGCTGGTTTCGAATGGGACTCTTGCAGCCAGCCTTCCCCTGTCCCAGGTGGCTGGTGCTGCGTTAACATCAGCCCTTCCCAGCTGAGGGCTGGGAAGGCAGCTCTGGGGTAGATGCAGGGAAAGAAGAAATGATCATAGTGGATGGGGCAGTAGGGCAGCATGTATCACCATTCCCCTCTGCATATGAGCCACCCCTGCTCCTGTCCTCAGTGGACGTCCAGGGGCATTCTTCTGGCTTTGCAGTTGTAAGCATGTTTCCCAAAGAACCCGTGAAGGTTTCAGGCATCTCCTTGGAGAGCCATGTAGCTGTCCTGCCCTGTCTTCTCAGCGGGATTTTTGGGAGCTTATCTGCTTTCCTCTCTGTCCTGGGTTATGTTGCACTCAGCTGCCAAGATTCCCAATTGTTCCTACTGCTCCCTTCGGGGATCAGTTCTGTTTAACATCTCTCTGGCCACGTGGCAATCCTCTGGCAGATTGCTGAAGGCCTTGTATAAATGTTCTGCTGGAAAACATCCAGGGTCCGGGGTCTAGTCACCTCCTCCCAGGGACAGAGAAAAAGCTGCGTTGTTCTTGGCTTGTAGTTGAGAAAGAACTGCATTGCTTAAACCAGATGTCCGCATCCACTGTTGCTGGTCCTATACCAGGGCTTTTGTGATGCTTGTGGAAAGGCTGTTCTTTCATTGACAGGTGGTAAGGGATTTGTCAGGGTTGAGGTCATTCTCCTAGGACTGTACACATCCATGGCTTGGCAAATAAACAATAAGAGAAAATAATTCCCCTGGCTGGACAACTTACAGAGGGAAAGATGGAGAGACAGCGCTTATACAGGTGGATGCACAGTGTTAACCTGGCTGTTCCCAACACATTCATGTCATGAGGTTCATGCTACGCACCCAGAAATGGAAAGGATGCTCTGAGTGTTGAGATCTGCCTTGTGCAGACAAGATTAGGAATTAAGAGTTTCAGCTTTTCTAGGTGAAATCATCCACCCAGAGGAATGGCCTCAGATGTGCAGGTCTATCCTACCTCGGAGGTGTGCTGAGCTTTGTTTGCCCACACTGTGCCATTTGAGCATCCTGCAGACGGTAGTCACTTTAACTCACTCTTGCGACAAAATTGCTCAGTACTTTCATCTCAGATAAAACAGTTAAGAGGGTTTAAAACAGAAAATTCTGCTGGCCAGGAAAGGAGATATTCTTTCTGACACCTGCAGGTAGCCAGCTCTGCAGCCTGAGCCCTGTTCTATAGTCTCTGTCAGAATGAAGAGCCACAGAAGTTCCCTGCAAAGCTGTCAATGCCTCTTCCCTGGAGACATACCCGGTGTCACAGGGAAAAAAAAAAAAGAGTAAAGCAGAGACCATATTGATGGAAAGACTGAAGGTCAGAGGGGACTATAAGAGCCTTCACTTTTGCTGCACTGTACCTCTGAACAGGGCTCAGAGACACTTTCTCCCTTTAAGATGTGCAGCACAAGGTAACCTTCCTGCTGTACTCCTTGCTAATTTCTGCAGCTTCTTCGAATATACATGGTTGGTTGTTACTCTGGAAGTATTATACAAACAGTGACTGAACAATTTTCCTGCCAGGGCTGTGCACAGAAGCAAGATCCCTCTGCTTATGACGTTGCTATCCGCTTGCTTAACAGCTGGAGGTTGCATTATCCCTACTAACTACAGCACAAAGAGCTCATGGTGTTACACGCAGATACACTTCAATCTCTCTGCAACACTGCTTTCCAAGGGAAATCTCACTCCTGGCATTATTGGCCTCTGGTTGCACTTCCGTCATTTATTTATTAAAGTTAATTTCAGCAGACTATAGAGATTTATTCAGATCCAGAGCGTCCTGTAACAGAGAACCATTATTTGCTGAGCCACCATGTTTCTGTCATCTGCAAACTTTGTAAAGGTTTTGTAACAGCTACTTTTTGAAAGGTCACAGAACCACTTTTTAAGCTCTGTTTCTTTTGCATAAGGCGTGGGTCTTACCAAAGCATCAAGTGATATTAAGTCAAAATGCTTTAAAGAAATCTGATTATGTAACACAAACACCATTTCCTTTATTGGACTGAAGCAATAATCCTGTGCTGTTCTGGTTTGCTTTTTTTTATTTTTAGGAAGAAAAATAGGAGAAAACAAGTGTATTTGACAATGGTGTGTCTCACAGCTGACTTCAATAGTAGGTTTCAGCCTCTTTGTTGATCCCAAGTGCCAGACTGGTGTTTGGATAAGTGGCCAACTGTTCCCTTGCCCTTGCTTCTTTTATCTTCACACCAGAAATACTGTGCTGGTTTTCTTTTTCTGCAAGTGACTGCAATGAAAACAATGCCTGATGTGAGTGGAGACTGCGTAGTTATGGGAGCACCTGCAAGCACAAGCAGAAGGCATTGCCACACAACAGGCAG
Source organism: Coccyzus lansbergi (assembly GCA_033558105.1). Taxonomy (NCBI): domain Eukaryota; kingdom Metazoa; phylum Chordata; class Aves; order Cuculiformes; family Coccyzidae; genus Coccyzus; species Coccyzus lansbergi. The sequence goes on along the minus strand of JAUMJK010000975.1, from coordinate 135,879 downwards.
CCATGGACCATTACAGTGGTCCTATTGCTTTCCAGATCACCTCAAAACCAGGTATAGTCTGAAACATGTGGCAGCCTAAAGCAGGTTATACTGAAGCCATTAAAAATGGTGATGAGAAGACAGGGAGCAGAGTAGGAGACATAAAGCATCCTAATAAGTAGATGAAGGGCAGTGAGTATATCTTAATGGTTCCCAGAAGAGAAGCAGAATGAAGAGACAGGAAACCATGATCACCATCAGCTCCTAATGAGCACAAAAAGCCAAGACTCAAAAGCAGCACACAGTTCCTGAGATAACAACCCAGGAGTCAAAGTAGAATCTCAGTAGCAAGTATCCCTTTTACTCTGCATTGCCATTAAGAGTCCCTGAACAGGCTGTTTGCATTGTGGTGCTTGCATCCTCAACAGATGACTTGCATGCTCCATCTTGGATGTTCTTGTGAGTTAGAAGATGCAGGAAGGTGGCAGTGAGGATCTCTATTAGTTTCAGAATAAATACTCCCCATTCTCCTATCCTTTGCAGTGAGCTTTGCTGCATTGTTGCAAGATGAGATTTTGTCAGCATTTTCATGGTGCTTTGAGATTTCAGATTTTCTTTCCTGCCATCTGCTGTTGCCACTTGGGGCTCTGCCAGGAAGGATATTGCCATGGCTGGTAACAGCCCCAGTCCTTCCACTAAAACAATGCATGCTCACTGCACCAGGACCCTGATTGTTGTACTTGTTGCCAACTTGTCACGGGTGCCTTGTGTTACCAGGTGTCTCTTGTTACTAAAATGTGTGAAGTAAGAGCGACAGCAGTATAGGCGTTCGAAGTTTTGGAACAGGTCAAAAGTAGAGTGTCCAGGACTATAAATAACTTGCCAGCAGTTGGTTAAGTGTGCAGCCTCAAAAGCTGGGGAAAGCCTGCGTTAAGTGTACCAAAGAAAAGCAGCAGCAGCTGAGCAAAAAGAAACACATGTGAGCAGCAGGGTCAAGCACCTGCTGCGATGTCGGAAAGCAACACTGGCGCAGGGAAGGGGGTGAAGTATGAGGGCTACAAGCTGTCTAGAAACTCAGACAACTTGAAGAAGTGTCAGGATGAGGAACGTGTTTCTGGGGATTTCTGTCCCTAGAATGAGTGCTTCAGGATGATTGTGGGTTGCGAGCACCCTTCCTCCACACAGTCCTGCTGTCCTGGGGGCCACATGCAGCCACAGAGCAGTGGAAGCTGGACAGAAACTCTGCAGATCATCTGGCATCTGTCCTGCTTGTGCAAGGCCAAAAATTGTGTCCAACTGCAATTTTGGGCAGTATTATAATCTAGCACTTGTGGGACAGTGTACTCCTTAGCAAAATGCTTCAAAGGCAGACCAGTGGCCTGCTCTGGTCCTGCTGCAGTCAGGGAAGCAAAGAATTTAGACCTGCAACAGAAAAATAATACTTTTTTCTCTTCAAAGCTGATTTTCTCTGGTGCTGGTCTCTTCTCTGGCACGTTGTGCTCTTCACCGGGCCAACATGTCTCTAAGGCCATCTCTAGAAATGAGAAGGAGAATAGTTATGCTGCAGAGACATCTTCTTCCAGGCTACCTGAGCAGATCCTGGCACTGGAGTGATGCTCTGACTCCAGATCTCCCTCATCAGCACTGCTCTGGCCTATGAGGACTCACCAGTACATGTCTCTTAGAGTCACCACTAAATCCCAGGGAAAAGAGATTTGCTGCTGCTGATTTCTCCTTATTTATATTTTAATTTTTTTTAAATAAGACTTTTTTTGGTACCAGATTGTGATTTGGAAAAAGAAAACAGGGGTATTTGACAGGTGGGGTGCTGCTAGAGGGATAACATTTTAGCCTGTCTCTGATTCACATGGAGTTAGCTGATGTTTTAAATGTTTGACCAAGCTGTTTCCCTCTCAAAAGAAAGTGGGATGATCTATAAAACCCTGTCTAGCTTGTAGTGCAATGTCCTAAGTGCCAGCAGTCAGCACCTCCACAGAAGCTTGGAATAAATGTTCCCAGATGAGAGCTCAGCGTCACTTTACCAGCTCTGGATGAGTTGGACCCAAGCATGGAAATCTTCACAGATCTTCATTTTCTTTTTTGCAGCTAGGCAGATGCTCAACAGTGGTAAATACCATGCAGAGTTTTGGCTTTTGAAACACAATGCAAAGTGAATTTGGAAAGCACAGACAGCTGATTGGCTCCATGTTTTTTTCACTGGCAGTGTCCTGCACTCTTCTCCAAGCTTGCTGGCATCATACATGATCCCAGTCCCTGACCACCAAACCAGCAGTGTCGTTTTGCACAGGGACTGTACTCTCCTGCTGCTTCACTAGCTTGGGCTTTGTGCTCCCAAGGATGTGGTTTATTGCCATATTGATAGCACAGATGGGGAACTACTGACTGGCCCTTGCACATTCTCAAAGAAAAAGACCCACTACCATATCAGTACACTGTCCTAAAGCTGCACTACCTTTCTGCGGAAAGAGTAGACAGCAAAAGAATGTGGTAAATATTGCTTACTTGGGTATATAGAGGTGGTATCAGACAGGTCCAAGACCACCTACATCAAGGGCAATATAACAAGACTTCATAGGTGTGCTAGAATTTGAGGAAAATGTCTACTGATGGATGGAGGAAGCTGTGTGGTGCTAGACAATATGAATAAGACTTTAATGATCATTGTCATAGGCAAAGCCTTCTCCCAGATCTCTGCATTCACCATTATGGTTTAGGAAGAAGGTGGGAGTAGCAAATGTGGAGTTTAAGACTGCTTAGAGAAGCTGGACATACTTACAGCCACTGGAATGCACAGCAATCAACCACTGGAGTTAACAGACACTGTTGACGGGAGTAAAGCTGCTGTCAGTCTTGGTGGAATATCAGGGCAAGTGGGAAAGGGCTGATTGAAAAGATTAATATTATGCCTAGCCTTAAGACAGACAGAAGAATCTGTGAAAACAACAGTCTGTCAGCAGCACACCTTCATGGAAAAAACATGGAGCAAGACAGGCCTTATAAGGAACAACTGAGAGAGCTGGGGTTGTTTAGCCTGGAGAAGAGAAGGCTGGGAGGAGACCTCACTGCTCTCTATAACTTCTTGAGGAAGGGTTATAGAGAAGAGGATAATGGTCTCTTCTCCCAAGTGACAGGGGACAGGACAAGAGTGAATGGCCTCAAGCTCTGCCAGGGGATATTTAAGCTGGACATTAGGAAAAAAAAATTCATGGAAAGGGTCATTGGGCACTGGAATATGTGCTTGAGTCACCTTCCCTGGAAGTGTTTAAAGGATGGGTGGATGAGATGCTGAGGGGCATGGTTTAGTGTTTGATAGTAATGCTTGGACTCAGTGATCTGGTGGGTCTCTTCCAATCTGGTTATTCTATGATTCTATGAAGACTCTTTGGAGACAATTTTCAAGCATGCAAAGGGCAGGAAGATAACCAGGAAGGGTCCACAGGTCCAGTCCCTTGTTTTCCCCATCAGCTCTTCACTGCAAGTTCTAGTGAAGGCTTGTGAAGTCAGCCACATCAGATACTGCAGAGATCTTGTCTCTGCACTAACGACTATGTTGCTGGTAGTAACACTGAGAGCTGTGGATGGTAAATGAAAAATATGCTCCAAGAGCGGAGTTGCTGCCTCAAGCAGAGGGAAAACAGAGGTCATGTATGGGTGCATTGTCCTCCAGTGCATAGACATCCTGCAAACAGGACATAGGCAAATAAGAATGAATCCAGCGTCAACACTGCTATGCTAAGACACAGAACAAGAGCAAAGAGCAATCACACTCACCTCAGGATCCTTCCAAGGGTGTGAAAAACATCAGCAAACTCCAGCTTGATTCTTTTCTTCCTTTTAACAGCAGCTTCCTTTTTGTTGTCTTTTGTTTCATTTTGTTTTTTCATCCCATGTGCTGGATAACAGGAAGGTGTAGGAGGGTAAACATGTGGGATAAATATCAGAGATTTTCTCTCATCCATCCTGGCCTTTGGCAGGCAGGTCGTGCTGGAGGTGGGCAAGGAAGCCATGCTAGACCAAATACCTTCGCACAGCAAAAGAGTCAAGAGATAAGTCACATGCTGATATGGTCCAGGGAAGCCTTGGTAACCAGTGAGGAGAAGGGTGAAATCCTACTTACACTCCACAGCTGCTTCTTTCAGCAAGGGACAAAATTTTTACTCAGGGATTCTTCCAGCCACTGAGCTGTGTAACTCCTGCCTTCTCCTCAGCCGCGGAACCAAAGAGGGGAGGAACAGTTGAATACTCTGGGGTAGAATCAGGAGAAAGTGGAAGCCTCTCAGGCTACTTTTCTACCCACAGGTATCAAACTCTGCATGAGTTTCCATGAGAAGTTACCATGAGAAGGAAATGGCCACTATTCCTGTGCAATGCACCTCAGGGTCTAAAAGCCAATAAAAGATGACACAGGGACCATTTACTCTCCCCAGCTACATCCCTGTCCAACCTTGGTCTGCTAACAACTCCCACACAATGATGCTCCTGCACTGTCCTCAGTGCCCCTGTAGCCAGTCCTGGAGGGAAACAGGCAGAGGCTAATGTCCTCTTCCAGAACCCTCAGACATTATGGTCTTCAGAGCATGCCTCCAAGCAGTTATAGGGGCTTGGGGTTGTCCTGCTCACAGTGCCAGCCTAGACCCCAGAGGCTTGTAGCTGTTTCCAGCTGGGAACAGGCCCACCTCTCCCTGGACAGGACTGGAGACTTCATACCAGTTGCCTAGCCTTATCCATTCTTGCAGCCAGAAAGACCTCTTCCGTGAAAACTGTTTTAATGAGTTAAGTGCAAAGAAACAAAGGGAAACATCTACATTAGTTTCCCAGGAATGATTTCTCCATTTCCCCATTCTTGCCAAACCTGCAAGCACACAAGGAGCAAGCAATGGCCCGATTCCACCAAGGAGCCAACAGCTTGGGTGAGGGCTTGCATCCCCTGCCTGATTTCAAGAGGGGTTTGCATGCCCTAAGGTTTTCTGGTGTCATCCAGTGGACTCTTGGATGTGATTCTCCAGGCTCGTAAAAGTTTTGCAGTGTGGAAATTCATCCAGGGGACAGCCAGAGTGAGGCATTTGCCCCCTACATCCAATGCTGCTGAGACTGGACCTTGAATACTGTGTAGAGTTTTGGGCCCATCGCTACAAGAAAGACACAGAGACACTAGAGCATGTCCAGAGGAATGCGACAGAGCTGGTGAAGGTCCAGGAGAACAAGTGTTATGGGCAGCAGCTGAGGAGACTGGGATTGTTTAGCCAGAAGAGAAGGAGGTTTAGGGGTAGCAGGACATGAGGAAGTGGCCTAAAGTTGTGCCAGGGGAGGTTTACATTGAATAGTAAGAAAAATTTCTTTATTGAAAGAGTGGTCAAGCATTAGAAAACACTGTCCAGGGAAGAGATGGAGTCACCATCCCTGGAAGTGTTCAAAAAGCATGTAGATGTGGTGCTTCAGGATATGGTTTAGTAGGTATGGTGGTACTGATGGTTGACTTGATCTTAGAGGACTTTTTCAACCTTAACAACTCTGTGATTCTAAAAGCTGGAGAAAGTTAATGAAGGAGGCTATGGCATGGCTCAGTTCAACCAATCAGCTCAAAACTAACAGTTATTTACAGAGGCAATTCAGAGTAATGGTGCCAAACATAAGTGAAAATACTTTATTTGACATCAACAGTAGAGTAGGAACATCGGATTATGCACCCATTGATATATATAAATGATAAAAATGCAGAAGCAAAACCATTTACAGGAAACCCATAAGCAGTCTAATACACAAGTAACCCAGAAAAAAGCTGCATGCCACAACCCTCTCTCATGGTAACAAACAGTAATCCTAAACAAAGCAAACATTAGCATTTCCTTTGCAGCTATTTGTTTTGGGTTTCAGCTGTTGCACACAGTATCTTTGAATGTTGCTACCAGAACCAGAGAGGAAAAAATACCACCCACCACAGGTCATGGCCAGAATTCACTTCTGTGTCACATGAACTCTTGTAGAAAAGGCCCCTAAAAATCCCTGGGAGAGAAATTTCATGACCAGGTTAAGTCAAGAGTGTTCTGTGAGTTTGACCAGTACAGTTTACACAGAGATAGTAAGATCTGGAAGTCATGGGTCAGCACCAATGGACAAGACATGCAATGAAAGGTAGGTTCGGCTTTTACATGGCTTGTGGCTTTAGCAGTAGAAGATAAAGACAGCTTTTTGCAGTTTGTGTGTCTCTGATGAAAATGGTTTCCATGGTTCCTGGCTTTCCAGTTTCCATTTCTCTCCTCTACACAGGCACCTGTGTAGAAGCATCCGATTGCAATAGCCAGAAACAAGTGCTAAAACCACCTCCATAGTACTCTGTGATTTCAGCATACAGAAAAACAAGTTGTTACACTTATTTTTTTTCCCCCTAATCTTCAGAGAATCCTAAGGCAATTAAACCCCCACACAAAATCAACAACTCAAATTACAAGTAGCCCCTCTGCATAACCTGTTAGCAGACAGACACTTCAACTGAAGGTTCCAACTCTCCATATTACAAAAGGCTCAGCACAAAACTGAGGTGCTCTCTGCTGAGACCTGGGATTTTCAGGGGAGCCTTGATGAGTTTTGGTGCTTATCTTCCACATGTGGGAATGAGGCCTTGCTTATAAGGCACCTTTGAAAAAGTAAAAGATAAAGTCTTTGCCTGTGTCCCCATTTAAGGTGTAGACAACCACTGCATCGATGTTTTACAGGTAGACATTTTACCTAACTTCTGTGACACATCCTCCTTATTGTACCCCTTTGTATCTGCAAGAGACAGAGCCTGACCTGCCACAAGGAGTCTTTTTTTTTAATGCAATGAGGAGCCCAAGATAGTAGCTCTTAAACAGAGCCCTGCTTCCTTGCACTTCACTCCTGCTGCATGCAAGCTCACCTTTGCTCAGCTGCAGCACAGCTGGAGTGACTCTGGCCAGTAACGGCTTTTAAGGAAACAGGGTGAATGCTTTTTGAAGTGAGACTGAAAAGGAAGCTGGGTGTCCCCCATTAATTAGAGTCTCCAAACATACTCTGAGCCACTGCTGGTCCAAGAAGAAACGCACTGTTCCCTGGCCCCTGCAGGATCCCACCCCTGCAGCGCAAGGTTTCAGCAAAATCTTCAGATCTCAACAAAACAAAACAAAATAAAACAAAACAACAACAATAAAAAAAGCAGTGCTGAAGGTGATCCCCAATACAACGAGCATATCCCTGATTTTGACAGCCTTCAGCACAGGCCAAGGAAGTGCAAATTGCTGTGGTCAAGAGCTGGCATTCAGTTCTGGCTGGGAGTTTTAAATCACTTAAACCAGTTCCAAGGGTGTCAGCGCTTGAAGCTTTCACTTGGTCATGAAAAGCATGAAGTCTGTACAGGTGGTACAGGTCGGTACTGATGACAAGTAGTATTCTGAAACATATATGTCTCTCCAAGCCCGGGAAAATCAGAAGGGAGTTTCCCGATAGAGGACACACATTACAACAGGGTTTAGGCAAAGAAAAATCGACTGGATGTCAGCCCTACTGTGAATATCTCAGCACCGCAGGATATTTCATGGACAAATACACAGAGCAAATATAAGACATGGCTTACATGTAATGATGCACATAAAAAGTCCGAAGATAAAGGAGGCCTTGAATCATATCCTATTATGCTACACCCTAGTTTAATGTGGTATTAAATACACTGCTTATGATATACAAATTACTTCAAGAAGTTATTAAAATGTTACAACAACTACAAAAGTAATATGTGAATTCAAGTTTTATGCAAGATCTTGCAAGAAAAATTTTGGTTTTAAGAAGCTTCAAACAATGTCTAAATGGTGTGGTAACTTTCTACCACTGTTAATAAGAGTCAGCAAATTTTAAGGCCATCATTTCATCACACAATTAAATTGAATCAGTCATCTTTATTTCATGAAAAAAACCCCACACAACCAACCCCTCCACCTCATCTCCCAAAAAAATGTGGTGGTGTGCTGAGGCAAAAAATCACTACCACATCCAGAACTGAGGTTATCTAAAGCCAGTGGCTTTTGCATATGGCATCTCTGTGGTCTCCATCCTATATAGAGAGCTCACTGGCAAATGCTGATAAACTGGCTCCACTCATTCAAAGCCTCCTTTGATATTAAAAGAAACAATAACATTCACTTAACCCAGGCTTGATTGTTCAACACTTGCTCTGCACACAGAGAAGATGTTTGTTTTGGTAACTATGAGAAAAAAAAAAAGATATTGTCTCCATTTAAAAAAATCTAATACAAACAAAGCGTAAACTTTTACAATTTTAGCAGCATTTTACAGTCCTTCATAAAGTAAAACTATTAAAACGATTAAAACCATTAAAAGGAATGTTTTCATCCACCTCATTCAAAACATCAAAACATGATGGGCAGTGATGCATCACAGTTCTATCAGTAAAGTTTGGGTCCAGCAATTAACTCATCTTGGGGAGCACTGCAGCAAATAGATCCAATTCAACATTTTCTGACAAAGTAAGTATTTACAACTCTTATGTACAGCTTCTGGTCTTACAAAAAAACAGAAAGTTAGAAAGTTGTGTAAAGTCAAGTCTGGAATTAAAACAAAAAAAAAAAAAAAGAAAAGAAGTACTTGTCCAACTGATTTGGAAATGCTTTGGCATACCAAAAGAAGTCTCTTTTTTTTTTTGTGTGTGTGTTCATCACAACTGTTATAAAACCAGCAGATATAAAGCATCAGTGAGGCCAGATGTCCTAGAAAACACAGGCAAAGTCTCTCTTGTGTCTGTGATGTTAGCTTTTCGGCGAGCCAATATCCACTGTGATCTTTGTATACAGAGGGTACTTTTCAGTTCTTAACACCTTGTAGGACAGTGAATTTAAGCCGTCAGAGCTCATTGTCTCCCTTGTGTGGGCAATTCGGTCAAACCTGAGGAAGAAGGGGAAGAAATAAAAAAAACAATAAAGGAAGAGGGGCAGAGGTAAATGCCACAAAGAAAGAGGGGAAAAAAGTGTTAAATACCCAGACTTCACATGACATTTTTATAGCCTCTTAGGTCTATCTCCGGTGTTTAAAGGGCAACTCCCAGATTTGGCTGCCCTGAGCAGTGGGCAAAAGCATCCCTATGAGGTCAAATGTTAGGCTTTTAAATAGCACAGGTCCTTTTCCAGCTCTGCACTTGAGCACAGGTTTTATATACCAAAGACAAGCTGGAAAGAATTGCATAGATTAACTTGCTGCGTTGAAGAAAAAAAAAAGTGAGAAGCGTTTGTGCCATAGTGAAATCTTGGGGAGAAGATCTGTCATGTGGTAATAAAATGGTGAAGGGAAAGGGTCATTTATCGCAGGGAACAGAGAGGATAGCAAGGGGTCGGGGGCGGTGGTGGGGGGGAAGACACACCTTTCAGGGTTGGGTTCATTCTTCCTGTCCCGGGAATGTCGAATCATTCTGCACTTCCCAATCATGGCATCTGGACGGGATATGCCCATGCCTTTAAACACCAGCCTGTAAAACGCAATTACATTAAACACTCCTGGTAGTTGAAGGATGTGGGATGCTCTACCACACCTTCCACAAACTAGCATTGATTTGGGGGGTTGCATTTTTTCCTATGAGGATGTCACTAGTGCGATTCCAGGCTTGATAACAATGAAAGGAGGCGGGAAAGCCGGTCCCTTTCCACATAGGCACTTAGCATGCAGAAAAGAAACGTCCCGGGTCAACACCAAGGATCTGGTAATTCACCACACCCTCACTTGCACCACCAGCTCCTCCAACACCCACATTAACATTGCTCCAGGCTGCAGACTGGAATTTGAATGGCAGGCATCTAGTTTTTAACCCACCTGGAAAGGAGCCAGCCGAGCATTGCAGGGGGTGGGGAGGTTTTTATGGGTTGTGAAAGCTGCAGTGCTGGTAGAAACTGAAGCGAATGATGGTGAGGCAGCACGGGGACACACATGGCTACAGCCACAGCTGCCCCGGCTGGGACCTGCCTGTCTTTCTTTGCATGGTCTCTGCAAGGCACCTGCAGTTCATGGACAACACTGCTGAAAAGGTATCTATATCATAGAATCACCAGGTTGGAAAAGACCCATCAGATCATCGAGTCCAACCATTCCTATCAAACACTAAACCATACACCTCAGCACTTTGTCCACACCTCCAGGGAAGGTGACTCAATTGCCTCCCTGGGCAGCCTGTTCCAGTGCCCCATGACCCTTTCCATGAAAAATTTTTTTCCTAATGTCTAGCCTGAACCTCCCCTGGCAGAGCCTGAGGCCATTCCCTCTTGTTCTCCTTCTTCTCAAAACCTGAGTTTCCTAAAAACAGCGGACTACTACCTTGCTCTGAATTACCTTCCCCCTTTATTTGGTTCCTGAAGATGTGAAGAGCTCAGAAAGCCAAGAGAGAAGACCACTCAAGAGAGTTTTTACCATTGAGAAACATGAAGAGGTATTCCCAAATCTGAGCTCACCACGACGATTTCTCAAAACAACTGCCCTGGGGATGCAAAGCTGTAAGGTAGCACAACCCCATGTCCACCCTCTGCCCCAGTCTTCAGGCTGAGATGGTCCCAAGCTACCCTATGCAAACACCTTCCTCTTCTGCAGTCCTCAGTCTTGCTTGGCTCTTTCTGAATAGGAACCAATGGCTCACGGTATTATTTAGAGATGTTTACAGCCTGACTACTGAAGCTGTCCTGGGAACAAAGGAATCAACTATCAGTCTGCAGACCTAGGCAAGCCTGGGGCTGTGTTGGGCTATGTGATTCAAGGTCTTCTCCACAGCTTCAGATTTCCTTCTTTTGGTCAGTGCTGGGAAACCCAGAAGTGTGATGTACTGTCATGGATAGGATTTTTCCAGCCAAACCCACTCCCCAGCACAGCTTAGGAGGTGCAAAATGGAATGCCAGCACCCAGGAGGAACATTTGGAGTTGAGGCTCCTGCCATCTAGATGAAAAGACACCCTCTGCACCCCTCCATATTTGGGTAAGAGCAGCAGGTTTGTGCTCAAACCCATCCTGGAGGCACCCTGGGTGTCAAGGCAAGTATTTACTTACCTGTTATAAATGTCATCATCTTCACCACCCCAACCCCAGTAATTGTTTGGGAACCCGTTGATCTTTGTGAACTGCTCTTTGCTCAAGGCAGACACGCCTCCAAAATACTGATTGTAAGGCAACCTGGAAGCAGAGAGAAAAGGGTATTAGAGAAGAACTAGTCAAGGAACAGCCTCCCCAGTCAAAAACGGGTAGCTGCTGTCCTTCGCTCCAGCCCACCCACCACTCACTACAAAGCGCATGCCTGTATCAGGGAAGCACCACATATTTTGGTGCCCTGGACTTGCTTTGCCAAGGCAAAGGGAGCTGGTAGGCTCAGTCCCAAATACAGCTAGGAAGTATCTTGCAATTGCCAGTGCCTGCGGCCTTTTAAGAAGCACACTATCTTTTAAGTACAGGCTGGTGAGATGCACGTCACCTCACCACAGGACAGATGGGTGACATGCACGCCCTAGGAACAGCAAGAGATCAGTGAGGCACTGAAGGTGGTGCAAAGCCTTCTCTTCCTGCAGCTTTATCACTTGCTTCCATGTTCGCCAGTGTCCCAAAGGAAAGCTTGCAGCCCAAAACTGCCAGTAGTGTGACCCTGCACACACAAAGCTAAACAGCTACAGCTTGAAATGGGAGACAACTCACTTGGGAATCAGGGATAGATGAAATTCAGACCCACAGAAACAGGAAAGGGTACATGCAGGGATGAGCAGGACCTAGTGCAGACCTTGTCTCTGCTTCAACAAGCAGAAGAAGCTCCTGAGGCCTGCATTTCTGCTCTAAGCTTCACTAGCTGCAAGAAAAAAATGCAGCTTCTGTAGTGCCAGTGACAGTCCTGCTCCAAGAAGAGCTTGGTCTGGGGTGGAGACATACAAGAGTCCTGCCACCAAGCCTCTGCTGCATCTTTAGCACCACTGACCACCATGGGGTTGCGATCAGTTTTCACTTTATAGATGAGCTTTTAAACACTTCCTTGGGGATTTGGGATTAAATAAAAAAAAAAAAAAAAAAAAAAGCAAGACACATTTTTGTTTGCAGTGGCTCACTCAACCTAAATGTATGCTGAACAGCATTTCATTTCGTATTGCTCTTGGATGCCAGGGTAGGTCCCTCAGTGGCTCAAAACTGAACAGCCAAAAATATTTCATTTTGCTCTTAAAATAGCATCTGATGCAGTCTTTTTAAAGCTGCACATAATTCTCTCTGTGAGAGTGTCTCACTTTTCAGACTGGGTGGAAACACTAGCTGTCTTCCAGCTTCCAGCCTGAAACACAAGGAGATACACAGGCATCTGCAAAATGATGAGCTCTTTAGTTTTTCCTCACCCGTTTCTCTTTCCAGACACTGAATTTTAATAAACTGCTCAGCTGCATTTCTCCCCCCTTCCTGCCTTTCAGCCGATCCTGCTTGCATCCACTCACTCCCTGCAGGGACCCACACGCCAAGACAGGCTTTTGCCAGAGACATTTTCCCATGCTTTCAGTGGTGGGTGGGGATATATAGCACTATTCCTGGCCTGCTAGGCTCATGGTGATATTAGGAACAAAATGCCCCTCCAAAAGGTGTCTCACCGAAATCCAAATTTATCCATGGATACAGAGAGGTGCCGTGGCTGGTTGTAACATTTGTAGGTGTTCCTGTCATCCATTGGGATGAGGTCTACATCACTAAATACAAAGCAATCATAGTCATACTCTTTCAAAGCCTCTGCAAATCCTATATTCAGCAGCTTAGCACGGTTAAATTCTTCTTCTCCATCCTAGTTAAAAAAAACAACAAAAAACCAAAAACAGTTAAGTGATGTAAATTTAAGAGTTGATATCAGCAGTTTCTTACCAGTCACTGGGCACCACTGTTGCTGCACTGGGTTGGCACGCCTGTGATGGACTGAGCTTGAGCACCCCCCAAATGCCACCTGTGGGATGATTGCATCTGAGCCAGGTACAAAACCATAGGGGCAGATGAAACTGCTGAGGCAAGTCTGGACCTGGCTCAGCTCCTCTCTCTTGTCTCCCTTGGATGTAGGCTCCTAGAGGACAGGTTTCATGCTGAGTGGTCACTCCACCATGCACAGGAACTTTAGCACTGAATTTTGTGATGGAGTTTACAGTCCATCAGGGCAATCAGCTGAGACTTCCCAAGGCAGAAAAGAGAGACAAGCTCCTCCAGAAGAAGGGGGACCTTTGCTACGTAAAGAAACCTTAGCAATGCTTTAGTTGACAGCCAGGAAAAGGACCATGGAGCAAAACCTTTCCATGGTCAGTATTGTGGCGCTCCTAAGCTCTGCCACAAGACGGCTGTGGGACCATGGTGCAGCCTCTGTTTAGCAGCAAGAGACCACACACCAGACCCAATCTGCCAAGCATGGAGTAGCACCAGGAGCTAAAGTATGACGCTGTGATGCTCATTCCTGTTCCCATGCCAAGCCCTGGGTAGCTATGTGCACACAGGAGTAGGATGTCCCTAGGACCCTGGATAGGGAACTGGTGGCTCGGCATGTGGCTGTGACATACAGCCTTATTCGCTGGATGGCAACCCAGTAAGAGTTGCTTCCTGCAATGGCTATTGCTGGCACACTGGCTGCCACCGCCTCCAGTGGTGCACAGCTGCTCCTCTGCCACATGACCCACCACCCATACCGGGGACATCCCAGAAAATAAAACCAGGAGGGCTGTCACCATGAAAAGGGCTGACACCATAGCAGGGCACACTTATCCCATGGCAGGCACAGTTAACTAAGGGCCCCGCAGACAGTGGGGTAGGAATCTCTCCTTCTTCTATTCAAGCAACAAGGTGCCCAAGGAGAAATCAGTTTGGCTTCTCGCAGGCAGAAACATTTCAAAAGCATATGTGGCTTTGAGCACAAGTACAGGCTCGCAAATTGCTTGAGTACTTTCGTAAAACAACACAATCACAGCCAGTAACCCAAGAATACCAGTGGCTTAAGAGGAAGGGTTTCCAGTTTAGGACCCAGCTTTGCATTAGAAGCTTCAAACCCAAACCCTGTGCAGGGGAATAGCGCAGGTGTAAGGGAACTAACAAGGTATTGCTGAAAGAGGCTAATTTTTTTTTGCCAGCCTGAAAACTGCAACTACCAAACCCTGTCTTCTACCATGCCCTACATTTCCCTTTCCACCACCTCAGAGCCATGTTGAGCCAAAGGACTCTCCCACTGTACAAGCCACCCCTCCACACTCTGGTATCCGCATCCGGAGTGGGACATGAACCAAGGACAGATAAAATACTGTGCCTAAGGAGCAGCAGCTTAAAATATCATCTCATCCCAAATGGCTAGTTAATAAATATGCAGTTTGGAAACTGTTTAAACCAGACTAGTTAATGGACCTGTGGTGGGAGAGCCAACAGGCTCTTGAAGCAGCCACAAATATCTTTCAAATGAAGGTTTTAACATGCAAGTGTCAAACCAAGGTTTTCAAAAGCATTCATCACCTGCCTCAGGCGTAAATGACTTCACAGGGAGGAGTGAGCTTTGTGGAGGAGGATCTGAGCAAATTCTCAGCATCCTCACCCGAAACAGAAAGAGTTCAATGCAATAACTACAGTAGTGGGAAGATGATCACCATCACGCATAACCAAAACCAGTGAAAACTTAAGTGCAGAAAATGAAGGCAAGTGGATCAAAGAGGCTGGGGAAAGGGAGCGGCTTAGGCTGTGAGATCAGAGAGTTTTCTTCCCCCAGCCCCAGGGGCTGCCCAGCCCTAGCTGCAGAGTGCTTTTCAGGTCCCACAGCACCAAATCCAGGCTCAGTTCCATAGTCCCAAGGGGTACTTTTTCCCGTGCTGGTGCAAAGTGCAGTCTGCTCACACGTCAAAGCACCTGCTGGGTCCAGTCTAGGAGAGTATTTCACACCCTTTGGCTGCTCTTTTCTTAATGAAATTTTAAAGCAAAGGGCATTTCACAACGGTTTTGTTACTAGCAGAGGGTCAGACATAACTAATCCACACCTTCAGGTAGCTTCTAACTCTTTTGAGTGACACCTGGGGATTTAACAATGCTACAAGATGATGCATTTTTAAATTGCTCCCTGAAAAACCTGAAAGCACAGCACAGTGACCTGACCAAGAGCATGAAGGACTCTTCCTGCTGCCTCACCCACAACTGCGACCCTGGGCATATTGAGAGACCAGACACACAGCAAACAATTCACTGCTGCTCTCCTCTCAAATGAACCCATAGCTTCAAAAAATCCAAAAGGCTTGGGTGAAAAAAATCAAAATGAAAAACAGAAAGCAAAACCCCCTCTCCAAGATGTTTTTAGTAAATTTTCAGCAAACAGGTAGTTCATACATCAAACCTTGCAGTATTAATTATTATTAATTGTGGCTTCTTTGAGAGCAGGACATTGGTTTTCTGACCATGAAGTATGCAGGGCTTTACAGTGTTTATCAGAGAAAAAAATCCCCAAACTGACAAGTGGGTTTGTTTTCTGCAGAAAGTTCTGCTTTACTTAAGGCAAAGTGGAAGCACTGGCATGCTGCAAGCAAGTATCTAGGATTCAAATCTCTCAAAAACTCAGAAATGTGCTGCAGGCTTCCACCTGGGACTAATCCCTAACTTTTTCGAGGGAAAAAAAAAAGGCAGAGTTGGGAAATCTCCTTTCTGTGCTGCCGTTCCTTCCAGGTGATCACACAGGGCACAGTACCGCAGGCAACCCTCAGAGGAACAGATAGAACTGAAGAAGCCTTCAGCTCTCCTCTGTGCTTCACAGCTCTTCAGCCCAACAGAGGCTCTCTGTTATCAGCCACAAAGAAATGGACCTGCTTGGACTTGCTTGGATAGAGCAGCATCAACCTGAAAAGCTAGGCAGCACACAGGGACTGCTGTTTTGACATTATTGGCAAGCTCTTGGGGTAGTCTCCATGCTTATTTCCTAGGGTTTCAACTACGGAAGATGTACTGCAAACACATTTTTGCTGTTTTTAACCCCAACAATATTTTCCCTGTATTCTCTTGTCCTGAAACTTAATCTGTGCCTGAGTTCAGTGCTGTCAGCTAGCATCTGTTTCTGGCTCCTAATTTCACTCCCTATGCCTCTCCCAGCACGTCCAAGTCCACCTCATTCCTTGGTCCACGAGAGACTGACTGGCTAAGAGAAAACCTGCTGTCTCCAGTCTGCAGGGTCTGATGCTGACTCCTTCTCAGTCCTGGAGATGATCAGATCAAGAAAAAAAAAAAATCCATTTTTTTTTCACTTCCCCTCTCTTACTTCTGCGGAATACAGTTTGCTCAGGCAGACATAGCAAGAGATGCTACCTTTTCCTAGTGCCAGGCAAATAAAATGGAGGTTTTTGGAACTGTCACTCAGCCTAAAGGGCTTGCCAATCAGCAAGAAGCCATCTGTCCCAGTTTTGTCTTGCCTCTTCCATGTAGGAGGCAGCTCTGTGATTCCTCCCGCAGACAGCATAGCAATGCAGAGGACCTATGGCTGCATCTCTCTCACTTGGATTTTAAACTTGTCAGGTCCTGGGGACATGATAATCAGGATACGTGTTTCTAGTTGTCTAGGAGAGAGCCACCACATCCAGTAGGAGGCTGCTAGCTAAGTCAGGGAACCCCCAAAACAGCCTGAACCACACGCACCATGTCCAAGTGGAAGTTCACCTGCCAGTGGACTTGAGTAGGTGGAAACAGATATCCAGGGCCACGCAGAGACAACAGAGGACACTGCTGTTTCTCTGTCAGAGGGTGTTTTGAGGCCTCAGCACCACTACAACAGGAGAGAGCAGCCGCAAGGCAAACTTGCCTTCCCCACCACTAAGAGAGTAAGCAGGAGCCAAGCATAATTCCTTCCTTTGCCCACATACCTGGGGAGTCCTGTTACCCCCTGCAAAATAACATGAATACATGTGAAGCCCAAACCACTCCACAATCACATGCACACACACACACTCTGGAAAACTGTTGTTGAGGACACTGCGGGTAATGTCAGGGGCCAGTGGAAAACTGCTGAATAACTGCACAGTTTTCAGGGAATTTGCTGAGTCTCATCTTTTCGTGTACTTCAGTTTCACTGTATGGGCATTTGCACAGGATGAACTGCAGCAAGAAAACTCATTTCTAGATCTGAGCACCCCGGTGGCAGTGGCTTGAAGGCACTGGAGAGCATGTAGGTGACAGCAGGAGTGAGCACAACTGAGAGAGATACCACAAATTCATCGCAGCCTTCTCATTTGATGAAATCAAGCTTGCATAGTATCAAATCAGCCATGTATCCTCATCTCAGATCTATCTAAAAAATCTTACAGCTGTTACTCCAGGTGTCGAGTTTGGGTTTTGCTGTGGGTGGGGTGCAGAGGGCAAAGAACAACATACATTTTCCACTGACTCCTGTTACACACTGCAAAAAATCATCCCCCTGACTTGGGCCAAGTCCTAGTCTGAGGCATTCAGGCACGCAAGAACAGCACGGTGGAGACACAACGGACTTGTGACAGAAACACATTGCGCTGAAAGGAAGAAGTTTGACATTACCAGTGCAGCAGTAGCAGGGCTCAGAGCTCCTTTTTCTTTCTATGAGATGCAGAGCACAGAAGAGCACGTAGGCAGCGTGTAAGAACCACATCACACAGTAATTCTCCTTGCTTCAGTGATTGCTTTGCTATAGACAGGATTAACAAGTAAAGGTAATATTTCCCCACTAGAAGGAAAAAGAAAATAAAAAGGAGGGCAGATGCAAAGGGAAGGACAGACAAGAAAAAGAAAAGCAATTGTCAAGACAGCAGAGAAATACAGACCTTTTTCTTACTGCAATTCTGTCAGAATTAATACATTTTCAGCAACACTTTCTATTCAGTGTTCCCACTGACCCTTGAGAGATGCACCTAGTGGGTTCATGACCAGTGACCATTCTGCCTTTTCCAGACACTGCTTATTACAGGCATGCAGAAGGGGAGTGTTTATTTTACAAACCAAGCAGTATTACTCGCTAACCTACATCTGACTGCTGGATGTGTACTGGATGCCACTCCCGCTCCAACTTCTGAAAACAAACATTTGCCGCAATAATTTTTGTGAGAGTTAACTTTAGAGCACACAGAGAGCCCCATAGCCCTAGGACTGGAGGACAGGACCAGAGTAGAGGAGGAGCCAGCAATGCAGAGCAACGCAAGCCAGCATGCACCATTGCAGCAGCAGGAGGAACTCAAACCAGGCTTCGTACACTATAAGCCTTCACGGGTGCCGGCACGGTTCTACATGATGGGGCTGCCGCTCATTTTTCTTACCCTTTAACATCACTGGTGGGGAAATAACCACTTCTAGCTGCACCACTAGGTCTTTGTGTTGGAGATGCCCACTTGCCCACAAGCAGTGCCTGTGGATCATGGGTGGGCAGCTATCCCTGGTGCTCCACAGAGCTAGCGCTGAGCTACGTCTGCCCAGGAAAGCAGCAGGTCTATCACAGGATCACTGCTGGAACACACACTGCATCCTTGTTTCTGAGTCACACTCAAAAATCAAAGGCATTATGCTCTGCAGCCTTCAACCACCTGCACCATGGTGATCTGTGGGGACTGTGGCTCAAGCAGCCTTACGGTACAAGGAACTTGCACAGACACTGTACGTACAAGGATGTGCAGCTTAAAGGATGAAGGCCTGGGGCTGGCCCCACGTTCCTGGACTGCAGTGGCACCAGCTGCTCTTTGCATTACATAGGAAGGGTTTCCTTACAGGGTTTAATCTCAGGGCACAGCGTGCAAGTCCACACTCTGCAGAAACACCCTGTTCTCAGTGACCCAGCTTGCCAGGCCACAAGCACAGTTGGCTGCAGAGACCAGAGTATCTTGGCTGCTATGCTTGGGGGTTACCACTAATCATTTTTGCCGACATCACTGGTACCCTAGAAATCAGTAGAATAAGAGAAATAGCAGTAACGGAGTATTGGTTTTCTCTCTAGAAAAAGGTTTCACCCTACTTTCAATTCTGAGAGGAAATTTATCGCTTGGGTAACCATGTCAATTATTCATGGTGTTTGATATGCCCAAGCACATCAGCTGACCCACAAATTTAAGAAGCTACAGTTAAAGAAGCATGTTGCTTCATCTCAGCTTTTACAGATCAGAGTAAACAGAACAAAAATCCATATCCCAGAGAGAAACTGTGCTGTGAGATTGTCCAATCACTGGTCTCTGCTGCAGGGGCTCTCAGAACTGCATCTGCCCTTTCATGCTGCAGATCATGCAGATATGCACAGATTTTAAGCTTTCGCAAGTGTGAGAAACACCATCTTTTTAACCACCATTATGGTATAAATTAAGGCAGATTGTCTGGAGCGAAATATGCCTTTTTTTTTTTTTTTTTTTTAAAGGCAAGTCTAAGTTCATCAGATATTGAGGAAAAAAACCCAACATCCCCCTAACACTACTCATTTCTCTTCACCTGAAGACCATCACGCACCTGCTCCACTGCTACAGCTTTGCTTTCTCCATCCCAACACTTTGTGCAATATTACTACCATGAACAGAAGTTGTTCAAGAAAGTTAAGTGAAAACCTACAGCTTATGGGACGTCCAATGCCAAATTAGGCATTAATGCTACCTTGTCACCTTGAAGATCTTTGTATGCAATTCCTTCAGTTGTTGGGAAAAGGAACACTTGGAAAGAGAAATTAAAACTACTTGTGCTAAGAGGGGTTTTTTCCTCTTAGCAAGTGTTTTCTCTACTCATGCTCATTTCCACTTTTTTTTTTTTTTTTTTGGGTGGTGCTAAAGTAACCTTACCCCTGCCTGCCAGCACACTGTAGTTTAGGGTATAGCAACCATTCCTCTGTCCTAGGGGACACAGGCACTCACACAAGAGCACTATAAAGACCTGAGTCTTCAGCATCTTACCTGGTTGATAACATATACTCCATAATCTAGCTGCTGCCTTTGTAGAATTGGGTGCAGGTAATAGAGCCAGTACTTCAGATGTTCCTCTCGGTTCCTGAATGGTATGATTATTGCTACTTTCTGAAGTGCTACACAATCCTTTGGAGCAAAACGGCCTCCTGCTTTAACCTCTGGGTTTATTCTCGCCACTTCTTCTAGGTTCACAGGCTGGGAAAACTCCACACGCAGTGCACCAACTGGAAGAAAGGCACAGCAGGAAGCAAGTTAGCACACACAATTCGTTTCTCTGAGCACACATCCTTTACACACATTGTTTTTCCATTTTGTTTTGTTTGTTTTAAAACCAGAGGTTTGAATCCAAACAAAATCCCAGCAGTGCATGGAGGTTTTGAAGCTTGGACCAACCGTACCCGAAGCAACCACACAACACCAATCACAGCAAACCCACAAACACTGTAGCCTCTTGGAACCAGACCCCGAACAAGCCGCTGACGCCAAATGAGTCTTGGAAGTCCTCCTATCTGCATGGTAAACCAACAGGTGCACTCCCACTGTCATTTGCACTACAAAACCAGTCTAGAGAAAAGCATCATCCTCTGTGTCCTCATACACCTCACGCAGCGTTGAGAGTCCAGCACTTCAAAAACAGCCCTTCTCTCCTACCAATGACATTACTTATTCCAATGCTAGCCACATGCAAAGTGAACAAAACCCCCTTTCTTGTTGGGTTTTCTTTTTCCTTATAGATACTTTCAGTGTTCTGTAGGCATGTCCATTATTTAATATAAGTCCTGTACCAGAGCTGCTAAAAAAAAAAAAAAAATCCAGATTTGCATGTAGGTTGGCAATTCCTGTGCACAGTTTCAATAGCAGCAGATTTTGAAACTGTCAAAATAATGACAAAACTGATGTGTGAAACTGAGAAGACCCCTGGCACGACAGAGAGGACGGCAGCCTCTGAGCTGCTCAAGGCTGAGCTCAGGGAAAGAGAGCAGTGACTGCTTGGGGGACTGATATGGCCAATGAGATCTACTTTGCAAGATTTCAGCTCACATTGTGATTTGCTTACCAGGGTTTCTCTCCCTTGCCACACTGGCTCCAAATCAATTCCTCCTGTACACTTTATCCATGGGTCTGGGTCTACATGCAGCACTGCTGACCACAGCCCTTTCATGGATGCCCTCTCCTAACATCCAGGTTGACCTATCTGTAGCATATGCTACTCCATCCCTGATGAAGAGAAAACTGCTGAAAACTCCTAATAAGCGTGGTAGCTGCCCACAGAAGGATGTCTCTCGTTGCAGCTCAGCTCCCAAAAAATACTCTACAGTGGGTGGGGATGCTGAGATCCTTATTTATAAAGCAGAAAGTCTTCAACATAAACACATGGTTGGGGATCACTCCTTAAGGACTTGGCTGCTGCACCCTGCCCCTCCACCTCGGAGTGAACACATGCATGTGTGTGTATGAACGCACTCGCATAAGTTTTCTAGGGCTACCATCTCATCTGCATTTCCTGATGGGATCCCCAGGCCGCTGGCACGTGCACATGAAAGTGTGCAAGTGTGCTGCCCTTATGCAGCCTCTTGAGAAAGGGACAAGAGTGATTTTTAGAGCTCTAAAAGACACCAGCAGCCATAATCAACCTTGTGCATACTCCAACATGTGACTACTGAACAGGAGAAATAATGCTGCAGGCTCATAATACATTCCCTGATCATTTATGCAGAAGAAGCTACTCTAGTTCACTTGTGCGGCTCCACAAACCTGTGTTCATTCAGGCAGGAGATGGCAAGGAGACTGGTCAAGCAGGCGGAGGCAGCCCCACAGGAAGCTTTGCTGCTGGATTCACTGCCTGCACAGTGCAGTCAAGAGCTTGCTGAAACCAGCATCACAGGCAAGACCCATGGGGATCTCCTGATCACTCCATTTTTCATAGGTTAACCAGCTATGTTGGCAAGGTTCCCCCTCAGACAAGGTGAAGGCAGGGATTTCTCAGAGCCTAGGCAATGGGATCAGCCTGCCCATGCTCTCAGCATCCCCAGGGTTCCCAGTTGCAATATTCCTGTGCAATATTCCTGTGCAGTTGCCTCACAGCGCGAGCTGGGTCCTGCGGATGCCTGCCCTGCAGCTGCATGGCTGGAGCAGCAGCCTCTCTGGTTGAAAGGCAGCTTGCAGGGAGAGCTGGAAGGGTGCTCCGCAGCGGAAGAGGCAAGAATGGGAGGAACTGGGGCAGGAAGGAACATGCAGCAGCATGACTGGGACAAGAGCTCAGACAGAGGTGGTAGGATTGGGCCAGGCACAGCCATCCCCATTCCAGTGGGTCAGGCAGGGAAGAGGCGTCACAGCAGCAAGCCCAGCAGGGGCTGGAGGGGGAGAGTGCACCTTTTCCTCTGAATTTGGTTATCACTTCCCTGCCACCGTGGCAAGGGCTTTCCCAGAATGATTCTGACCTCAATCCACCTCCACATGTGTTTCCCTTGCCCATCCATCTGCCCTGTAGGAGATCAGCACTTACAGTTAGGACGATGCACTTCTGAGCACCTAACTCAGCAGAAGGTATTGTGCTGGCCATGGCCAGGGAATGGGATTCCACTGGGCATCAGTGCCCAGGTATCTTATTTCAGTGCCTTGCTCACACACCTTGCCACCAGCAGCAGGACCAGCCTGGTGGGGTGCTGCGGGAGGCAGCAAGGCAGAAGCAGCACAGCCCTTATTGAGGCCATGCCAGCTCAGTGGCTTCCCAGGCGCTGGCCATCCCACCCAGCACCAGCGTAGGCTGTGGTAGTGGCTCGTGGATGTTGCACTCATGAAATAAGTGTGAACTGCATCAGCCTGGGGGATGTACACTCGTGTGCAGCATTAGGGGGGAGGAAAGGAAAGTGTCCCATGTAGTTGAATTTACAGGGGAAATGTCTGCCGGAGGGTTGTGAGCTCCAGCTGGGCAAGGACAACCACAAGCTTCTGGACACTGCAAGCATGGCTTCTTTCAGTCTGGCACTTGTTGCAAGCCCCTGGGGCCAAACATAGACCTCATATCCTACCAGTGCTTCCTCTTGTTTACCTTCAAGAGACTGGAACCTCAGCAATGAAAAAATGGGAAAGGAAAATGCATTCATGATAAAAAACAGCTGCAGAAATTCAATAGTTTCAGAGTCTTGAAGGACATTGGTGAGAAATTATCTGTACTGCTCCAAATCTTCAGAGAATCAAATCAGTTTTAAAGGCAGCACATCTTGCAAATGCTGCCCCAAGAGACACAGACGACATGCATGTCAGCGAGGAGACCCCAGGCACTGGTGCCAGCACACGTACAGCAAGTTAGCCGCCTCCAGGTCTGGCTTGACGTGAATCACCTGGTTAATACATTCAACAGTGTCAGCAACAATACGAAAACATAAAAAACTTGAATTGGCTGTTTTCAAATACAGAAAAACTAAAACAAACTAGATTTCATTAAAGGCATGGGCTGATAAAAGTAAAAGCCAAATACCACCAGCTGCAAAACAATGCCTTCAGTTTACTTCTCAGGCAGGACAAGGATAAAGACAAATCTGCAAACACAGGATTTCCAACTGGTGAGCAGACACAGTTCCTGTTGCTAATGTTAAATAATTTTGACTAAAATTTTACTACCTGGATAGCAAGCAGCCCCAGTCTCATACAGACACTGACTCAGGACACAGTCTGCTTGATACAAAGGAAATATGTGAAGTTTGCTCTGAGTGCTGTCCCATCAGCCAAAAACTATATCCCTATCCATGTTTACTAGGTAAACTTCCCAGCTCGATTCACTCCATCTCAATCTTTTCCGCTTCTGTTCAAGGTGACTGCCTGACACAGGAGCTGTACAGAGTCCCTGCTAAAAACAGACAGGCATGACAGAGCTATGTGGACTTGCAGTTCCAGTCACCTGTCCAGCCCAGGATTTGTAGGCAGAGACCTCTTGGGTTCGGAGTTATAGAGCTTCAACAGAGCAGCCTCAAATGCCGCCACCATACATTTTTAGCAAAAGAAAACTTCGAAAACATGAATAAACAACTATCAGAAGCTTGCAAAAGCACAGCATCACATTGAAACACTTCAGAGATTGTAAAAGGAGGGTTGGTAGGGTAAGAGAGATATCCATCAAAAAAAAAAAACCCAACACCTTCCCGGCCCCTCATCTCTGACCCCCAGAAGCATTTCTGCTGATAGGGAAGGTGCACAGGAAAAGTGTTGGGCAGGCACAAATACCGGTTGCTGTGCACACAAAACAGGAAGCAGCTTCTCACATGAAGCAAAAGGCGAGGCTTGCAAAAAGCCAGAGGCAGTGGAGCACTCTAGCCTCAGGAACCTGGCTCACACCACCAGTGATTTTCTTATCCCCCAATACCCAACAGCCATGCATGCTTGCTGCAACAGCTAAACCTCTTTGCTGCGCGAGGCTGCCAGCACGTGTCCTCTCCAGTGCTCATCCTGCTGACCCAAATGAGGGGACCCTCATGCTGAAAGCCCAGAATTCATTCAGCCTGATGCTACAATAAATCATGACCCTGCTCCGGCCTTCCTGGACTGTAGATTCTGGAAGTACTAGGAAAAACTTAATCAGCAATGCCCTGCAGAGACAGAATTATACTCTTACATCCCCAGGAGAGCTGTGCACAGGATGGTGCCACACACATCCGAGAAGCTGGTAGCAGGCGATACAACACGGGGCATCAGCCACAAAGGGCGTCCCTGGTGGGGTTCAGGTGTGATGGATCGAGGGGAAAAACCCTTCCCCATGAATGCAGGGCAGCCCCAGCAGAAGGAGATATGAAGGAAGGCAGCTAAGTTCACGGGCAGGTTTGGAAAGGTGATCTAGCAGACTGAATTGCCCTCCCACACACATCACTGTGAAAAAATGGCAAAATCCACCTGCATGCTTTAAACTGGGCACAAATCTCAGATGTTTAATTTAGTGAGAATTGAAAGCAAAAGTGTGCAGCACAGAGGGTGGAAAAAAATCTTTCCTCTAAGAGAGCAGAAAAGAACGTTTCCATGGCTGAGGCCAAGAGCCGGGGAACTGCTCTCCAGCCACCAAACCATGTGCACACCCACACTGCCATGCTCAGACAAACCTCTTGCAAAAGGAAAGTTGGAAGAGAAAAGCAGAAATCACAGAAATGAGAAAAAAAACCCCCTCTCTCTTTGCAGGGGCCCAGCAGAAAAGGGAAGTCCCCCAGCTGGGAAAAAAACCCCAACAGCTCCACCCCGAAAAACATGGGGGCAAGTCCCCCTAACCCCAGGCTGTGGAGCAGGGGTTCCCTCAGCCCCCAGACCCACGTGGCAGCTCCAGGGCAGGCAGGTAGCTACATCCCACGGCTCAGCAAAGCATGTATTTCCTTTTAAAATCAGGTAACTCCAGAGCTGTGCCAGGACCTACACAGGCGGCACCAGCCAAGCTCAAACTGGGGTTCAGCCCCGTGGTGGGTAGGCAGAACCCATGGACCAGACGACCCTAGGACATCACCTCACTCAGCTGGGTCCTCCAAGCAACCTTCTGTCCTGGCATGCGACCCACCAGCCGAAACAACCATGGAGATATCTCTGTTTCCTTGCAAACTGGTTGGCAGCTGCTGCCTGCAGCTCTCACTCCCTCAAGAACTATTAAAAAAAAAATAATTTCCTTGTGTCTGCCTAGAAATATCTCAGCAGGGGGAAGAAAAGCCTTTCCAAGGAGTGGGATATGTTTTCTTTGGCTGGTCTACGCTTGCGAAGTTTCATCCTCTTACAGATACCTGTTATGTTGATGCAAGGGTCCTAGGTGGGCTCACACAGTGTCTGGAATCTGCAACCATGGACCCCAGAGAGAAACAGGCTGGAAAACATGAGTATGCATTGCACACACTGGCAACACTGGGTCTGCAAAATGGCAGGTTTGCCTGATTAACCAAGCAACCACAGCCGGAGAACAAGATTTCTTACTGCAACCCCAAATGCTGCTTATTCCAACACAAGGTATCATGCTAGCGTATGATGGCTTCAAAAAAAAAACTAAGAAAGACCTTCATTTTCACAAGAAGAGAAGCAAAAGCCCTTATCGGTGGCTCAAATCCAGCACATGCTCACTGAAGTGGGTTTGAACCAGTCTCCCTTTGAGCGGGGCAATCTGCATACGATTAGCCCCGCTCTCTGCTGCTGCAAAATTAAATTCCAGGCCCTCAAACAGCAAACTCAAAACAAATAAACAGAGAGGCCCAGATCAGAGAAAACGCTGAGCTGCCCCCCACCAGGAACCCCTCGCCCTACCGCAGGGCAGGATGGGCAGCTCTCTTGGGCTGAGTGGCATCCCAGGGGCAGCTCCAAGTCAAAAAGTCAGCCCCCATGCCTGATCCCACCTGAAAAGCAGTGGTTGCACCTGGATCCTGCACTGCCCTGGGGCTGGGGTGCGCTCCCCAAATAGAACAAGTGAACACCAGGTGCCAGGTGAGGCAGAAGTACATCTGTCTGGCTGAAACTCAGCCAGGGTTTGGGCACCCCTGAAAGCAGAAGGTGCTGCTGGCACTGGGGAGGTTGGGAAGTGAGGAACACAAGAGCAGGGCATTGTGTGCCAGGAGAGGTGGCTGCTGAAACACTGCTGCTCCCTAGCATCACAGGTACGTAGAAAGCCATCTTGTAAAGTCTTTACGAGGATGTCTCCAGCATCAGGGAGACACGTTTGCAGGTAAATGCCCTCAAAGCAAGTCCAGTGGCACCCCAGCCTGGGGACCTTGGGTAGGAGAGGTGATGGAGGCCACCCTCTTTCAGACAAACATCTGCAGGGGCTTGGGGACTGCCCCAAGCTCCTGTAAGTCAGCCATAGCCAGGAGGCAGATGGAAAGGCTGTTTGTTGTGCTCCAGGATTACCAGTGGCCATGGCCGCTGCTTGGCCACGGCCGCTGCTTGACCATGTCTGAAGACGCTAATCCACACGTCTGGAGAGTTAATCCACCAGAGAGTTAATCCACATGTAGCTCACCAAGCACATCTCCTTGCAGGCAGGAGCTCTAGGCACTGATTTGCACAAAGGAAAACACTGTCCTGTTGGGGACGCCCTGGAGATACAGGGGCAAGCTGGACACTGACAGCTCCATCTGCATCCCAGAAACACCCAGACCTCCTGGCCCACCACTGCAGTACTGCTGTGAACTGGGTGGCTCTGTCCCGAAAACCCCACACAGAAGGGTGTGCAGGAGGGAGGGAGGCAAGCTGTAGATGCAAGGTGATAGCTGGAGAGGAAGGTCCTCTGGTGAGGAGAGGAGGCGAGTGGTGGAGTCCAGCAGCCCAGACTAGCCCAGCACCTTGGGCTTACTCTTGAGGCCACCAGACTCGGAGCATCTCCCTGCTTAGGACCAGGCAGCCTCAGCCCCCTATCCTTTGTGGTGGAGGGGGTCCTCATTACAGCAACAATGTCCTCCATATGTTAAGTGAAGTCAGACTAAGCAGCTCCACGACACAAGAGAAAAGTTGCAAGCTTAATTGAATTCTACATTCAAGCGCAGACCGGGAAGCTGCAAGCGTCTGTCTCTTTCTGAAAAATACAATCTTGGCCCAGTTTCCACAGAAATTAGCTGTTGCCTCAGATCAAACACTGGCAGAGAAACGAACACATTATAAAACACTAGATGCACCAAATGGAAAACTTTCCTTTTATCCCCAGCACATCCCATCTGTTGTGCTGTGACCCTGAAACAGCTGCTTTCCAGGAAGGCACAGTACCTTTCTAAGTAAGTTTGCAAGCCCATTAACAGTCCTTGACCTTCACTTTGACCAGAGAAGAGGATGCTAAGGATGCTTTCACCAGACATGCTGCTCCTTGCCTGCTGACAAAGCCTATGCTTCTGAGGTACGACGTGCTCCCAGCTACACGGGTAGTGGTGGCAGAGCTGTCAGCAGCATTGCCAGGATCGTGCAGCTGCTCCCTGCCAAACATCTTAAACATATTCTTTGGAAAAGTTTAACGCAGTTTCTCAACCTCTCTTTTGAGGCCAAGGAAGACTAACTTTGATCAAACTTGTCCACGTGTTAGCTCCCCCTCCCCCAGCTCTCTCTATGCTCTTCTCTTTTGAGTTTCTGTTTTACTTTTTCAAAACAAGGCAGAGGAGGGACACAATAAAATCCCAGCGTTCAACCAGGAGCAAAGTAATGCCTGTAGCACCCTAGCTGGGAGGGAGGCAGATGGAGATGAGATAGCAGCTGCATTGGACAGGTTCAATTAAACAAAAATAAAGCAAAGCAGACGCGTTGAAGTTCATATGAGAGGAGGAGAAGATACCATATGTAAGCAAATGCCTTCTCCACTGCTTGGTATCGTTAAGTGACCCCTGGATTCAGAAACCTCTGGTTTCTGAAGCAGAAAAATCCCCACAGCGAGGCAGACAGCCCATGAATCCAGGTGGGCAATGTGATAGGAACCAGATACCAGGCATGCCAACCCTACCAAATCAAGATCTGCTAGGACTCTGCCAGCACTAAAACATCCTTTACCCCTCCCTGCCCATGCTATGTCCACATACACAAGATCCTCAAACTAGATTGCCTGTAAACTCACGGACTTCTCAGGCAGCCCATAACCTCTAATAACTTCTTTAATACAGGCACTAAGCATCACCATTGATTTAACAGTCTACCTCTGAATGAGCCCGAAAGCTTTAGAACGCCCTCAGCACTTATCTTCACCCTCTACAGATTAGAGTGACTGCTAGCACTGACTAGACAGGCATCCAAAGTCGTGTATCAAAGAGAACGCCCATGCCGTAAGTTCTCCCAGCTCCAGCTGGGCAAAGAAGCTTCTTTCTCTCAATGCTTGGATTTTTAAACATGCCTTACTAACAGTGAGTAGCACCAGTTTCTAAGCAGGACTCTGGCATCTCAAACAAAAAGTTGGTTTTCTTGCATGCCCAGGATCTCCCACCAAATAGGCGCTTGGAAATTGTATTCTTTTTTAAACATTACTGAAAAATAGTGTCTCTCTAGTGGTGTGTGCTTTGGACAGTTAACTGGTTTGTATATTAACTTAAGGGGGGGGGTTGGCTTTTTTTGGCTTTGTTTTGTTTGTCAATATCCCTTAATTGTTAGGGTTTGGGGTGAAAAGCTATTCAGCCAGACACTCAACTGTCATGTGTTTAGCACAGTTGAGCCATCTTTGTCATGAAAGGGTAAAACCACATCTCTTCAGTCTGCAATCCCATAACAGCCGCACATGGCATCTAGATGAAGGTAAAAAATGCTGAAGGAGGCAGCTGTATTCTAAAATAACCTCCATAAACAACACGTGTTTTTGATCAGGCAGGACTTGAAAATTATGTCCCTGAAATACAGATAAGTCTGTCCATTAGATTCTACTTGGTAGACTTCTGTCATTAAAAGAAAAAGACTGCTTTAAGGGGAGTTCTTAGAGAGGCATCTTCATACAAAAGAACCTGCCCAATTCTCCACTCTCTCCTGAAACCAGCAGGTACGTAACAAGCTCATCAGCAAAACACTAAGACCTCATGGAAAAGGTGGAAGGAAAGGACTTTACTGTTTTACAAGCACTTAGGACAACATACATACTATTCCTATAGGGCAACTTCTTAAAATTTCCATTAGCAAAAAATAAAAAGAAAAAACACTTTCTTTTTTTTCCCAGTTCCTAAAGAACATATCAGTTTGGGGAGTGGACACCTTCAGGATATATCTGGATTTACTTGCTTTAGGTCTTCTCAGAGGCTGCAATTTCATGGCATCAAGCAGGCTCTGCTTGTCAATACCACATTTAAAAACTCTTTGGCATATAGCTCTAAACCGGAGCATAAATTCGAAATGCGTATAATACTGCATATTAGAGAATTTTGTAGCTCTCAAGGACTCTTAATTCAAAGTTGAATTATGGTATTATTTCCTCAGCCCTGACTTATGCTTTTAAATTATAAATAAAGGCAAGTGAACCATAAAAGCATTTTAAATTTGGCAGCTTCTTGCAGAGACTAAACCTCATTCAGCTAATGTATTTGCTGCAGAGCCAGACAGCAGTGACTCTAAACTACTCTCTTTAAACATTGCTAGAGAGAAAACTCAGGGCCTCTGAAATTAATACCTGGCTATTTAACTATTCAAAAAGCCCAAGCAGCTCAGTCACACCTGTCCTGTGTGATTTGTCACATGCTTCCCAGCAACAAGGGGGAAGACGGGGGAAGAATTTTTTTTTTTTTTAAAAAAAAAGAAGGGGTGAGGTACACTTAAACAAATTTATGTTAATGCAGAGGGAACAGGGCAGTTGGAGCTACTTGTTCCCACTAGGGCAC
This sequence comes from Coccyzus lansbergi, assembly GCA_033558105.1. Taxonomy (NCBI): domain Eukaryota; kingdom Metazoa; phylum Chordata; class Aves; order Cuculiformes; family Coccyzidae; genus Coccyzus; species Coccyzus lansbergi. Next base: position 105,704 of record JAUMJK010000975.1, on the reverse strand, counting down.
TTTTCCATGGCATTGGGAAGGTGGGAATCACAGGAAGGCGCTTGTTGTTTCCTGTTTGTAATGTTCATACCAATAAGGAGCTTTGTGCACAAAAAGAAGAGGTTTTTTTAAAATTGTGGACAGGTGAATTAATTGTAGGAAATGCCTGCGGAGTGCACACCTCTCCACCCACCATCACTGGCCTTAGAGATATATGAGATCTTGATCAGGGCAGACTCGGCTCTGATCAACATCTGAGGCACGGCAGGATTATTTTACAAACGCTGTTTGCTACCAAAATCTGGACAGAGCAGGGATAAAGTGGAATACCCATCAGGTTTCACATCTACATGCTGGCTTTGAAGCCATGACAGTGCCAGCCTGCATCTGAATGCACGCAACCCACAAGTACTGCAGGTCACACAGCCAGAAACTATTTGCCTACATTGTGAAAAGCCCTGTGGCTCTCACTCTAAACTCTGTAACCACTTTCAACAGTCCCGTTTGGCCTTTGGCAGATTCTGCAAATTGCACTTAAGATGTTACAAAAATGGTATAAAATATTTTAATTGATCTTTCAGCAACAACTAACTCTGATAGCGCTTTGAATCTTGGGGACACTAAGAGCATTTCTCTAAACTGCAGGCATTTCAAAAGCACATGACTCACTCCTGAGAGGATCTGGATAAGTGGAGACCATTTAAAGCAAAGCCATACGCATAAAGGGCTCCCACATCCACTCCAAGAGGACAGGTTTGCACAGCTGCTTTCAACTTGAAGGTTTTTAGGGGGGAAAAAAGTGAAAGATATGAATAAAAAAACAATAACAAAAAAACACCCCCAAACCCATACCACAGTTCCTTTTAGTGACCTCAAAACCGCCTTCCTAAAACAAGAAACCAGTCATTTGTAATTTACATACACTGATCCATAAACAGCTGACTAGCTGCAGCAAAGAGAGAAACTCTGAATTTCTGTGTCAGTTTCGTAAATCGAAAACCACAGGTAACTTCTCGAAAGCCTCTTTCCTCGTGGTCTCCAGTGATAAAGGTGCCTGTGCCAACATGGCAGGAGACAATCCCCAGTATCCAGACCCCAAACAGCTTGTGGTCAGGTCTCTGTCCAACTAGAACGTCAGCAGGTCCAGGTAACCAATTCCGCCTACACACGGGAGGGTCCGCTTAGGGAGCCGCTGCTACAAACACCAAGGTGGGCGACAGCCTTGGAAAAAAGCTAAAAATTTCACTTCGCCTCGTGACAGAGCCAGCGGATCCAACAGTTCCAGGTGACCCGTGGCACCGGCGGGCTGCCTCCCGAAATCGCGGCGCTCCTGGGAAAGGCCTGTGGGAAGCACAGCTCTGGTGCAGATAAAACAGACACCAGGCTGCCACGTATCAGGATACTGTATCAGAGGGCCAAAAAAAAAAAAAAAAAAAAAAACAAAACCCAACAACGTGGGAAGCGCCGCCGGGATGCGTTACAACTGTATTCATGGCCCTGCCTCGCAGCGCTTTTCAGGTCCCCGGCGCACACAAAAGGCTGCGAGAGGGCAAAACAGCCCGTCCGATCCTTCCTGCAAGGGTTGCGCAAGAGGAGCGCTTTGGGTAGAGCTCCCGGAGGAAATCACCCACCCGCAACCTGACAGAAACCTACCCGGGACGGGGAGGCCGGGCGAGCATCCCCCCGGGATTCTCCCACAATGCCCCTGGGCCGAGCACCGTGCCGCTGTCGCACCCGCCGGGACCGGCCCTGCCGAGCCGCTCCGGGACCGGGGCCACCGTCCCAGCGGGGAGAGACCTCGCGGAGCCGCTCTAGGACCCGGGCACCGTCCCCGCGGCGACAGACCCTACCGACCCTCACCGGGACGGGGACCGGGACGCCGTCCCCACAGGGACAGACCCTACCTAGCCCCTTCGGGACCGGGGTACGCCGTCCCGCCAAGACACTCCGGGACCGGGGCACCGTCCCCACAGGGACAAGTCCCTACCGAGCCTCCCCGGGACCGGGACCCCGTCGCCCGCCCGCGACGCGCGCTGCCTCCCGCTCCCCTCGGGGCTGTCTTAGGGCGAGAAGCGGCGACCCGCCCCGCCCCGTCCCCCCCGCTCCCCGTCCCCGGGGGGCGCTCACCGAGCAGCGGGGAGGTGTCGGGGCAGGGTCCCGGTGCGGGCGGCGGGCGGGAGCGGGCGGCGGGCGGCGGGCGGGACGGCGGCAGCGAGAGGCCGGCGGGCGGCGGGAGGCGCGGCGGCGGCTCGGGGCTGCCCGGCGGCCCCAGGGCGCTGCCCGCCAGGTAGTAGAGCAGCGTGGCGGAGAGGTGCAGGGCGCAGAAGGCGACGAGGAGGCGGCAGGCCCGCTGCAGCGAGGTGCCGGGCAGCGACGGCTCCTTCATGCCTCTGCGCTGGCGGGGAGCGCCGCCCGCCCCGCTCCGCTCCGCGCCGCCGACGGGGGACGGGGACGGGCGGGGGGCGGGGGCCGCTCCGCCCGCGGGAGGCGGCCCCGGGCCCTGGGACCCGCCCGCCGCCGCCGCCGAGAGAGAGCCGCCCGCCCCGGCATCCCGCCCCCGGCCCCCGCAGCCCTCCCTGCGCCCTCCTCCTCCTCCTCCTCCCCGGCTTCCCCTCCTCGTCATCGCGCCCCAGCGTCCCTCCCTGCCGTGCCTCCCCCTCCATCCCGTCCCGCCACCCCTCCCCCAGCATCCCTCCCCCAGCATCGCCCCCCCAGGCATCCCATCCCCATCATCCTTCCGCAGCATCCCACCCCTATCATCCCTACCCCAGCATCCCACCCCAGCATCAAACCCCGGTAGCGTCGCGCCGGCCTCCACCAGCGTCTCTCCTTACCCCGGAGCTGGCCCCTGGACACGCACCCCTCTTCTCCGCCTGCCTTTCCGGCAGGACACCCGGTAACGCCGTGTATAACCCTGGCTTCGGGTTTACACGAGCCACTGTAGCACCACACAAAACTGCTCGGCTTTGTCACAGGGCGTTAGAGACAGCTGTGAGCTGCTGCGAGGTTATCGCGCAGGCTGTATTTTGTGTCCGTGCCCCTTGCTGAGCTGCACGTGGTCTTCACTTGGCATGGCGAAGTATTAACTGTAGGTTTCTGTTAGCTCCGTGGAGCTTTTTTTTTCAAAACATTTTCTATAAAGCAAAAAAAAAAAAAAAACAACCCAAGACCACCTTTTTGCTGAACAAATCACAGGACCTCAGCAGTGGCAGGTCCTTCTCCAGGAGTTCTCCATCCAAACATCCTGCTCGGAGCAAGACTATTGCCAGCAGTAGCTGAAGTCAGTTCTGGTTTTGTTCCCCTGAGCCCTGAAAGCTGCCCAGCGTGGGGATCTCCACTTCTCTGGTGCCCTGCCCCACATTCCTGAGGAAGGAGTTTCCTCATGTCCATCATTAAGCCAGTAGAAGTGCCTGGCCAAGCAGATCTGGGCATCACCCAGCATCCCTGAAAGCGAGTCCAGGAGCCTGGAAAGCAACCTCCTTGGAGCTGCTCTGTGAGCCTGTCTCAACCAGCAGAAGTGATGGTAGGCGATCTTAGCATTGTCCTTCGGTGAGAGCTGCAACAGTCAGGTAGCCAGTGCTAATTTTGCTGTTCCCCTGGATACTGCAGGCACCTTGCTCTCACAGCTGACTGGAGAGAGGTCGGTGACTCTCTCACAGGGTAAGCAAGACTGACAGCTGACCAGTCAAAATCCTGCTGGCAGTCCGGCAGACTTGCATGTATCTGGTTAGCCCTGTGAGCCTCAAGTGCCTTGGGGACACCGGGTGACACTGAAGTGGTTTTCAAGTGCTATAAGTAACTCCTGCCAGTAGTCCTTAATGCTGCTCTTTAATGTTACTGTTTATTTTGTCTCACGAAAACAAAGTCACTGCAAAGAGAAGATGAACCTATGTTCTTCTCATTGGTTAGGCGCCACTCCCATTTCCCTCAGCCCTCGTGGTCTGTTGATTTCAGCAGTCTCCAGTGCTGCTTGGTGGGCCGCCAAAGTGCTGGTTTGTGGACCTGGGCTCTCGTCCAACATCTTTGGATGCTCCTTCGATGCTCATTCAATGACTTCTCACAGGTACTCTTCCAGGCTAATATGCTGCCTCCGGTCTTTGAAGAAGTGTACCGTGTCTTATTCTTTGGCCTCCCACAGCACCACTGTTTCTTAGACTCAAGGCTGGCACTCTTCAGCAAGATCAAATGCTGTGTATAGCTTTTTCTTCTAGTTTGTATTGAGGTTTTTACCAGCTGGACTTCACTAGATCAGTGCTTTGTCTGGTCTGAAGTACCAATGTTCACTGCTACACACAAGCAAGCACACATACTTTTTTTATTACTGGCTGTGTTGAAAACCAGCAGGATGTGGTCTCAGTTCATGGTGGTGTGCTGAGTGAGCAAAACTAGGAAGAGAATGACCAGGAAGTATGGCTGTTGCCATCAGTGGGAGAGTCTGCACTCATCTTTAAAAACTGAAATGGTCAGCATTCTCTAGGAGCAGTTTTAAATCTGGACAAATCTACCTTGCTCTGGGGCAAAACTGTTTCCTTTTTTTCTTGGCAGGACAAGGAATTGACTTCAGGTCTCAGAGTCTCTTTATTCTACTTAAGGGGCTTCCACTAGCCACCTGAAATCTCCTTCGGAAGACGGATGTCGCTTTCACCATGTGGAACCTTGTTATCCTGCAGCTAAGGTGCATGACCAGAGACATCTGCTTCCTCTTTTCTACTCAATTATGCATTTCTCAGTTCTTACTGATGCATTTTGCAAGTCAGTCCAATAATCACTGTGTGCCCTGGATAAACCCAAAGCTGTGAGCATTACGGCGACAATGCTGGTGTCTGTAGCACTAATGCTATCACTGCTTCCATTGGCAGTCAACATTCAACTAAGGATCAGCTCATAAATTGCCTTCTCCAAGAGGAAAACCCAGTTTTCCAAACCACCAGACATCTTTTATGGATCAGTTAGCAAAAGGCAACACAGCAATGTGACTCTTAGCAGACAATTCATTCCTCGGAACTCACAGGTCAGTCCAGAGTTTCCACATTTCACTACCGTCAGCAAATACTTGGACTTGTGCTAGTAAAACTTCTTTCATTTCTTTCAGCTTTGAATGGGGCACTTGTAGGGGAAGTTCCCTGTAGTGAATTGAGAGTCAGACCTCAACTGTGACTCAAGATAGAGTCCTTTAGATTTGCTGTGATGCTGTTATGTACGTCACATCTTCACAAGCAAAAGCAAAAGAAGTTTGTATTCAGCATAGTGTTCAGTACGAATATCAGAGAGTCAGAAAGTGTCTAATATGGTTTTTATCACAGGCCTGTTGTAGCGCCCTGCCACGAATGCATGCTATGCTTTGTGTGAGCGGTGTTAAAATATTGCCATTTTTTTCCATGGGGCCATTGCCTTGCTTGCACTCAATACAGCTCTGGAAGTAGAGCAGGATTTTGTGACGAAAGAAGCCTCAGTTGCAGCCAGAGATTGTTTGTATTCTGTACACAAGGAAGTGTACAATCATTTGTGTGTGGACAAACATAGGTATTGAAATCTCAGTATGCAATGGCACACCTGTTTTTGGTATAGAGGTAAGATGTTTCATTGAATCCACGAACAAGGAAGTAGAAATATAAGCCTTAAAGGAAAAATGCATACGTGCATGTCTGTAGGCTAAATTTGGCTGTGAATACTGCGTATCAGCCCTCTCTAGCTTTTCGCCATTGCCATCTCCACAACAGTCCAACCTGTGAAAAGGCCTTAGATATATCACTTTACCAGCCATACTCGAATCAACTTCTAGATTTCTGGCTTCATTGTAGTAGTGATGTTCTCTTTTGCTGAAGCTGTTTTGTAACCTTCTTCTCCCTACAAAGCTATGTGACTACACTGCTTTGCTGCACATGAATACATCTGTCCATCCACCATGCCTAATGGGTTGAAAGTCTGATATTAATCAAACTTGGCAGTTGGAATAGATCATAAACATCCAGAATACTTGCTGAAACAAGCCATCATGGTGTAACAGAGCAAAAGTTCACTGGTAACATGGCAAGACTTTTGTAGTCAGGTATCAAAGTATGAGCGGGAAAAGGGAGGCTATAAAGCCCATACTCTAAGAAGAAAAGCAAAGTTCTGAAGGAGCATGGCAGAAGGCAGGAAAGGATGTGCATTTAAGCCAAATGCCGGAGCTGAACCCTGCAGCTCATGGAAGGATTTGTTTCAGTGTGGTCTTTCCAGGTCCTCTGAGGTCAGTGTTTTAGCCACAGGGGCAGCACCAACTACTGCCATGGGGCAACTGCTCTTTGCCCAAGGAACATGTGTGGTTGTCACCAGCAGGGCTGTACTCACAGAAATGCCCTGTCCACTGGTCTACAGTAAACCATGGACCCTCTGAGTTGGTGGCTTTGTGGAGTTGATGGTGACTGACCCCAGTACCGGGGAAAGTCATGGAACAGATGATCTTGAGTGCTATCACGAAGCACATGCAAGAGAACGAGGTGATCAGGCCCAGTCAATGTGGGTTCACAAAAGGCGGGTCTTGCCAAACTAACCTGATCACCTTCTATGATAAAGTGACCGGACTACTGAATGAGGAAAAGGAAAATGATGTATCTTCCTGGACTTCAATAAAGCCTCTGACACAGTTTCTCACACCATTCTGCTTCAGAAACTGTCAGCCTCTGGCCTGGACGGGTGAACATTCTCCTAGCTGGAAAACTGGTTGGATGGCCGGGCACAGAGAGTGGTGAGAAAAGGTGTTAACTCCAGTTGGAGGCCAGTTACAAGTGGGGTTCCTCAGGCCTCAGTGCTGGGTCCAGCTCTGTTCAATGTCTTTATCAATGACCTGGATGAAGGCATTGAGTGCTCCCTTAGCAAGTTTGTGGATGACACTAATCTGGGTGGAAGTGTTGATCTGCTGAAGGATTGGGAGGCTCTGCAAAGGGATCAGAACAGGCTGGAGTGCTGGGCACAGACCAGTGGCATGAGGTTTAACAAGGCCAAATGCTGTGTCCTGCACTTGGGGCACAACAACCCTATGCAGCTACAGACTGGGAGAAGTCTGTCTAGAAAGCTGCCAGGAGGAGAAGAACCTGGGCGTGTTGGCTGACAGCAACTGAACACATGGTCTTTTCCAACCTGGTGATTCTATGATTCTTTGATTCTATGACCAGAGCAATAAGGGTGCAGGAGCTGGTCTAGCGCTTCCTAGCATTTCTGTGTAAAGCCTCACAAGCCTTTTTCTGTCCAGGGAGCGTGTAAAAAAGCACAGCTACCACAGTAGTTCTCCTGCCAGCTTACTCCAAGCTCAGCATGCACCATGTTGGTGGCTTATCCAGGGTGAGTGAACTGCTGTTCAGTGTGGTCTGGGCACCCCTGAGCATCTCTGAGGACAGCAATAGGCCATGAACGTGTGATCAGTCTCAGACTGCAGGTCAGGTGAAGCCTAAAGTCTCTGCCTGCTCACAAGAGGAAGAAAAACATGCAGCACAACTTCCCAGGGTATGCCTGGGATGAGCCCAGCTTGAGCCAGAAGCAGACAAGATAGGACGTAAAAAGGTAATGTCGAGATCTGGGGAAGGGCCAGGTGGAGAGGGCTGGAGGATGCTGGTGGGTGTACCTTGTACTGTGTGGGTGTCTGTGGGTCAGGTTGCCCTTTTCACAAGTGCCCACTGTTGACACCCTTGATAGAAACGCTGCTTTCCACAATACCAGTAGGACAGATATATGCTCCCTCTCAGTGGTATGAGATGGAGGGGTCAGCCACCACCTCTCTTAGAGGCCCTTGCTCTCTTCAAGCCATGCAAAACCTAAGTCATCTTGTCTCTTTGTCACACACGGGCACACTGTGCGGGTGGGTGGGTAGGTGAGCACCACTGGGGTGCAGCACCACACCAAACACGCGTATTCCTCTATTTTCAATGTGGTAGTGTGGAGCTGCAGGTTTACACAGGGCAACAGCCAGAGGTAAAGTCATGGCCCTGCGCTGCCTGGAGGTCGCTCTGCTGCAGAGTTACTCAATGTCCTGGCTCTCAAGATTCTGCTCCATGAGGCCACCTCTTGTTACTGTGTGGGCTGCAGAGCAGTTCAGCTGGAGGGACAAGTAGCTGTCTAGGCAGACAAACAGCAGAAGAACAAGTGAAGAGAGGCAAAAAGCTCTGGAGATCCAATTGCAACAACCAGCTGCCCTTTGTTGATAGCCTAAAAGAGTCAAATCAGGGACAGCAGCACTGTCTCTGTGGAAAGAAGGCTCATGAGACACCACACAACAAGCTTTGTCTGTAATTTGTAATGCTCATTATTTGAAAAAAAGACTTGAAACTGGTCCAGCTTGGCATAGCATGAAACTCACATTTGACATCACATTACAAACCTAGAAGTGTTTTTGCGTTGTTCCTCTTTAATTTCTGCTGCTGGATGACTCAGTTTTGTCAGACAGTTTTGCATAGTGCAGCAATTTGGAAAGGTTGCTGAACAGCCCTAAAGTAGCAGTTGCTGACATAGACCAGCTCCTGCTAACTTTCTTGCATCCTGAATGGTGCTGTCAGGTCCTGTTGCAGATTTAGAGCATCCCACACTGGTGACAGGAAAGGTGCATGGGCCTATGGGGCCCTATGGGGCTGATTCCTCTTTCATTTCAATTGTAGCTTATCCTGTGACAAATGCATGCATGCCTCTTTTTAAATGGATAGTGCTAAGCTGTGTCGCATGTCTTGGGTCTCATTTTATGTGCTTACCTTGGCAGAGAGGTGAGGCTAATCCTCTGCAAGAAGCACACAGCCAAGCCAGTCAGAGCATAGGAAGGAAGGAGCCTTTCAAGCTTCAGTTGTGTGTGGGGTGCAAGAGTGAAAAAGAACTTCATCTGTAGACAAACTCATAATCAGGCAACAAGCTTTATTCTACCGGCAGTTACATTCATCTAAGTGAAGAGGCACTTCTGCCATTTCTTAGTCACAGTCTTTGCTATTTTTAATCTGGATGGTTCCTTTACCTGTTCTGTACTTTTTTTTTCCTCTGAATGTCTATTGGTAGACATTTCTGCTTAGCCCGAAGTATGGTACCATACACACTCCACTCTAGCCACTAAAATAAGGTTAAATGGACCTTGCCAAAATCTGGCTTCAGAGACAGCTCAGGTTGGTTCACTGCTGCATTTGCCCAGTTCCTTATGAATCATAGAATCACCAGGTTGAGAAAAGACCTGCAGGATCATTGAGTCCAACCATTCCTATCAATCACTGAGCCACGTGCCTCAGCACCTCCTCCACCTGTGCCTTAAACACCTCCAGGGAAGGTGACAGAATTGCCTCCCTGGACAGCCTCTGCCAGTGTCCAATGACCCTTTCTGTGAAAAAAAAATTTCCTAATCTTCAGCCTAAACCTCCCCTGGTGGAGCTTGAGGTCATTTCCTCTTGTCCTGTCCCCTGTCATTTGGGAGAAGAGGCCAGATCCCTCCTCTCCACAACTTCCTTTTAGGTAGTTGTAGAGAGCAATGAGGTCTCCCCTCAGCCTCCTCTTCTCCAGGATAAACAACCCCAGCGCTCTCAGTTGCTCCTCATAAGGTCTGTTCTCCAGCCCCTTCACCAGCTTTGTTGCTCTTCTCTGGACTTGCTCCAGAGCCTCAACATCCTTCTTATGGTGAGGAACCCAAAACTGAACACAGGATCCGAGGAGTGGTCTCATCAGTGCTGAGTACAGAGGGAGAATAACCTCCCTGGACCTGCTGGTCACACCGTTTCTGATACAAGTCAGGATGCCATTGGCCTTCTTGGCCACCTGGGCACACTGCTGGCATGTGTTCAGTTGCTGTCAACCAACACGCCCAGGTTCTTCTCCTCCTGGCAGCTTTCTAGACAGACTTCTCCCAGTCTGTAGCTCTGCTTGGGGTTGTTGTGCCCCAAGTGCAGGACACAGCATGTGGCCTTGTTAAATCTCATGCCACTAGTCTCTGCCCAGCACTCCAGCCTGTTCTGATCCCTTTGCAGAGCTTTCCTACCCTCCAGCAGATCAACACTTCCACCCAGATTAGTGTCATCCACAAACTTGCTAAGGGAGCACTCAATGCCTTCATCCAGGTCATTGATAAAGACATTGAACAGAGCTGGACCCAGCACTGAGCCCTGAGGAACCCCACTTGTAACTGGCCTCCAACTGGAGTTAACACCTTTTCTCACCACTCTCTGTGCCCGGCCATCCAACCAGTTTTCCAGCTAGGAGAATGTTCACCCGTCCAGGCCAGAGGCTGACAGTTTCTGAAGCAGAATGGTGTGAGAAACTGTGTCAGATGCTTTATTGAAGTCCAGGAAGATACATCATTTTCTTTTTCCTCATTCATATTCTTTATCATAGAAGGTGATCAGGTTTGTTTGGCAGGAAAACTCATCTTCTGTTGGTTTGGATGGATCCTGCTGTACTGCTTCCTGTAACAATCAACCCGAATCATGTGTTACAGCATTTTAAACATAGATCCATTGCAGCGGTGCTCAGACTTTGCTCTTGTCATTATCAGTAGTGCATTTCTTCTTTACGCATCACTTTGCCTCCTTGAAAAGATAGCAGCAAGAATAGGATCTGTCCAGAGGTACCAGGGCCTTGCTGTGCCCTTGAAGAGGATATTACCCAGAGTAGAATCTACAACGAAAGTTACACACAAAGGTGTGGTTTGGTACCACTGTTGAGCTCATTTTGCCTGGCGGTTTCACAGTAGAGAAAATCTGCATCATCATCATCTGTCACCTCAGAAGTAAGCTGCATGCAAGACTTATATTTCTGCTCTGATCCACCAGGACTGATGTAGATGTCTCTAGTGTGATTGAAAAAATAAAACAAAAATGTGAATTAACTGAGCATACTGGTATCTCAACACAAATGAACACCCTAGAGAGAACTTTGCTCTGCAAACCACAGTTCACTCTGCAACTTTTAAGAGGAACAGAAATCAAAAAGTGCAGGAATTTGCTGGAAGAAATAGGATCAGTTTCCCTGAGGTGACCATGCCCATCTTTTCCGTGGTACTTCTTGTGGTTCCCTCCTGGTATTAATTTGTACATACCCAAGCAGTCAATAGGTAATTCAGAAAAAAATAATACCTGCATAGTAGGTGGGCTCTCAAGTCAGAAGTAGCAGGCAACCTCAAGAACACAGAGTTCTGCTTTTAGCATCTATGTGGTAGACCTGCTTTTCCATTCTCTGGCAATTTAATGAAAGGGAAAGTGCTGAGCAGTGTTCAGCGCCTGTCCATTCCTTGTGTAAGCAGCAAACTGCAGGGTGTTTCATTCCTTTAATTTTCTTCAGATGGATGCCGCATTTTGGGATGTGTGGAAGAAAATGGAGACAAGTCTGAATGTTACCAGCAGCAATGCAGAAAGTTGACCAGGCATGAGTGTGTGACCCTGAACAACGTGCCCTCAATGCACAGAGAAACAAAAAGACTTTCCTGATTCTCTTGCATTGTACCCCTCTTTACATTAATTCCTCCTGGGTTCACTTTCAGGTCTTTAGCGACTGGCAGGCTGGGAAAAGACCCGGACTTTCCTGTAAAAGCTGAGGGACCTCCTCCACAAATATTTGCCAAGAGCAACTGTCACTTTGAGGGTCAGAGGTGGCCTGTGCACCCATTTTCCTCCAGCGTAGTGGTAAATTCTGATGATGACAGCTTTCATTCCTACATAAGAGGTAATCAGTAACACTGAGAAAAAAAGAGGGTGAAGAGACTGAGGTCTGTTCATCCAGAAACAAACTGCAGAGTGGAGACGCTTTGAAATCTGATTTTGTTGTAAATTACAGAGGGTGCAAGTTCCCATTTAGACAAGAGTTAATCTTGGTATGCTTAGGATAGCCAATAGACCTACCCCTTGATGAGAGCATTCAGGTTAACTGTTTCAGCTCACAGCAAGAAGACACAGTCCCACAGTGGTCTCAGCCCAGCTAGCTCAGAGCTCTGCCCATCCAGACGAGGCACACAGCCTCATCCTCTCCCTTATGCCAGAAGAGTAGCTTGATTTACCCCATCATTAGCATTTATGGGGAGAAAGTAAACCCATGGTGTTCTGCTCTTTTATCTGCTTCACTAAGGATATGGACAACGGTCCTCATGTGGGAACACATGCGAAAAGGAAGGTCAACACTGCCCTTAAGCTGCAAGGAAGGTGCAGGGCATTTGCATTCAGAATCTGTCTTGCAGTCCAAAGGCCAGAACTGGCAGACCCAAACCCAACGGAGAGAAGCAGGTCCTTGGGATGAGCTGCAGCCTCTTCTGCTCAGCTACAGTGACTCCTGCTGGTAGATGAAGCAGAGAAAAAGGGTGTACAAATGGTGCCCCAACCCTTGCTCACTGCACTTCTAAGGCGCAGCACACAGCCTAACTTGGTGGGAAGCTCTGATCTTCTCCAGACCAATGCCACCTTGGTGCTGTCCCTTTTGCTGGCAGGAGTGTCAGCAGGCCAGAGAACTTTTCTGTGTAGTCATCCTGTTTTACGTTATCACAGATGAATGTGTCACTGGGATGTTTTTCAATTATCCGAGAAATAATGAGCGTTACTTACTGCCTGCCACGTGGGAGTATTTACCCATAGTATTAACAGGAGGGGAGAGGCAGCCAAAGGTGTGGTTGGGATCCAGAAAGTGTGGTGAAATTGCCAGGAAGTGGTGATGGCTGATCCCTGCCCCAGTTACGCAAGGAGACCTCCTTAAATGTGAGGGTTTGGATTCCCTGTATACCCAAAGGAAAACCCTTGGCCATCTGCACTTCCACTGTTATTGCATGCGTCATTCCTTCTCCTTCCTACTTCTGGAGACACCTCAGAGCAAGCAGAAAGACAGAATGAGACATCATCATCCCTGTAAAACTGACTCGGAGGCAGGAACGGAGCTAAGGATGAAAATGAGTGTGGTGATTGCCTTCCTCTTTTTGACTCGTTCCCTCGTGGAACAGGAGGGAAGCCTGTGGGCTCTAGGCTTGGGCTGCATGAGCAAGGCAGAGCTTCATTTCCAGGGTATTGCAGTGTGTGTGGGTCCCTGGCATTAGCTAGTGTGCAAAAGCCCTGGGAGAAGTGGCAGGGCAGGAGTTAAAATGTCAGTGCAAGTGCAGAAAGTTGGGGAACTGAGAGCAGCCTTGAAATCCAGGAAAGGCAACAGATAACAGCAAAGAATGGGCAGGTGCTAGGTGAAGCCGTGACGACACCAAGGCCACACCACAGATAAGGCCACCTGGCTGACATGGAGCAAGAGTGATGTGAAGCAATACAGCTTGGCTTGCTGCCATCAGTGCCGAGCCAGATGGAAAGCCTGCAAACAGCATCACGGTTACCCAGGAGGCAAAGGCATGATAAGGGCTCACAATGCAATATGTGAGCCCAGGCATGTGGCACAGACATGGGCATGTATATGATATTGGGAACAAGAGCAGGGGCAGGGGCAACACTGCAAGGGAACAAGCATGCAATTGATTTTGGAAAGAGAATTCTCCTTCTTTGTCATTGCCATCTCCAGCAGTATTTCTCTGCCTTGCTGGCAGCAAGACTCAGTCTCTGGCTCTGCAAGTATGTCTGGGACCTTCATACCTGCCCCTCCTGCCCTTCTTGCAGGGCTCCATCTGGCAGAGCCAGGACACTCACCCTGCTGCAGAAGAAGCTGGAATGGAGTTCAAGGGCAGCCCCAGACAGAGAGGATGGGGAGAACTTTCCCTGTGTGCTGCCATGCTGCTGGGAGCTTGGGACGTGCCAGGGAAAGCAGAAGGATGCCTATGATATCTGCAATGCTGAGGAGGAAGGCTCAGCCCCAAATGTGTGACTGCCTCAGACACAGCTGGAGTTGTGCGGCCAGCATGAGGGCAAGAAGCAGGTGGAAAACATCCTGTCCCACCCAAGGAAGAATTTACTCACCTCTTCTTCAAGAGGGATAGTAGACTTTTGTCAGGAGCTTCAAGCCCGAACTTGAGAGAGAAGGAGGAAAAGACAAAACCAGTTTGCAAGAGGTGATTTCCCATTTGTCATCTCTTACCATGTCATTTTAATTTGCTCTGTGAAGGCAGCAGCATGTGAATACTACTGAGGAACCAGGTGAAGAAATATTGGCCAGCAGTTTTTCCCCCAACAACACAACATGCTGCCTCTAGTACAGAGAGGATGCAAATGCTCCCTGCCATCTGAGGAGCGAGATCTGAAGCACAGAACACGTCCCAGCTGCACAGCCCCAAGTTGTCACTCCTGCACTGTTGTCAGTGTGACCTAAAGAGCAAGGCCATGCTTGGGACCAGCAGCACAGCGTTGTTCTCTGCAGCAGCAGCACTAGAGGCATTGTGATCAGAATTTGAGTGGGTTTTAGGGTAGTAAAAATCTTGAAGAAGACCATAAAAGCCCATGATAGTCCTCATTGAGGGCTGTGATGAGTGTTAGCATAGAAATAGCTCACAGAAAGTGACCCCATGATGTACTCATAGTTGAGTGTTGGCTAGGACCACATTTGCAAGGTGGGTGTGCAAGAAGCTAAAGAGTGAGAACTGCTGTGTCCCTAGGACCCAGGGTGCTGGTGGCAGGGCTCTCCAGGGCTTGCCCACCAACTCTGGTGCACAGCAGGGGCTGGTCAGGGTTTCCATGGCTTTGTGAATGGCCTGCTGGGAATGGAAACCTCCCATCTCCCTGCTGGTCTGCATTACTCAACCTCCAGGGTACGTTTTCTCTCATAACTATCAACCTAAACATCTCAGGAGTGCAATTTGAACCTGTGGCTTTTTGTTACATCATTTGGCACTAGCAAGGAGGTTGGAGCCATCAACCGCCTTTTCAGCAGTGGTGGACAGATCCCCAATGTCTTCACCTGTGCTAGATTAAACAAGCCCAACAGGCCCCCCTTGTGCCTCAGGAACAACTGCTAATGCAGTTCAATATTTACCTTAGTACATGCAGGGCCCATACCCCTGTGGCCATGGTGGATGCTCACCAAGTTGTACCCTCTTGTCTCAGCCAGCTGGGGCTAGAATGTAGCTTTCTAAGCCTCAGGTAAGGTTGTGGGGAAGAAATGTCTGAGCATGGCCATAGTCATCTCCTCATGAAGTGCAAACATGCATGCTGCTGTTATCTGGAGCTCTCACAGCCTGTTGGTGGTTTCTGTAGGACACCATCATCCTTGGCTGCCTCTTGCAGACACAATACCTCCTATCTGCTCCACAGTGAAAGAAGCCCTCTGTTGTTTCTGGTCCAGACTTCTTCTCAACAAATCTGTCACAAAGGAGTTTTTTGTTTTGTCAACACTGGTCTTCAGCTACAACATGGGGTGGCTTATCAGTTGCATGGAAATACCCAAATAATCCTTCTGGGTGTACAGTCCAGCTGTTCCCAGTGTAGATCAAATGCTGCTTAAACTGCTGATTTTCCCACTGCCATGGAGATAAGCTGGTGCCCTCCCCTATAAGAGCAGCCACGAGTGGAGCAAGGTGTTCGAGCATTTGCATCTGAACCAGTCATGCTGGCAAGGGAGCTGGTGGTGGTGGCTGTGGCACTGGTGACTCTTGTCGCTGCTGGCGGTAAGTCTGCTCTGCTGCTGAGTGGAAAGGCAGAAAGAACCAGAACCTCTGCTTTGGGGAGTAGGTGAGGAAGGCAAGCAAACACAGCAGCAGCATGATGGGGAAGAAGGACTGTAGGAAACACAATGCACCTTACTAACAGTTTGGAGCAAGGGTTACAGGCTGGTTCATTGGTCATATTGCATGTTGGAGAGGAATGGAATAAGGACCAGCCTGTGATCTGAATGGGAATGTCTGTCTGACAGGACGACATATACACTGGGGTTGCAGCTACTGTTTTCCTGCCTCCATGAAGATTTGCAAGCCTTTGCAAGAACATTACAGGTTCAGCATATTCAGCTGGGAAGCAGCACTTTGTAGCCTCTGGAAAACTGATATGTGCACATAGTGGTGGTCCTGCAGCAGCCCGTGTGGAAGCCCTCACGCTCCCAGGACATTCATGTCCCACATAGATGGGTTGAGGACTGTTGCTGCTGATCTGTCTGACTGCAGAAAAGGAATCCACAGGATGCAGCTTTCCCTGGAGATGACCGTTTTCTGGCTGTGCAGCACCACCCAGCCTCAGCCCTCTGCATATACCCCATGCAGCACTGTAAGGGTTCATAGAATGTGTTGGATGCCCTGTGGAGCACCTGGTCCAGAGAATGGACTGTCAGGAGAGAGGTTAGGGGTAAGAACAGACATTCCTTGCTTTGTCTCAGGCGGCTTAGCTGTGGATGGAGTCTGCACTGTGCTGCTGGGCAGATGGGAGATGGCATGCAGCAAACTGATCCAGGTCCTGCACAACCCTGCCTTCCCATTTGGACATGATCTCATGTTTTGCCACTGGTCGTAGGTGTTCCACACTGATGGGTCTCTGCTTTGTTCCAGGGGTAGAGCAGAATGAAGAGCATGGCCTGAGAAAGGTAAGAGGTTTCTCATTTAACTTATTCATGGTTTGAGATGGGATATGGAGCCTGGTGTCCCTGGGAGAAGGCCTTATGGGTATTGGTACACTAGCATCAAACCTGCATCAAAGCCCAGGCTGGGACACCCCCTGAAGGATGCAGTGCCCCCTCCTCCCTGCTTTCCTGTTCTGTGTGTGTGACCTGCCCTGTCTGGGACAGAAGGAACCAGATCACTGGTAGCCCTAATTCCTGCCCGGGTGCTGTGGCGGGTAGAGATGGCTGCTGCTGGCACTGAAATGTGTGTTATGGTTTTTCCTTTCCAGCCAGTGTGTGGAGACATGGTCGAGTTGCAGGCCTGTCCCCTCCTGCACTTGCCTGTCTGTGGGACTGATGGGAACACCTACTCCAATGAATGCCTGCTCTGTGTGCAGCAAATGTAAGTTCACACCCTTGGCAAAGACCTCCAGGGGTCTAGTTTTGGCTGTCTGAAACTGGGTACATGTCAAATGCTATCATTCAGGTGCCCTTATTCCTGGGGAAAGCTATGGGAGGTGGGAAGCATGCATGTTCCTACTAGCAAAGTAGAAGAGGATTTTTCCTCTCAGGTGAGCCAAGCGCTGGGCTGTGAAGCCAGGGAGCCTCATTCTCCTGCACTGGGAGTGCTCATGGATAGGTGCAGGCATGCCCCCAGCCCTTGTCTGCAGGTTCCTGCTCCATCCTTGGCACCACATTTAGGGATTACTGTGCAACCACAGGCTGAGAAATTTAGCTCATTGTGTTGGCAGGGGGCTAATCCCCTGAATATTCATGCATTGGATCAGCTTGCTAAATCAGACCACCCTGTGACTGCATGATCAGCAAATCCAAAAGGTGAGGAGTACATGGCAGGGGACTTGATAACATGAGTGTCTGCAAGCTGGCAACAAACCAGTTGCTCCACAGAGGACTGGAGAAGGTCCTACCATCTCACTGCCTGCAATTAGAGAAGGGAGAGTTAAACTTAGATAGGCAGAAAGGTCAACTAGGCATCCAGTCTGAACAGCCAAATAGCATCACTAGGTCCTTAAAAGGGACGTCTGTGAATGCTGAAGTCCACTTAAATGCCTCATGGTTCTTTTGGCAGAACTTCAAACCAAAGGTACCACCATGAACTTGAGGACAAGAGGACCTCTTGAAAAACACAAGGGTTGCTTTAGAGCAGTGATTTTATCCATGTTGAGAGGTTACTGCCTGAGCAGATCCTCCTACTAGATAGGCTCCAAGGGTGAAGATCAGATTGAACAAAGATCAGCAGTGCACTTGCACGGAAAACAACACAAACTCTGTACTGGGCTACAGGAGGGGAGGGTTTGTCAAAGAGGGGCTGCAAGGAGGTACACGTGAGCTCTGTCCAGCCAATCTAGGGAAGGGGAGACTTGGGCAGGTATATCAGCAGACTGTGGTTGCAAATGGGATGGAGCCACATTCTTCTTGGTGGTAGCAGGTGGTGCAAAAGCAGCAACCACAAACAGCAGCCTCAGTGGATACAGGTTGTACACTAGGTGAAACCACTTCCCCATGAAGGTGGTGTACCAGGGAGGTAGGAAGGGTGTCCATCTGTAAGGGGGTTGTTTAGGGCTCAAACAGACCTGTGACTACTGTGGGTCTGACCACTCTGTGGGTCAGAATGACTTGCAGTCACCTCAGACTCTTAGATAGGAAAACAAGCAAGGCCATTTTGTAATAGTCAGCTCCATTCCACAGGCTGGATGGGAGCCAAAGCATGACTCCAGGAATATTTTTTTTGAGCTCTTACTCCTTTTTCCGATGTTATTCTAGGAAAACCAGGCAAGACATCCGGATTATGAAAGATGGGGAGTGTCAAGATATCTGAGCTTTCTGGTGCTTTTATGAGCCTAGAAACGGGTGATTAATTGATCCTGTGTACTCTGTGCTGATTGTTAGTGATGATGACTAATAAAATCACATGCACAATCTTATTTCAACAGCATTTTTAAATGTGAGGATGAGGGAAACCAGCACAAGCCATTTCCCACAAAGGTCTACTAAAAGCATCCAGTTAAAATACTTATTTCAAATCCACATCACATACCAGGGCTCTGCACTTTGAGTTTTATTTCACCCACATTCCTATAAGAAAAGCCATGTGGGAGTACGAAGAAATACATGGATCTTGGTGAAGGAGGTGTTGAACAAGTGTAATTTTCTCTGTAGGAGGCAATTTAGTGAAGGGAAATTCGTTTCTTCAATGTGGGAGGAGACAACTCCCTGGCTACCTAGTACACACCACCACTTCCAGAGCTGATGTATGTTGAAAATAATAACAACGGCACTTTTCATGTTAGATGTTATTCAGCTTTTCATCCAGGAGACTTTCATAACAGGAATCAACACAGATAACACATGGGAGCATGGAAAGGGCCCAAGTGGAGGATCCTAACTCATGGGACCCTGGATCTCTGTTTCAGCATTTGAGAGCAACCTCCAAACTCTTTACCTAGAAATGTCCTCCAGGGACTGCAGGTTCCCATCCAGTTGCCATATGTCACATCTAGGTTTCTCCTGGTGTTAGGGTCATCTTTGGGACTGTGGCAGGGCACAGTCCAGCTGAGGTAACAGTGTAAGTGTGGACTCAGCAGTCCTTGTGGTTCCCTCTGCTCCTATCATCTTCCACTTCTACCAGATGGAAAACAAGTCATCTTTCATTGAATACCTTTAAAGTTATACAACTTGGGTATGCAAGGGGCTCCCTTTGCTTGCAGTAGTAGAAATCAAAGGGCATGGACTAATCCAGAATTTGCCTCCTGAGTTCAGTTCAGTCCTGTACCGGGGGATGTGTTTCTGCAGACTAACTGATTGAGGTTTCTGATTAGCTTTAACAAAGCTCTGGCTGCTTTGAAAAGTACTTCAGTATGAATTGAAGCCTCCCAGGGACAGGTCTGTGCTCACCCATGGGCAATCACAACCCGCTGACTTGCTGCTCTACTCACATGGCTCACTTGCGGGTGTTTAGGGTGCATCACATAGTCATGCAAGCTCTGTGAAGTCAGTGACCACACTGTGAGTCTGGGAGCTGTGCCAGCATCATGGCTACTGTGCTTGGTCAATTAGTCATTTAATCCAACGCCCCCCACATCTCCTAGTTCTGCACCTTCTTAGAGTTGCCCAATGAGGCAATGCAGCAGTGTAATGCACAACAAAGCCACAGCTGATAGATTTAATGCTGCATCTGGAAATAGTATCGAGGAGCATAAAACAGCTGTGCTTGGTCAGATAGGAGGTCCATCCAAAATGGCATCCACCATTTGCTGACCCAGAGGCAGCTGATGTCATTAAAAGCCTCCTTGAAATCTCCTCCCTAGGCTGAGAAGACCTAGGATGGCTAGCTCCTTGGAGTTGTTCAGAGCTGTCTAGTTTCCTTCCCCGGACCCTTTCCAGTTCTGCAGAGGAGGAGGACATAGCTTGCCCACCTGTTCGTGGGTGCTGCTATTACCCAGAATTCTTCCATGGTGAACAATACTGCTTGCTTCACCCACTGGGGTTTGCTGCTGCCACCAAGCCAGCCACAGACAGCACTTATTTGGGCAGCTCTGCCCTAACTCTCCGCTAGGGCTGAAGGAAAAGGTTACACCCAGCACAGTACAGTACATAACTGGGACCTGGTTTTCCCCAAGATGGGAGCACCAGCATCTCAGCCCCACACAGTGGCTTGAGGAACACAGGCAGAGTGACCTCAGCCCATAACTGCATATCCCTGGAGAACCATATTGATTTATTTGCAGAGGTTCGGAAAAAACAACACAGGCAGTTTGGTGGCTCTTCTGAAGAGGGAAACCACATGCCTCCAGCACAAGATGGAGTGTTTATTCAGAAACTGCAGAGCTAAAACACACACTTGTGGGCCAGATCTGTAAGGCCAAATCACAGGAAGCCTCAGGACGGGGTCAGTGTTGACTCTGCATGGAGTGAATTCAGAGATACCCATCCTCCCTAGGGACTCATGGATTTGCCTGTTTATTTCACACTGCTTAAGAACACACGGCAGCCCAAGGAGAGGCAGAGGGAATGATTTAACACTACCACAGACCTCAGAGGCCAGTGTGGGATAGCTGGGTCCAACCTGGTGCAGAGAGTTTGATTCTGAAGCCTGGCAGATCTGTGTCTGGCAAGGCCAGGTGAGAATCAAGACAGCAAGACACCTATGGTGCACCAGTTGACGGCAAGGGGTATGCACCGGATTTGCTTTTTTGCATATAGTTTTGCCTATTGAATTTATCTGTTTCACATCTTTTCATGTTTCAATCAAGGCAAGGGCAGGTCAGGATTATCTGCTTCCACAGGCACCCTAGTTCACCACGTGGCATTACCAGTAGCAAAACATGGGTTAGTGTTTGATAGGAATGGTTGGACTCGATGATCTGGTGGGTCTCTTCCAACCTGGTGATTCTATGATAAACAGAGACACCACTAAGGTTTGTAAAAAGCTTTGACCAAAGCCTGATGTTACTCTGTCTACAAGTGACAGCAGTCCCAACAATAATGGGAGACAGGCCCAGTGGCAGGGTCCAGCTCTCAGTCCAGCTGTTCCTTGGACAAAGCATTCCCAGATCTTTTGGGTAACGCAAGCCTCATGGAGGTTACCTTGTGAGAGGTATCCAAGGATGGGGGTGTTCCCCTACTGAGCAGCCCCAGTGACACTTGAGGAGTCTGTGAGACTGGTGCTGCTCAGGTTGCTGGACACTTGCTTGAGCTGCTCCGGGTTCTCACCCAGGAAACCTGATGCACCAGTGCAAGTGTCCTAAGGCTATCTACACTGAAATGTGGAAAGAAACAGGAGGGAAGCAGCACCTGAGACACTGTAAAGTGTACAGCTGCTACAATTCAAGCAACTGAGACTGTCCAGAAGATTCAATCTACTTTTATGAAATCACCCACAATGAAGGAGATGCAGCTTTGGT
The DNA here is from genome assembly GCA_033558105.1 of Coccyzus lansbergi. Classification (NCBI taxonomy): domain Eukaryota; kingdom Metazoa; phylum Chordata; class Aves; order Cuculiformes; family Coccyzidae; genus Coccyzus; species Coccyzus lansbergi. The sequence goes on along the minus strand of JAUMJK010000975.1, from coordinate 84,378 downwards.
CACATCCACTGCAGAGCTCTGGTGAAGAAGAGTCTGCTATGTTTCTGGTGCTGGTGGGGGGCAGAAATGCAACACTGGGCTCTAAAATGAGCCCAGAGTCCCTGGCATTGTGGGCAAACCTCTGCCTATCAGTTCCTCCACTTCAGAGTAGAGACAAGTTAAAACTGTGTAGTGGAGTCTGTAATTTCTACATTGTTATCCATCACCAAAGCTTTCCCAGGGGGTAATAAAAATTACTTCTTCGGGATTTAAAGTAATTCACACAGAGTCAAATCTTTACAGGGATTTCAGTCCTGAGCGATGCAAGTGCAGGCTATGTAAGGTTTTAAAACCCATCTCTTCCATTAAGCATGTCTAAAGACTCTGAGGGCACATTCCTTACAAATTTATGGGTTTCTACCGAGCTAGAAGATGGCTGGAATGGAGAAACATTAACAATGCCAGCTCTCCAGTATCATATGGCAGTATTTTGCTGAGTCAAGAGGGATTTATCAGACCTCACCAGGCTCTGGTGACTGAGTAGATGGTGTGAGTGAGAAGCTGAGTAAGCTGCAGCCTGAATACGACGCACCCAGCTCCCATAGAAACAACTGAAACAACCAGGGATCACCACCTTTTCTTCCATGTTTCGTATGACCTGCAAGCAGCCTAGAATATGTCAAGCTCTTTGAAAAAGTGCTCCCAAATGTGATGTTCCTCTATAGCCAGGTGTATAGGATCAAAGTGCACAATCATTTAGATTGGAAAAGAACCTTAAGATCATCAAATTTAACCATTAAACTTGCACTATCAAGCTCACCACTAAACCATGTCCCTAAGCAACATGTCTACAAGTCTTTAAATTACCTCTGGGGACGGTGACTTAATCACTTCACTGGGCAGCCTGTTACAATTCTTGATAACCATTTCAGTAAAGAAATATTTGCTAATATCCAGTCCCTCCCCTGGTGCAACTTGAGGTCATTTCCTTTCATCTTATTGCTTGTCCTTTGGAAAAGGACCAGCACCTACCCTGCTACAACTTCCTTTCAGGTAGCTGCAGAGAGCAATAAGGTCTCCCCTCAGCCTCCTCTTCTCCAGACTAAACAGCCCCAGTTCCCTGAGCTGCTCCTCAGAAGACCTGTGCTCCAGACCCTTCACCAGCTTCATTGCTCTTCTTTGGACATGCTTCAGCACCTCGATATAGTTTTTGTAGTGAGAGGCCCAAAACTGAACAGAGTATATGAAGTGTGATTAGTTTTCCTCCTCTCCAAGCACTGTCTCTGCGTGGTAGAGCATCCTGCAAGATCCAGTTTTCAGGATGTCTGCATGAAGCAGGGTGATCCCAGGGCCATACAGCATAACACACTGCTGGAACACGCGCAGCCTCACTGGCATGGGACACCTCAATTTCACTTGTGACTGAGCTACAAGAAACTCCCCTGTGAATGACTTAGAAGCCTCACATCTCTTCATGCCATCCATACTCCTGGCTGACTCTATATTAGACTCTTCCCTTATCTGCTGTGCTGCCACCACCCTGCCGCTTCTTTTGGGGCTGTTAAACCTGCCCCACCTCTCTGGAGGTACCATCTAATCTGCAGTGGACACTGGGGAGGAGCACTAGAGTGAAGTGATAACTCAAGTGATAAGCAGAAAGGCAGTAGAGATGACCACAGATCCCCCAGATTATGTCTTAGGAAACTCACATCATGAAATTTCAAACCTTGCAGCTTCCGAGGACCTAGTGAGAGAGCCTGAGCAAGAGCAAAGACTGTACATTAAAAAAAAAAAAAAAAATATTAAAAAAAGCTGACAGAGACTGGGCACAGAACGAATCTGCCCAGCCTAAGGAGCCGCTCTGTTCCAGGGCAAGTCCTGGGGCTACACAAGGAGGTGGGATCATCCCTACCACAGACGGTAGGTAACTCCAAGAGGATCTGGGGGTAGCCACATTGTAAGGTTCTTCTACCAACCTCAGAACCACTTTGAATTCATTAGTGAGGCAGGGGAAGCATGATAGGGGCATAGCACCTCACAAGAGCATAAGCAGTTGAGTATTTCATGTAGAAAAGTCCTGGTAGAAGCAAAATCCTAAATCCAAACAGCTTTGAGTGTGTTAGAAACTGGCCTAAGTGGCAACATGACCCTGATTCAGAGGGATTGTTAAGCAGAGGTAAAATCTTAAGGGGTTTTTTTGTGGTAGTCTGGCAGGAGAAATTCTGAAGGCAGTTTGCAGAGGAGGTCAGGATTCCTACCTCATCTTGCATGCAGAAAACTGAGACAGACTGATAGGAGGAACCAGCCACACAGACCACAATGGCAGGATCTCAGGACTGGTCACTGCATTAGGCAGAAACTCCCTCTTTCCAGCTATACTGGCCCTAAAGATGGTCCTACAGAGGCCGTGTAGTCCTGCATGCCTAGGTCTAGATCTGCAAAGGGCAACAGGGAGCTAGAAAAAACCACCAAAGGATATCTTTCTGTAGGAGCAAGGCACCAGCTGTGTCTTCCCACTAGTTTCACTGGGGATGACCCTTGCCATCTTGCCTTATGAAGCAAGTGCTTTGATCATTGCTTTGATCCACCAAGTACTAGACCAATGAGTGATTGGGAAGTCCTCAACATGCACAGGCTCTTAGCTGGAGTCCTGGTATCATTATTCTCTCTGAATTTCTTAGGGAGGTGGTGAAGCCCTTAGGCAGGCCGCTTGATTTTGGTAGTCTCCAGTCTGGGGAGTTTCCAATGCATGTAGTGCCACAGCCATCCTGACCTCACACAGCAAGGATGATTGGAGTGGAGACGGAGTTCCCACTCCACCAGTACTCCTCAGGTCCCATGCAGATGTCTTTCCGACAGCATATCTCCTGTTTCAGACCTTGCAAAAGGTGAACCAATAACACCTCCCTGCATCTAACTCTGGAAACCAGCAGTGAGCCAATGCTGCATCCTGCCCTGTCATGCGGCTTTTTTTTACTATGAAGGAGGGCATTTGAGTCATAGTGTAGCGGTAGAGTGTAAATTTCCTATCTGAAGTGGAATTATGTGCTGTACAAAAGCACTAACATGTTTTGTAATCCACACAGTAGATTCTCACACATCTTTGCACTCTGATAAGGACAATATTATTACTCTACTAGTGGTCTGGCCAGATAAGAGGTTTGGGGCGGGTAGTCTGTATTTTTTTCAAGTTCTCATTATGCTGTACCAGTATCTCCAGATGCTGTCCTTATGAACTAAGCTGCTTTCTATCTAAAACTGCAAGGAGCAATGGAGAATTTAAGCAAAGACCATGGTTATTCAGATGCTTCCAGGCCGTGCTCTGCAGCCCCTGAGGAGAAAGATGCATCAGGTAATGATGAGACTACTCCTAACTTGAGTTTTTGGACAGAGCAGAGAGTGATCTTTGGCACCAGTGGTTCCTAATAAAGGAGTTAATAATTACCAGTCAATGCTTGGGGGATGGAGGATGCACATTTAACTGCAGATGTATGTGGCTTTTTCCACATTGTGTTTCAGATTACAAATGTAGAAGAACCTATAAAGGCTTTTCAACTCTGACAAAGCCCCTCAGGCAGCATCAATATATTGTCTGCTTGCAGACTGGCAATACTGTCTCATTGTTCTCTTAGCTTGATAGATTTTTTTTTTCCATTTCAACTCTGTATTCTTGTGCTGTCTGATAAATAGTTTTCCATTGGGATGCAGATTTTTTACTGTAATCTGTCCTGTTTAACACTAGCAGGTGACAGAAAAATTTGGAGCACCTGTGCGAGTGTTCTCTTGAACCAGCTAGGAGAGAATAAGAGGTGTTTGCTACCTGTGCAAAACAATTTGCTTAGGGAAGGAGACGGATTGCAAGTAGCTAAAAATACTTGCACAGTTCACAAGGTGTTTTGAAAAGGAGTAAAAATTACCTTGGCTGCAAAGGGATGTGCAAGGTTTTATATACTTCAGCAGTTAAACTGAAGCCCTGTTCAGATCCTGCTGCTGTAACTTGTAACCTCATCTTTGCAGGCAGCTTCCTGCCTTTGCTATGTGGATGGCAGAGTCATCTCCTGCTGGCTGTGCCCTGCTGCCTCTGATACTGCTTCATGCTGGGGAATGTCTACCCAGGCTGTGTATTGTGCAGCCCAAGCGCAGTGTTCATCAACTCAAAGGTTGACACTGTCTCTGGTTATGCCATGACTGAGATGCCCTGCCATGATGGAGAAATTCTAGCACTGCCATTGCACGTAGCATTCATGCCTGTATTTCATCCTATTGTGCCCCTTCTCCTTAGTCTGGTTAGGCTTGATTTTTTTTAGGAGAGGAGCTGTCTTCCCCTGCATGGCTCTACTGTGCTCAGAGCAAAGGGGGGTGGATCCTGGAACTACTGTATAAAATACAGCAATAAAAGAACAGAAAAACTAAAAGGCACCAACAGAAATATGTATTATTTTTTATTTTGTAGTTGTGATGGTGTCTGGTTTTATTGTTCGACAGCACTTGGAATTCCATGCCCAGATCTGGGCAAGTTGGCACAAGGAAGACAAATGCACACTGGGATGAGTCCAGTGTAGGGTTACCAAGGCTGCTAAAGGCTGGAGCAGGTCACACATGAAGACAGATGGAGGAAACCAGGTTTGTTCAGCCAGGAGAAGAGAAGGCTGAGAGGGAGATCTCATTGTGGTCATCCTCGGCCTTACAGGGGGCCAAAGAGAAGGGAGACACAGACTCTTTTCAGGAGTGCACAAGGAAAGGACAGGGGGAACCAGGTCCACCAAGGCTGGATAGAAAGGAAAATTAGCAGTGAGAGTGCTGTGGAGACTAGACAGGTGGGCTTTGAGGTATTTCCAGCTTCTCTGAACAAGGTCCTGGAAAGCCTCATGGAATTTAAAAGTTGTCCTGGCTCTGATGAGAACAGGAACAGAGACCAAAAGGGATCCTTTTCCAAGCTAAATTTCTGAAACATTGTTATAATTATAAGTTTATTATGTAAAGATCTACTTTGGGTAGAAGCTGGCTCCTGCTGTCAGTTTTGCTTTCTTTTGTCCAGGACTACAGTATTTCTTGAATTTAACAGACATCTGAGATACAGGAGCTGTAGTTCCAGCTCAGGCTTGGAAATGCTTCTCACCTTGCCAGTTCTCTCAACTGGACAAGGGAATGATGAAATGACCTTTCTTCACTGATTTGGCCTAATACTTCAGTGTGTGCTGAGGGTCTGTGGAAAGACATGGATCTGATCACATCTGGAAGGAATAGGTTGTAGTTTTGTTTTTTCATAGTGCGCATTTTGTTGCAACTATGAATATCAGCACTTTTGCAACCACTGCAGTGTATGCATGAGAAGACTCCCCTCTCCCTCCAGGCCCCAGGGAGGAGGTATTGCTCTTGAACAGCCTGAGCCAGCCCTTTATTATCACAGGCTGGTGTCCAAACTAGAAAATTCAGGGCTGACTGGATTAGAAACCACAAGTTCTGTTGCCACGTCATCAGGGATGTTGTCTGTTAGCACAAAGACACGCAGGGTGGGGAGAGTTACGTGTTGACTTCAGTGAAGTTCAGGATTTAATTTGCCAAGGTGTAGATGGCTGAGATGCCTTTACCTTAGGAAGTCATTTGGAGCCCTTTGCAGACAGTGAAATGAGCTCAACTTACTTTGGCATAAAGAGCCATTAAGAGGGGTGACTGTGACATGGGGAGAGGGGGGACGTTTTTCCTGGTGGCTGTAGGTAACTGGCACAATTTGCTCGGATGGTAAAGACAGCATTAAAGCATTCTCTTGAGTCAGACTGTCTTCAGCCCTGCCATAGTCGTCTTCTTAGCTGCAGATAAGCTTGGGACTGCTTGTGTGGTGTTTGTGACCAGCCTCCTCACCCCCATCAGCATGAACTAGCCCTGTTCTGGTCCCTGAGTCACCATTCTCTACAGAATCTCAGACTAATAAACATGAGCATTTGTGTACAGGAAAACCCATGTCCACTGGCTCGATCCTTTGCCTCACAGTTCTGTTCCTGTGTTGTAGGGCTAGCTGCTCTGCAGGTCTAAGTTTTCTCCTCAGTTAGATGAGCCTCTTAATTGCAGTGGTGTCTAGTTGCAGCTACCTGGGGAATGGGTAAACAACAGAGAAAATACAAAGAATTATCTTGCACCCTGTAGTGACATCTAGCCAAGGGATTTCATGGTGTCCTGATGGCAAGGGAAGGCTGCCCCATGCTTCCATCAGGTCCAAGATTGCTCTACTGGTAAGCAGGTTGGTCAAGGGTCGCCCCAAAGACGCAGCAGCATGAAGAAAAAGGCAGCTAGAAATTTATACTAATTATCAGGGCAGGAGTCTGGGAGCTTTAGGTGATGTGTCATTGGATCCTACTGACTGAGGCTGAGCTAGCAGAACAGCACACAAACAATTTCATATCAAGACTTATTTCAAGACAAAAAGAGTATGGCCTCTTGCATTGGTGCCCTGTAACCAGTCAGGGAGGTGCTGACTTTTTCCTTGGCTAGGATGTCATGTTAGCACTCAGTTTGTCCTTGTAGATGTCACCATCACCCGTCGCTTGAGAGACCGGGAGCTGCTCCGGAAAAGAAAAGCAGAAGCCCAGGAGAAAGACTCAGTTCAGTGGATTCTGAGGTAAGCCTTACTTATGTTGTGGAGTAATTTTCATTGTGCACTTAACTGATCCCAGACATGGCAGCCCAGCCCCTGTATCTTCACAGAAGGATGGAGCCAAACTGGGCCCCACCAGTCATCTCCAGTGGGGAAGGGTGGTCTGTAGCTGCCAGCAGCCAAAGGTCTAGGCAGGTGTAGGAGGGCAGAGGCATGGGTGTGGATTATATAGATGATATGGTTGGGTGGCAAGCAAGCCTCAACCACAGTGTAGGGCCAGGGAAAAATACAGCACCCAAGCTCTACATGTGTGGGGCAACTACAGGAGGCTGCCATGCAGGGTTGGAGGGGAGAGCTGTGAGGTGCAGCTTCTGCTGGGATGGACAGGTTTGTGACCACAGCTGGGACCAGTAAAGTCACCTCAGGGCAGGAGGGCAACTTCTCTGGCCCTCACACAATTCTTCATTCTCGGCAGAGAGCAGAACAAACGACAAAGGAGAGGCAGAGGAGGCAGGCAAAGGCAGGGTCGACAGCCAGTGGTGGAGCCCAACCCAGATCCAGAACCCATGGTGAAGCCCAGCCCAGAACCTGAACCAAAATTGGACCCCCAGCCTGAACCAAAGCTGGACCCCCAGCCTGAACCCCCAAAGGAGGCTGAACCAGCACCTTCTGAGCTGGTACTGCCAGTGCTGTCCATGCCCAGCTTCATCGGTGGGATGCAACCAGGAGCAGCAGAGGATGAACTGGAAGCCAAGAGCCAGGATCCTTAGGGTGAGCTAATGGAGGGGTACTCACCTTCTTGGGGCTGGGGAGCCAGTGTGGGGCTGCGTCTTGAGAACTGTCAGACATGGTTGCCCACCTCATCAACAACCAGCCCATGGCATCACTAGGGCATGGCTCCCTACTCCACTAAAGTTATTTGGGTAGATGTGAAAGGCTGGGGCTGCTGGGGCTATCCAAGTCATGGGGAGTGAGGAAAAGCCCAGTGCCATCAATGGAGTGATCAGTGCGGATTCTGTGGTCCTTGCTCCTAAACAGCTCCTTGTCCTAAGACCTCTGTGGCTCTGCCAAAACTCAGATTTGGGCAGAGATCCTGTGGAAAGAAGATGCAGTCACTTGAGGTCCTAGCTGGTCAAGGAGAGCCAAAGCTGGGACATACTTGGTCCCTGATTTGGCTTGGGAAGAGGAGAGTACATTTAGTTTAGTGGTCAGTGACTCAATCACACACATTCCTTCAAAACCAGGAAAACCTAGGATCTGCTTCAGAGGAAGGCAATATCCTCTGACTTGCAATTACTGCATTTCCCACAATGTCTGTGCCCAGCGTCAAGAAGAGGCTCAAGGTGTGCAGTACCCTTATGCCATGGAAAACAACCATTCTGCATCCTGGGGACTGGGACTAACTGTCCAGCTAACTAACCAGTCCATCTCCAAGCCCTGATACCTTAAAATGGGCAAGCATCAGGGTTGTGTTTATTTGTTTGCCTTAAACTCATTGGCCTTTTGCTGTGTCCAGCTCCCCTTCCCAGCCCCTTGGACTGCCATGTCCTTTGGAAAGGAGGCAGGCCACCAGGAGCTACCTAATACCACAAGCAATAGCAGTGGCGTGGCAATGGGGGCTTGAGTATAGTACAGAGAGGTAACACAGAGTCCCCCAATATTAAATCATATGTCCTTTCTGTGACTTATAGGTAAAGAGGAGGTGCTGAAACCAGCAGAAGCAGAAGTACCAGAAGCTTTGAATGCTCCTCTACAAATTGACCACCAGGATTACTAATACAGCACAGATCTTTGATTTAAAATTTCTTTGGGGATTTTTAAAATATTTCTACTCTTGCCTGACAAATTCTGATAAGCACTGCAGAATGACTTTAACCAGATTCTTCCTTGCTAGCAATAAAGCACGTCCCTTAACTTTCTATGCTTATAGGTCACAATGAGAGGGAATGCGGTTGCTTGCCTATGGACAGTTCTTTGCGATCTCCCTGCTGTCTGTGGCTCTGCCTTTGCCCTCTCTTCCAGCTGGTTGATTCCTCTGGGTGGTGGTCCCATGGAAGGCTCCATCATGCCTCACCACCTTGCAGTTTAAGCCTACAAAAAAGCATTAATCTGTATTTCTGAAGGGGATTTCCAATTTGCAGAAATGTGAGTGGCATTGCAAAGCTGAAATCCCCTGCAATTTTTAGCTGTTTGGATCTGCCTGGCTTGGGCTCTTTCCTGCAACCAATTAACCCAACAGAACTTTGTGTTATTAACTCCAGTCTGAATGCCTTTCTTATAGTCTCTTTTCCTACCTGGTAAACAGCTGGCTTTCCTAAACCCCAGGAGGTGTTTTATTTTCACTGTGACCTTGCTGAGCTGCCACATCATGCAAATAAAAGAGAGCAATAGGCTGAAGCTTGGTTGAATCTTTTGACAGGGAAATACCATTTTGGGGAAAGACAGGAGCCACAGGAGCCACAGCTGCCCAGATCCTCAGCCACATATCCAGGATTTTTCCTGAAGCCAGGAAGGAATGGGACACCCTGTCTCTCTTTTCCCACACTTTGGATCTTGTGGTCTTCTCTCCCATGTGTGGTGGGGGGTGGCTCTCCTACATTCTTGTAATATCCTGATGCAGAGGGGCTTTCTCCTCTTGGGGTGGGTTGGACATCTCCATTGTCATTATCTGACTCACCAAGGGCCTGTCCCCCAGAGCACAGGGCTGGCCATAAGCTGAGGTCACACTCAGTTTGAGGGATTTACAGATTTTTTTGTGGCTCCAGAGATGTTGCCACCACTGTCCCAGGCTCTGCATCTCAGCTCATGTGACACCTCACCAGCAATGCCATCTCTCCAGAGACAGGATGGACATCACTGACTCCCACCCCTGACTCACTCTGAGGGATGTCACATGAGAGGCAGGCACTCACAAGCACTTAGTACAGCTTCTCTATACCAGAATCTTGGGATGATCTCTGTAATTAGACCTAAAGCTTTAAAGCACCTGATGGGAGTTAAAGCAGAAAGCCTCTAGCATCCTTAGAATAAGGCAAAAGCAACCTGCTCCCTGTGGGCAGCTCCTAGAGGGACAGGTCTCCCTGTGAAGGTGTCTTGGTACTGTTTTGTTCTCCATAGACATCTCAGCTAACTTAAGGCCGTGCTGTGCCCCTGAGTGACTGACAGTGGTGGGAGCAGAGCAAAACCTCTCATTTTCTGCCATGAACCACCCAAACCTTGTTCACAACCCCATATACTTCAGGCATCACTGGGGGCCTCTTGAAAGTACTGCAGTAGGTAGGAAACCACAGCTCGGGCAGATGCTGACCCCAGCTGAGGCTGCACTGGCCTGAAGAGGAGACAGAAGGCCATGTTGTGGTTGAGCACTGTCATAGAAGTTGTGTCAGGGTCCTCCTGCAAGTGTGACGTCCACGGCACTTTGCAAGGAGCTTGAGCTGTAGGGTCTGCTGCTGCCAAGCAGGTCAGAGGACCCTTCTGGCTCACAGAGCCCCACATATGCCACAGAGCTGGTCAGCAAGAACTGGTGACTCTTTTCAGCTATCCAGCCCTTGGCAGTGCTCACAGGAAGGAGGAATCAGCCATGCTGCCCTTCTCCAGGTCTGCACACTCCCAAGACTCATCTCACATCTCCTATCAGTCAAGTAGTGCAACAAACAACAAAATTCCTCCCTTTGGTGCCACAATGGAGCTGTAGAGGGTGGCAAAGGCCTGTCAGGGTGCAGTCTCTGTGAACATAGACCAAACATTGCTGAAATACATGTGGGGAGCAGTACTAATCCATTAAGTAAAGGCTCATGGGAACCAAAGAAAGACGCTCTGTCCATCACTGCAGAGATGTCTTTTGTGACCAGGAGGTCCTGGAGTCACTCTGGGTACAGTGTACTCTGTCTCAGAGCTGATCACACTCTAACTGACTTTTTTGGCAGTCAGTAGGAAAGGTGTGCCTGCAAGCAACAAATCTTATCGCACAATAACCACGGGAAAGATAAAGCCCTTCTTATCAGCACTTTCACTCACAATACACTTTTTTTTTTTTTTTCTGACAAGAGAATGGATTACTGAGCTCTTGCTTACATGGAGGGGGTTTAGGTGCAAAGTTGGACTCAGATGGGTGCATGTGCATCCCTGAGGCAAGTCCTGCTGTCTCAATGAAGCTGGGGACAGGCTGGCAAGGGTAGCTGTATCAAGGAGAGAGAGACTGCTCTTTTTCAGATGCCTTCACTCCTTCCTGAGCCCCAGAGAGTTATCTTTACCCAGGGCTGCTAACAGTGTCCAATAAAGGAAATTTTCACTCTCTCAGATGACAAGTAACATATGGGTCTGACATGAAAGGAAAAACTGGAGGATGTCAGAGACCTTTAACTGATTTTAGTCTTCTTGATGATGAAGAGTGGGCGATGGGTACCTGAGTTCTGAGCTATGGGACCAGGGAGCTGGGTCAGTGTTCAACACAATGCTCTGCTCTTTGCTGTGCTGTACAGATGACAGGGTTATTTGAGTCTCCTCCAGGACACTCTGACCTGCTGCCTGAGCCATGCTGACAAAAGTAGGCATGCCATGATATGCAGTGGGTATGACCACTATGGTTGTCTTCCTACTCATGGGATTCAACTTGGTGTTTGTTAATGTTAAGCAGGTTGGGCTGATCATGCTGCTGTGAGCTCATTCCAGGGCCACAGGTCCTGTTCCCATGTCCTGCAGAGCATGGGGAGCCATCCTGAGCTCTGACAGCTGTGACAGGACAGCTAAGGAAAGGGAAGCTGACATCATATCCAGGAGAACCAACATTCTACTTTGTCTACTGCCAATTCCCTTTCAACAGACTTCCAGGAAACATGCTTCCAGCTCTGTGGGAGAAGAGAGGGTGTTTGATTTGTGCACCCTGGCTTCCTTCTCAAATTGCTCTTGTGAAACAGAGTCCCCCACATCAGCAGAAAGTTAGGGATGATTTGTGGCAGGCTGTTGCTCATGGGTGATGTTTTGAGAATCCAAGAGGATTTTCTGGTTCTCAGCAGAACTACAGTCATTGCTAAGCCTGAGCAGAAAGAAGTGGACTAGCAACTTAGAGGTAGAGGCCACCAAAGGTCAATGAAAAGCCATTCAACTCCACAACAGCCTAGTCTTACAGAGATAAGAAAACTTTATGACTGATCTACCAATATTGACTTTAAGCAGTAAATCCTGGTGACAGCAAATACTCGCTCCTTCTTTGACTACCATTTCCTGCCCAGAATGTTAGCTCTGATCCTTCCCATTTTGTATTGGTCATTCAAATGAATGCTTCTCTAGTACTGGCATGGAAGCCATAGACTGCCACTCTGTACCCAGCCAGGCTCTCCTGTTCCCCCAGGAAATCCTATAACTGTAGAAAAAGTAAAGTGGGAAGAGATTTCTGGAGATCATTAATCCAGCCCCTGCTCAAAGTATGGCTTAACTTTGACAGTACTGTTTAGGGTTTTTTTGCAATCAAGTGTTGACCATCTCCAAGACAGGAGATTTCCCATCCCTCTCCTTGCAATCCCCACCCCAGGGCTGCCCCACTCTCACAAGAAAGCTTATCCTCCTATCCAACCAGACTTCCCCTTGTCAAAGCTTTTGCTCCTTGACTCTTGCCCCATCATGGTGCATTTCAGAAGACTCCAGTTTCATCTTCTCTGTAACCCTCTTTACAACTACAAGTTAGACTCCACACTCCCCTCTCTTCTCCAAGTGAACGAAGCTGATTCCGTCAGCCTCTCCTATATTCCAGTTCCCCACCTCAACAGCCTCAGCTGGGGTCCAGTGTAAGAGTAGCCATCTCATACTGGTACACCTTAAGTGGATCCAGTATTCCAAGCATGGATTCATCCACATTAAGAAGAAGGAAAAGCCACTTGCCTCAACCTACTGCCTGAAACTCAGTCCAACTGGATGGACTGAGGGCTTTAAGTATGATTGTACATTTATCACGTCCAGTCCACCTGAGTCTTCCACAGAGGAAACACAGAAAACACAGGACAAAGAAACCAGGATGTATCTCATGTGGTAAAATGTGGTCTGAACTTCAGAGCCTTCACAATGATCTTTTTTCACCTATTTTCCACACACACTGACTTCCAAGCAATTTTCAGAAGCACTAAGCATGTTTTGAGCACAGAATGACACAGCCCTGGAAACTGCTGCATGGACTGGGGAAATATTTAACTACAGAGCAAAGGGGCAGCTCTGGTGCTGTGTTTCCACAGCTCTGGGCAAGCATCACCCACCTGCTTCCAGGGACCCAGCTTTTCATTCCCACTGGGAAATGCTTTGAGCTATAAACCAGAGACACACCATTCAACCCCAGCACACAGCTCCAAGTGCTGTGCATGCAACCAGCACCAGATAAAACCAACTGCGGATAAAGCCGACTCTGGATAAAAACCAGATCTGGGTAAAGCCAGCGTGGCAACAAACGCAGGTCCCGCGGGTGGGACAAACCTTATTGCTATGTACAACTGCCTGAAAGGAGGTTGTGGAGAGGAGGGAGCTGGCCTCTTCTCCCAAGTGACGGGGCACAGGACAAGGGTAACGGTCTCAAGCTCCACCAGGGGAGATTTAGGCTGGACATCAGGAAACAATTTTTCATGGAAAGGGTCATTTTGCATTGGAACAGGCTGCCCAGGGAGGTGGTTGACTCACCTTCCCTGGAGGTATTTAAAGGACGGGTGAATGAGGTGCTGAAGGGCATGTTTTAGTGATTGATGGGAATGGTTGGACTTGATGATCCAGTGCGTCCTTTCCAACCTAGCGATTCCGTGATTCCACGATTCTATGACAGGACTGGAACTTCCCTGCGGCCGCGCGACCCGCGGCGCTGGCGTTGTCCGGCAGCGCCCTCTGGCGGCAGCGCTGGGAACTGCAGGGATAGCCACAGTTGGCCGGCAGGGGGGACACAAGGGACACCGGGGAGGGGGAGTCGTTCCCCCGCGGAGCCCGGTCGCTGCATTTCTGCACCGAAAGGGCCGTCAAGCACTGGAAGAAGCTGCCTGGGGAAGCGGTGGAGTCACCACCCCTGTGAGGGTTGCTTAAGAGACATGAGAATGTGGACATGGTGGAATAGGAATGGTTGGATTCGATGATCCAGTGGGTCTCTTCCCACCTGATTGTTCTATGATTCTATGAGAGAGGCTCCTGCAGGCTGTTAAGTGCAGTAGGTAAATAGTCTAAGCTAGTTTCAGGGCAAAGCCCTGGCTTGGGTAGACCCAGTGAGCGTGCAGGTCCTGTATCTTTTCTCTCGAAAACTCAAAAATTGGAGTTTGAAATCTGCTGCTCATCTCTGCCTGGAAGCTGAGGGCTAGAGTAAAAGTCCCTGCACACATGCTCCCTGCAGCCTTTTGAGATGAGGTGACACTTGAAACCAGAAACAGACAGTTTACAGTTTGCAGTTGGACTTGGTGATCGACTCACCTTCTCTGGAGGTGTTTAAGGCATGGGTGGACGAGGTGCTAAGGGGCATGGTTTAGTGTTTGATAGGAATGGTTGGATTCTATGATCCGATGGGTCTCTTCCAAACTGGTTATTCTATGACTCTATGATTCTGTCTTAAAGTTCTTTCCCAATGGAAAGAGATCTGTGGTTCCAAGTAATGAGTGACAGAACGCGAGGAAATGGCCTGAAGCTGCACCAGAGGAGGTTCAGAGTGGACATGAGGAAACGTTTCTCCACCAAAAGGGTTATCAAGCACTGGAATGGGCTGCAGGGGGTTGAGTTACCATCCCTGGAGGTGTTTAAAAGGCAGACAGAGTAGGCAAAGCACTCAGATGTACAGTCTAGTAGTGGGCAGTGCAATTGGACTCAGTGATCTCAAAGATCTTTTCCAACCAAAGGATTCTGTGATTCCTTTCCTCCCTCAGGAACTGCAGGGTTGATTGCAGAAGTGAAGTGACATCCTGGCCTCAGAGAACTGATGGCAGCAAGGTGAATGTTTGACCTCCTGGCCGTGAAAGAATCCTGCACATGGTTCAGTCCATGGTATCTCGCTCAGTTTGTCAACAGCAGGGACAAGGTGGCTCTGAAAGACAAGTAAGGCACCTCATTTTTAACGTCCTGCTCCATTGGAAAGGCAAGGTGAAATTTTGGGTTGTAACAGTGTTAATTGCTGCACTGCACAAGTGTTGATCTACCTAAACCTAGCTCCTGTTCTGGCAGAGAGGTGGCATGTCTTATATACACACTTAGGTGGAGAGTCTCGAAACCATTTGCTTCAGGTGGTTCTTTCTTTGGCCTTTTATAGATGAGGGAAGAGGAGGAGAAAACTTCCATGAAGACAAAATACAACAGAGGTGGCCCATGAAGGAAAACTGTTCTTCCCAACATGAGTTTTTTTTAAAAGCAAATGTTCCCTGCATAGCAGTCCAAGCCCTGAATCATCCTCTGCTTCCTCCATGAATCATCCTTTGCTTCTGTCCAGTACTTTAAAGGGGACCCAGAGGAGAGCTGGGGAGGGGCTCTCTATCTAGGAGTGCAGTGATTTGATGAGGGCTAATGGTTTTAGGCTGCAAGAGGGGAGATTTAGCTCTTAGGCAGAATTTTTTACTGTGAGGATGGTGAGGCACTGGCACAGGTTACTAGATGAATGCTCCGTTGCTGTAAGTGTTCAATGCTAGCAGAGGTGAGGCTATCAGCAGCCTGACCCAGTGGAAGTTGGCCCTGCTCATGGCAAGGGGATTGGAGCTAGATGATCTCTAAAGTCCCTTCCAACCCAAACCATTAAATGATTCTATGATTCTGTGAGTAAACCCACTAATATTAACAGTAATACTCCAGGCACACACCATGGCCGAGTGGGACCACTCACTAGGCATATTTGGTTGACTCAGGCTATTTCCACTCTTGCCTGGAGAATAGACTCACGATGTGCAGTCAACCTGCATGCAAAGCCATGTAGGACATCTGGAGAACATGGAATTTTCATGTGACCACCAGTCCACTTTCCTTTTGCCCAGACAATCTCCTTCCACTACAGGCCCCCAGAGCTCCCTGAGTTGTTGTAATCATGGCAAAGTTACAGTGCATGGGGAACTTTATGCTGCAATTTTTTTTTTTGGTGGAGGAAGTTAAGATAATTATCCTAGTCGGTCTGGAGTGCATTTGCAAAAAAGCTTTTATTGCTCAAGTGCACAACCCAGACTGTCCTGTACCATTGACTGCGCTCCAGTAAATAAGTTACATTTGCTGTAGTTCACTTGGAGAAAGGTCAACCCATTCTCTGATTTGACCTCAGCAGCCACATCCTCATGCAAGTCTTCCAGGGAAATTTTGTATCCCTACTGTTCCCTTTCCCACAGATCTGGCCTTCAGGGCTGTCAGAATCCCACACTGGTGGCAGCTCTCACGTATGGGGCTGCATTCAGATTTCTCCCATCCAGGTTTTCTTTCATTTGACAAAGTCACAAGTAGCTGAACTGCTGGTCAGTAAAAAATCTATGGTGAGAGATGAGCTGCTGAGATTTCTGCTCCTTCTCTGTGTTTCTCCAGCCTCCAACCCTTGGTTCCTGCTCCAGTATCTGGAGCACATCCTCTCCCCAACCCCGACCCCCGCCGCTATCCTTCCTCTCTATCATAGTCTCACTCCGCTCTTCTGACTGCAGTTGTCCAAATTTTTTTCTCTTCCCTTTTTAAATTAAGAGTGACAAAACTGGTGAAGGGGCTGGAAAACAAGTCTTACGAGGAGCGACCTAGAGAGCTGGAGTTGTTAAGCCTGGAGAAGAGGAGGCTGAGGGGAGACCTTATTGCTCTTTACAACTACCTAAAGGGAGGTTGTGGAGAGGAGGGAGCTGGCCTCTTCTCCCTAGTGACAGGGGACAGGACAAGAGGGAATGGCCTCAAGCTCCATCAGGGGAGGTTCAGGCTTGACATAAGGAAAAAATTTTTCACAGAAAGGGTCGTTAGGTACTGGAATGGGCTGCCCAGGGAGGTGGTTGACTCGCCTGCCCTGGAGGTGTTTAGAGTGTGGGTGGATGAGGTACTGAAGGGCATGGTTTAGAGATTGGTGGGAATCATTTGACTCGATGATCTGGTGGGTCTCTTCCAACCTGGTGATTCTATGATTCTATGATTTCACAGCAGGGACTATGGGTTGGTGCCAGTGGACACAATCCCAGCAGAGGAACTCCCTCCCTGGGCTGCACCTACCTCTCACAACCCCAGGACCTGAAAGAAGAAACAAATATTGCACACCTCAAAATACAGTCCTCTCCTAGCCCACTAGTGTGGGAACTCTTCGTTGTGATGGTAGATAGGATACGGTCTTAAAAGCAGCTTGCAAATATGTTATTATTCAGGGGTCACAGCTTTACGTTGACTTCACAATGCAGAGGATTGGAACTCGACCGGTCTTGTCCTGGCCCATGCTGATTTTAGCATCCTTGGCTGTGAAAGCCATCAGTGGTCAGATAAGATAACCAACACCTACATTTGCTTTCATTTATACTGATAACCATTATTTATTCTGTGTAGTTTGAAGCTGAGCCTTCTTTTCCCCCTCAAGAGTATCAGCCTTCCTGGGCTCACATTAGTTCACATCCAGGCACTGCATGAGTGAGACAGCCTATCTGATCCCTAACGCTGGCAGCACAGTTCTAGGTAGCAGATGCAGCTAAAGCCCATCTCCAGCTGCACAGACTGACCTCTAACTACAGCTCACAGAGATCTGGACCCCCTCCAAGGTACTCCCTCCTGGCCAAATGGTAGCTGCCTCCCCCACATACTCTTGCTAATAAATTTGATGCACTTCTCGGCCTCTCCCAAACGCAGACAAATGAAATGTGGGAGTCCCAGAGCTACTGAAGAAGAACTTCCTGTCTGCTCTTTGATAACTTAGCAGATTAAACTGCCTGTTCCTAGTTCATTCATAGTCTTCCAGGCAGCTTGGGTGCCAGCTGCAGAGCCAGCTTTCCTTCAAAAGGAAAAAACAGTTTACACACTCTCAGCAGGAAAAGTGGCAACATGTGCCATTGTCTAAGCCATGTCCAAGCCAGATCATCACCTTGAGGTGCGGAGTTGTCCCTGAAGGCCTGTTGCACACCCCTGTTAGTTACTGTTGTTTCCTGGTGGATTGCTCCCACGGACGTTGCTGTTACACGAGGTGAGCACAGCATCAGTTAGCGGCTGCAGGAACTCCATGTCTGCTGCCAAAAAACCTCACTGGCCTGAGGTGTAGCAGGCAAGACCAAGCATTTCTGGTGCTGCTGCCACGGGACAGACAACATTAACATCGTCTTCAGATGTAAAACCTTCTCCAGCTGGTCTGGTTACAAATAATGCTACGAAGCATTATTCCTTTGCCCCTCTCTCAGCCTGTGTTTCTGTCACAGATGGTACCCTTGGCTTCCCTACCTGCCTATTTTTAGTAGAGGGACCTGGCTGGGCTGCAGCTTCATGCATTGATGTCTGGAGCATGCTTATGGCCTAACAGGAGAATCACAGAGTCATAGAATGGTTTGAGTTGGAAGGGACCTTAAAGATCATCTAATTCCAACCCTCTGCAATGGTCAGAGACATCTCCCAATAGATCAGGCTGCCGAGGGCCCCCTCCAACCTGGTCCTGAGCACCTCCACGGATGGGGCAGCCACAGCTTCCCTGGGCAACCTGTTCCAGTGCCTCACCACTCTCATAGTGAAGAAATTCCTCCTTATGTCTCGTCTAGATCTGCCCCTCTCCAGTTTATACCCATTGCCCCTTGTCCTGTCACTACCAGCCTTTGTAAACAGTCCCTCCACAGCTCTCCTTTAGCCCCTTTCAGGTACTGGAAGGTCGCTATAAGGTCTCCCGGGAGCCTTCTCTTCTCCACGCTGAACAACCCCAACTCTCAGCCTGTCCTCAATATGGGAGGTGTTCCAGCCCTCGGATCATCTTTTGAGTCCTCCTATGGACCCGGTTCAACAGTTCCACATCCTTCTTATGTTGAGGATTCCAGAACTGGACACAATACATCAGGTGGGGACTCACAAGAGAGGAATAAAGGGGCAGAATCACCTTCCTCGACCTGCTGGCCACACTCCTTTTGATGCAGCCCAGAAGAGAACCTGAAAGCTAACTGGTTACTTGCCAGAGGGGGAAGCTGGAATTTCGGTAAGCCACCTCTGGCCCAGCCTTGCCCCCGTCCCTGTCCAATCTCTTCAGTAATCCCAGGAGACCAAAAAAGCCAAGGAAAGGCGGACACAATAAAACACAAGGAGCAGCACATAGCATGCATCACTCTGTACTATCACTCTCCTGGTCTCAGGAGAGTGCATGGAA
This sequence comes from Coccyzus lansbergi, assembly GCA_033558105.1. Lineage (NCBI taxonomy): Eukaryota > Metazoa > Chordata > Aves > Cuculiformes > Coccyzidae > Coccyzus > Coccyzus lansbergi. The sequence goes on along the minus strand of JAUMJK010000975.1, from coordinate 65,545 downwards.
GCCTTGAAAAACACAGAGAGACACTTAATTACAAACAACAGAACAAAGATTTATTTCCATTACAAGCAGAGTAGAAGAGTAAATACAAGAAATCTCCAGTACATTATAAAATGTTATACTAGGCTATAACAATCCACCTCTTTCTCAAAGTCAGTGCAGGACCTGACTATACCAGAACATCATCAGAACAGGAACCTAGAGGCTAAATCCTTTGAGGAATGAGCACTTTCAAGGTCGTTCCACTTAGTGTTTCTTACAGGGTTATAACCTATTGAACTCCCAGATAACAAAAGATTAGTTTGAAACTTAGACTAACTTTGCAAAAAGGAAGGCCCCCAGGTACTGACAACGAAGTTTCCAGAATTTTCCTTATTATGCATAGTACCTGAGAATTACAAGCAAAATGCCAGCTAAAAATACATTGAGAGCCAACTGTCTAAGATATCCCCATGGCATATCCCCATATCCTCAGAGACAGCACCAGCTCCACAGCTCCCCAGGAATGTGACAACCGAATCTTCCTCCGCAGTGGTCACCCAGTCACATGAGACACAGAGCTGCATGCATATCCCACTGCCACAAGGTAGAGCATGGACAGACCTGTACTGTACAGCACACCATATGTGTATGAGCCTGTACAACAGCTCAGAGAGGTGGCAGTAGCCACAAAACCGCAGCAGTGCTTGGTAGGGAGGGATCTGGAGTCTCCAGGCCTGCTGCAATCAAAAGGCTGGAATACGGACAGCACTAGCACCGGGCAGGCATAACTGTGTCTATCTTCATCTCAAAAACCCTAAAGGACAGAGACCCCACATAGATAAGAGTTCATGTAACTCTTCACTAAGCACAAAGCTCCTGTGAGTGGTTTCCAGCTACTGGAACTGAACTGTAAGCAGTTTGTGGACAAGTTATCTCAAACCCTTGATGCAACAGGCTCATTGCTGCAGAAAATATATTGTCTAGGTATGTCTGGTTTCCCTGGCTTGTACATATAAAAGAACTGAAGAGAAATAATAACAATCACCTGGACCTTATCTGCAAACAATGCACAACTGAACCTCCTCAAGTTGTCTCTTCTGAGTTATCGAGATCTGTCATTGCACATCCTCCAGACATTTGAGTTTTGCTCCCTTGAATTTGCTACAGATGCTACCCGAGGTTAGGAGCAGCTTATACAAGACCTTATCACCATAGGTGATGTTTTTACTTTTTTCAGATTGAACCTTACACTAGCACCAGGGCTGGAGCACAGAATACATCCAGGCTGAATTAATGAGGAAAAACAGCCAGGAGGCCTTGAGGCTCAGGAAAACATTTCACATCCAGTTTACATTGATAACTGCTTCTACAAGAAGAAAGGCATTGAGAGGCAGGACAATTCCTTTCCCAGCTACCCCCAAACCAGGAAAAGGCAAGTCCAGGCACAAGTTGCTATCAAAGGGGCACAGTGCAGCCCTTGCAAGCGATGAAGGCAGAGAACCAGCAGGCATCTGTCAAAAATCTAAGAGATGCCACAGCCAGGTTTGCAGCTTCTCTTCCAGCTGGTGAAAGGAGACATTGCGAGAGAAGTTAGCACAGCTGCCAAGGACACCTGCCCTGCACTAAGGCAGCCAAGCCATGAGGCAGGGCTCTGCTGCCTCCAGGAGTGAAGCAACTTCTGAACACGCCAGGACCAGGAGGGACATCAAAAGAGACAATACAGCAACTCATAAGGGCGAGCAAGCAAGGGAAAAATTTGATTCACCTCACTAGCACAAAGATTGGAATGATGTTTACACTCACTGCCTGTGGCCCCCACTGATGACAACACAACATCCCTAGATCTATGTACAGGCAGCAGTTTCCTGCAGTACCACAGAAAAGTCCAGATGGACAATGGGTGGTAGTTCCAGGCCAGCCCCAGTCTCCTGGCTCACCCACCTCATGACGTCCTGATCGCTCTGAGAGAGGGATGGGTGCCTTGAATCCAACACTCATCTCCTGCCTCGGAGGCTCATGGAAGGCAGACATAGAACTTCTCCGGTCCAACTACTGCAAAGGGCTTGAGCCTTCTCCTCCCTAAACTGGGTCATGGGGACACCTGACTACCTTACTGCTCCACTCCATTCCTTCCCTCTCATGGTCCAGCTGCATACTGTGACCTTAGCACCTAGAAAAGGCAAGAAACCCACCTCTACACAAATTTCATCCTGCTGAGGGCCTCATCTGAAAAATCCTCCATGAAGCAGAAGGTACAGGTCTCTTCAGAGGATCAGAGCTCTTTGCAACACTGCATAGCTGCAGGACAAGAGATAGTGGGCATGAAATAAAACTAGAGAGGTGCTGAATTGGACACAAGATAAAACTTGCCCCATGAGGGCCATCAAGTTTCCCAAAGAGACTGTGATGTCTCCAACCTCAGAGGTCGTTGAGATTCTACCAGATAGCCCTGAGAACCTGGCCTGACTCACTTTAAGCACAAGGTCAGAACAGAAACTTCCCAAGGTCACTTCCAACCCGGGTTATACTATGACCTGTACCCTTTTTGGGATGAGAAAGAACTTGATGTATGTGCACCCTTTATACTCTTCCAAAGATCCTGTTGAGGCTCCGTCTGCACTTTCCACCTACCTCTCCCCATTCAAGGTCCCATCACCCTGCAGTACTTAAACCTACTGACCTCCTCCTGGCCCTGGTGACACTGGCTCCTCTACCTCCAGAGTTAAAATGAGCTGTATAAGGGGCTCTGAACAGTAGCAGGGCTAGGTCTGCTGCCTCTCTGCTCCAGGCATCCATCAACCCTCCGGGCCTTTTCCAGGGGTAGTGGGGTCTACTGGGAAGGACTTGACTATATTTCTCCATGGATCTGTTTTCAAGCCTTTGCCTTTAACAGACACTCTTATCTGTTGTTCCTTCTCCACATTTTCCTTCAGCCTTCTTCAGCCTTTTTTCCATCCTAGGAAAGCTTGAAAGGGGACCCATCAAAGATGAAAAGGCACCATTGTCCTGCCCCTCCCACTCCTTGCAGGAAGGAAAGTCTTCTCCCATAGATGCTTTTTTTTTTCTAGGCTACAGACAAAGTAATTTAGGATCTAAGGGCCTCCACAGACCCCTGGACCAAGGGGTCCACTCAAAGCAGGTCCAAATTCAATGTCGGATCCAACTCCAAAGGCACATCAGGTCACTTGGGTTCTGTCCAATCAAATTGAGAAGATCTCCAAGGACAGCGACCCCCACAGACTCACTGGGTCCCTCTTCCACGGGCTGAGGACGGTCACGGTAAAAGTTTTTACACCTCCAGTCTCACCCTTCTCCCACCCCTGCAGCACACAGCACGACTCCCAGGGGGATCCGACTTGCTGTGTTTGGCTGCAAGCCCGACATCCAAACCTTCCCAGACCCAGACCAGGTTGTGGGAGCGAAGCCTGGCACTAACGTGACCTCCCTGCACAACATCAGGGACAGGCCATCGCGCCAGTGCCACACGTCCCTCTTTTACGGCTTTGGCTGCGTGAGGCTGCGGAAGGCTCCCTCCTCCCTCCCGGCAGCAGTCGTTTTATTCTGTAAATCGAATCGTCCGCGACAGAGATATTTTTAAAAGCGAGGTCTTCCTCGATAGAACGGGGGACGGGCGGTCAGGTGCGCTGGGAAGGGGGAAGCCTCCCAGGAGACTTCGAGGGCGCTCGTCGCAGGAGAGGCAGCAGGTGAGGAAAGGGCCGCTCACCCCATCCAGGCGCTCGGGACGGGGCAAGCGTCGGGATGCAGAGGCGCATCCCGCGGTCAGAGCGCCGGGACGAACCCGTCGGTGCCGGCGGGGAAGGCGCCGTAGGCGGCGGGGTGCGGGGGGTGCGGGGGGTGCGGGGGGTGCGGGTAGAGCGCGGGGCGCCCCGACGGCGCGTACAGCGGGGCGGCCGCGGCGGCTCCCGGCGCGAAGGGGGCGGCGGCGAAGGCGTGCGGGAGGGCGGCGGCGGGGGCACAGCCCTGCGCCGGGAAGGCGGCGGAGAAGGGGTCTGCGGGCGGCTCGGCGGCGGGCGGCGGGTAGAGGCGGCGGGGCGCCGCGGGGCGCTCGGCCAGGAAGGCGGGGTAGGTGGAGAGGTCGCTGCGCTTGAAGCGCTTTCTGCGGCGGAGGAACGAGCCGCTCTCGAACATGTCGCGAGCGTGCGGGTCCAGCGTCCAGTAGTTGCCCTTGCCCGGGCGGCCGGGCTCCCGCGGCACCTTGACGAAGCAGTCGTTGAGGGTCAGGTTGTGTCGGATGCTGTTCTGCCACTTGCGGGGGCTGTCGCGATAGAAGGGGAAGCGCTCGGTGATGAAGCGGTAGATTCCGCCGAGCGTCAGCCGCCGCTCGGGCGCCTGCCCGATGGCCATGGCGATGAGGGCGATGTAGCTGTAGGGCGGCTTGCCCCGCTCCGCCGCCGCCCGCCGCCGCCTCCGCCGCTGCTGCTGCTGCTGCTGCTGCTGCCCGCCCTGCAGCCCCGTCGCCTCGTCCCCCGGCGGCGCAGGCTCTACCCTCAGCGGCGGCGCCGCGGGCAGGGGCCTCTCGGCGGTCATGCGGCGGCCGTCGGGGCGAGACCCGGCACCGCGGCTTTTATGCGGCTCCGCTCGCCGGCTCCGCGCCCGGGCGGGAGGCGCTCCCCCTGCAACGCCCCGCGGCCCCGACGGGCCAGGGCAGGGCTGGGCAGGGCAGCGCCCGGACCCGCGGCGGCCCCGCCCCTGCACCCCGCACCGGCCCCCGTCCCGCACCATCCCGCGTCCGGCAGCGTCCCCCCTCCCGCAGGATCCCCTCACCATCTCCGGTCCCGCAGCATCCTCCGTCCCGCAACATCCTCCGTCCTGCAGCATCCTCTGTCCCGCAGCATCCCCTATCCCACAGCACCCCAAGTCCCACAGCATCCCCTGTCCCACAGCATCCCCTGTCCCACAGCTTACCCTGTCCCACAGCACCCCAAGTCCCACAGCATCCCCTGTCCCACAGCATCCCCTGTCCCACAGCTTCCCCTGTCCCACAGCACCCCAAGTCCCACAGCATCCCCTGTCCCACAGCTTCCTCTGTCCCACAGCACCCCAAGTCCCACAGCATCCCCTGTCCCACAGCATACCCTGTCCCACAGCATCCCCTGTCCCACAGCATCCCCTGTCCCACAGCACCCCAAGTCCCACAGCATCCCCTGTCCCACAGCTTCCCCTGTCCCACAGCATCCCCTGTCCCACAGCATCCCCTGTCCCACAGCTTCCCCTGTCCCACAGCATCCCCTGTCCCACAGGATCCTCTGTCCCACGGCATCCCCTGTCCCATAGGTCCCATAGCGGCCGTCGGTGGCGGGGCACACAACCGGCCTCATGGGGTCCATTGTAGGTGACAGGGTGAGGGGCTGTGTCAGGGGGGGCGCACTGCCAATCCAAGCCCTGCACTCCTCAGAGTGAGAGAAGCAGTAGAAACAAATAGAAGTGTACAAATATATCCCAGTGACATGGGGAGAGATGGTGAATGCAGGCTTGGGCAATGCAGTTTGCACACAGGTGTGTGTGTGTGTGTGTGTGTGGCAGAGTGAGCATGGACAGGGACCTGGGTGTGCAAGGGTGCCAGTGCAGAGTTGAGGGTGTGCATGGAGTTCATGTGTATGTGCATGCAAATGCACGCAAGTGAAATGCAGTCAGACCAGAACTGTCACCTCCAGTCCCCAGTAACAATTCAGCACAAAGCTGGGCTCCCATGCCTCTGATTTACCACTGATCTGACCTGCTTGTCCCTGATCCTTGCACCACAGGACCCCCAGGTGCATGAACCTTCCAGCTAGGAAGGATGCTGGGATCTGCACAGACTGCTGCTGGAACTTCTTCCCTGCTAGCACTCTCCCGCTTGCTGGACTGCTTGGGCTGAGGATCTGTTGGACCTGCTTGGATCCTTGGATCCAGAACAAGTTGCATGAACATCCTGTGTGTGCTGGCGCACCCAGGGATGTGTGTGCATGGGAGGGTGAGCACGTACGTGAACCTGGGTGTGCAAGGGCACTGGTGTACAGTTCAGGATGCACATGAGAGTTCATACGTGCATTCATGTGCCAGTGTGTGTGCAAAAACACATGCCAGTGTGCATAGGTTTATGGCTGGACCCAAGGCATGAAATGGCTACAGGTACGAGGGAATGGTTTTGGACAGATGTGTGTGCAGAGAGGCGGGCATAGGTGTGCTGTGCATAGATGTGTGGGTGATCCTGCCAGTTCTCCTAAAACTCCTGCCACCAGTGCACTGCCGAGTGTCTCTCTCTTTGGGAAAACCTTTCCCAAAGCCCTCTTGGCGTTTGCACAAATGATGTTTAAAGGAGTGAGGGGAGGAGAAAGGTGTTCATCCTAGTGAAACGGCTCCCTTGGAGGTTTCCAAGCAAGCTGTTTTTCTGCTTGGAGAAAAATCAGTGTGTGTAAGGATCCAGTCACATGCAGCAAACAACTTCCAACCCTGGCTTCTGGCTAAATAAAAGTACTCTGTAGTCTGGGCACCTGCTTATTCATGCAGCTTCCCAGCGATCTGGGTGGTAGCAGAGTAAGCCATGAAGTGGCAGTCTCTGAGGAGCCATGTGCAGTCTCAGTAGTGGGATGCAGACATGTGGCAGTATTTCAAATCACGTGCTGCAGAGCTTCTGCCAAAAGAAAAATTAGCCTCCCGTACTGTCACTTGAAGGACACAAAACGCTGGGGTAGTATTATCCTGCAGGAACTAAGAAAAACTACTAGTTCAGCATGAAAGGGGAGTGGCAAATCTGCCTTACCTGCAATGCTCTGCTCTCTGGCTCATAAGAAGCTTTTTCCAAAAAGATTTTCCAGAAAGCAGCTGTGTGGTTCAGTCACCTCTGGGGCTGTGTCTGCGTCATGCCAATTCCATGCCTCCAGAGGGCAAAGTCAGATCATGCATCACTTCGCACTTGTTGGATGGGAACTGGAAGAGGTGCACGCTGAGGTGGGGTGGTGTGCAGAACAACTGCTTTTGCCCTCTCTGCTGGTGATAAAAATCTGTTTCCAAGAAAGCACTTTACTTGGCAGAGCCCAGCATGTAAGCAGTGAAATGGATACCCAAACAGCATGTGATGGCTCTTGACCCTTCTCCTTTCCTCATCATGCAGGTTAAGCTGTTATACCAGCATTTGTGAGTGAAGTGGGAGCTATATAATGTAGTGGTCTGGAAACTCTCCTCAATCTGACTTTTTCATCAGCCTATCTAAAAACATTTTCAGATCTCCACTCAGGGAGAGGGAATAAGTTCCATTTTAAGCATTTGTGTCTCTTTTGAGTACCAGTTTCCGTGGAGAGCGAGCTATGAAACTCAGACTAACCCAAGTGGATTTTAGACTGTGAATCTTCTCCATCTATAAATCAAAGTGCTGCTTGTTTCTGGATCAGGAGGGTTGGTGCTTGTCATGTTTCTGAAGATTTTTTTCTTCTTTTGATTCAGCTACGTTGGAGGAGAGACAGAGGTAAATAAAACAGAAAATACTATGCATTGTTTAAACATTTGAAGTTAATAATGCAGTAGGAAATGCATGATATCTATGGCAGTATTAGTCATACAAAAGTTATAGCTTGGATTCTCCTTTGGTCCCTGGGATAAAGTTTACAGTCCACATTTTTTCTGTCTGGATTTCCCAGTTCAGATCTCGCCTACGCTGAGGTCTGCGGCCTCCAACCGAGCAAAGCACTTTATGATTTTGAGATATACCACTGCAGAGAGGAGCCTCCACAAGGGTATTGTGTTTTGGCCTCTCAAGATTCAAGTTTGTTAATATCAGTATGTCACAGAGAATTACCCCAGTCAAAATCCCACCTGCTTGAATCTCCAAGAGCAATTTCTACCCATGGAAAAAAAAACCAGTCCTTTAGACTTAATTTCCCACTCAATTGCTCCCATCTTACAAACTGCACCATTGAGATTCATCAAGAGTAAATTGCTGGGGATCCCTGATATCCATTAGCCCTGAGATGCAAGTGGCTTCTCCCACTGCAGCCCAACCAGAGGGAAGCAGACACTGAATGTGGGGACAGCCCCTTCAGGTGCAACACACCCATAGTTTTGATTCCATCATCAGAATTCCTTTCTGGCTTGAAGGCAGGAAACATTTTGTTTTACCTCTGTGTCCCAGGAACAGCAGAACTGGATTTAGTCTGCACCAAGTCAAGGGTTCAGCAGAGCCAAAATCCCAGATCATATTGCCTGAACGCAAACAAAGTGAGATCACATAACCCATGGCACAGCCTGTACGCCAGGTTCAGCTGCCTCCATGACGGGCAGGCAAGGTTATTTTATTGTCTCTGTGTTTGGTGCAAGAACTTAGCTGCTGGAAGCACGGAGAGCATTACAAACAGGCACTTCATGTCACTTTATTAAGATCATTATTAAGATCTGAGAGTGCACCACAAGCCTGAGTCTCTTGGAACAAAACAGGTGGAGAGGTTTCCTTCATTCGCTTTCAGAGCATATGTCTGCAAAGGAGTGTCTGGAGTCACTGAGCTTAAAACATCTTGCGTGTGACTGTATTTAGTGGGAGCCAAAAGCAAAGAGAGGTGATCACATCAATTTTGGTAACATTTCACATATCCAGAACATGGCATGACAATGAAGGTGAAACCTCTGAGGGAGAACTGGTGTGCAGTTCCCACGTGGAGTCCGGTCACACAGCAAAAGAGGGGCTGGAAAGCAACAGACTGGTGGGACATATCCATTGCATATTTGCATCAGATGTTCACCTACCTTGTCTTGTGGGGGCGAGGTTTCACTCTGCACCACTGGCCTGGTTATTTATCACCTGTGCTGTTTTTCCAAATTAGTGCTGCTTCTTATGCCCTGGTTCAGTTTTCTATGGGGACTTGGGGCTGTAGAGGAGAAAGAATTGCTTGCTGAGAGCATCAGGGGGACGTGGCCAGGTTAATGAGTGAGGCCTGGGTTGGCTGTTGTGGTCATTCTTCAGCAGAAAAAGAAATAATCCATGGTGGTTTTTAAACAGGCCACGTCTCAGGGCTGTGGGAGAGAAAAATCTTACTGAGGCAAGAGGCATGGGCAGTCTGAGTCTCCATCCAGCATGATTCCACCTGGTCTGGTGTGGGGGGCAGCAAGAGCATGCTTGTCTGACAGCCTAACAGCTCCTGTAACTCGTGGAGGGCCTGCAGGATACGCAGAAGGTGTGCTGTGACAGATGACGGTGCATATAAGCAGGGCAGGCTCTTTCAGAGCAGGATAACACCTCTGCCCATTCACTTGGAACCCATTTGGCCCAGAGTGTGTTGAGGGGAATTTGGTGTGTTTGCAGTATTTTTCTGTGCAAAGAGATTGGCACACAGCATGGGTGATGTCCAGTATTGGTGCTGTGGGGTGACAATAGCTCTGACATAGAAGAGAGTGGCTGACAGGAGGAGAGGCAGAACCTCACCCCACAGGGGCCACCAGAAATGGGAGCAATGGAACACCAGGAAGCTCACAAAACCCAGCAAAGGAAATATGCTGGTGGTTCCCTGGGGCAGGATAACCCCATGGAAGTGTGGATCTGCTGGAGGGTAGGGAGGCTCTGCAAAGGGATCTGAATAGGTTGAACGACTGGGCAGTGTCTAATGGCACGAGGTTTAACACGACCAAATGCCGGGTCCTGCAGTTGGGGCACAACAACTCTAAGCAGTGCTACAGACTAGGAGAAGTCTGTCTAGAAAGCTGCCTGGAGGAGAAGGACCTGGGGGTGTTGGTTGACAGCTGACTGAACATGAGCCAGCAGTGTGCCCAGGTGGCCAAGAAGGCCAATGGCATCTTGGCCTGTATCAGAAATGGCATGACCAGCAGGTCCAGGGAGGTTATTCTCCCTCTGTACTCAGCACTGGTGAGACTGCACCTCAAATCCTGTGTTCAGTTCTGGGTTCCTCACCACAAGAAGGATATATTAGGCTCTAGAAGAAGTCCAGAGAAGAGCAACAAAGCTGGTGAAGGTGCTGGAGAACAGGCCTTATGAGGAGCAGCTGAGAGAGCTGATGTTGTTTATCCTGGAGAAGAGGAGGTTGAGAGGGGACCTCATTGCTCTCTACAACTACCTGAGGGGAGGTTGTAGAGAGGAGGGAGCTGGCCTCTTCTTCCAAGTGACAGGACAAGAGGGAATGGTCTCAATCTCTGCCAGGGGAGAGGAGGTTCTGGCTGGACATCAGAAAAAAAAATTCATGGAAAGGGTCATTGGGCACTGGAACAGGCTACCCAGGTAGGTGGTTGAGTCACCTTCCCTGGAATTGTTTAAAGGACAGGTGGCTGAGGTGCTGAGGGACATGGTTTAGTGATTGATGGGAATGGTTGGACTTGATGATCTGGTGGGTCTTTTTCTAACCTAGTGATTCTGTGTGATTCTGTGATCAGTCCCAGCTGGACAGTGACTGGCAGAGCTGGGGCCCAGTTGCAGAGGACTGGAAGAGGGTGTGCATGAGGCTGAACATGCCAGGAATTACTCTTGCTGAGAATAAGGCACAATCCATACAGGTTTCATGAGGGGAAGTACAGGTCATCATAGAGACCTAGGTCTGTGCCAGTGTTGGCAAACCAGCAGGTGAAACATGCAGCCTTGCTGTGCAAACTGGCAATGAGAGACTCCTTAGTAAATATAGGGAGCAATAAAGCAGAACAGTAGAAAATATTGCATGTGATGTATATAGGAAGGAGCAGACATCTTCCTGATGGAAGCAGAGTGGATCCAGCCTGAGCTGGACACATGACACATTCATTTATTTGTCTTCATGCGAAAGCAGTTTTTAGAGCTGGTTTGCAAGAGAGTAAACTGTGTATTCTTGCCTTTGTACCACCAAGATATCACTAGGAGTTGAGCGGGTCTGTCAGAGTAAAGAGGAGGAACTTACTTTTTCTGGGAACATGCAAAGCAGAGGTAGGGTCTCTTCTGGAAGTCAAAAATAACTTTTTGTTTGTTTGTTTGTTTGGCAGGTGTGAGGTTTGCATGGCTCTTGCTCCCCTGACGCCTTTGCATTTCAGCACGTCATGAAAATAGGTATCTTTGAATATCCATCAGGCTCCGTTGGCATGGAAATGAGTTCTTTCTATTTTGCCTGTCAAATGCCCAATTTGGCTAGTCATTCAACAGCTTGAAGAGGTTTAATCCCCTCTAAGAGTGGCCTAGGTCTTTGGCACTCACACTCCCTTTCCCCAGAGTCTTCCCTGCCACTTGCAGCCTCCTGGTGGTCACTGCAGGCAACTGTGTGCTTGGCATGGTGTCAGCTTTGGGTATAGTTGCCTCTGTCTGTGTCTTGGTGTAATAGCAGCAATGAGGCTGCTGGAGAAAGCAAGAGGGTAGGGAAAAATACCCAGATGGAGGAATTGCTTTTACACAGGGGGTGACCATCATTACTTAGTGACTCATGCCACTAACTTTGGCAAGGCAGATGAAGGACACGCATGCAGGACATCGTAGTGGCTCACATCTTGAAGGACGAGCATCACTTAGTCTTATGTTTCCCAGGTGCCCCGTTGGGACCTGCTGCTTTGCTGGCTCACAGTTGGAATCACTGCTGTCTGATGGGAGCTCCTGAGAGGGGGCTATGGGGCCAGCAACACCCAGAGATTTGTGGAAGGGAAGGGTTGTTTGCCATTGGAAACCAGATTTTGCTTGCCAGAGCTCTAGTTCATCCCTTTCTTCAGCTAAAGGTGAAACTTCAGGCTTGGTAGAAAACAACCGAATACAGCATTTTAGAAAGAAGTGTTTGCTTGCTTTGGAAGCTGGGAATTTTATTTACAAATAATTATTTAATAAATTGCCTCAACTGTGAAGAAAATATCTTTACAAATATTGTACTTTACTTCAATAAGTTATTTGCAAATAGATGTCAGTTTTTTTCTTTTTCCTTTGTTGCAGGCAGGACCACATTACCCTGAATATAAGTTCTTTTTCTAACCAGCATTTCAGCATGGGATGGAGATGGGACAGGTCATTTTAGCCAAGCTGCACTGTTAGGAGATAAATTTCCCAATGCAGGCAGTAGAAATTTTTTGGTGGTGTTCTTTGTTGGTAATGTTCTTCAGGTTGCTCCACTCACATATGGATATTTAAAAGTCTTGAAGAAATTGAGGTGAAGTTGTCCTATAACTTATCAGTCAGTTTCCCATCCTGTGATGTGTTCCACACTGTCGTCCTTGCAGAGGACTTTCCCCAAGGTCACAGGGAGCAGTCAGCTAAGGAGGAAAGCAAGGGAAAGAAGTTGGAAGAAACTAGTTGGGAGCAGTGGAGGAACACTGGGAATACATGAAATGGGAGAATGAGAAGGAGAAGTACCATGGAAAAGCAGGGAAAGTGAAGAAGAGGGGCTGGGGGCTGGAGCCAGAAGATGATGAAGAGCCTTTTTGGGGAAACTGGTTGGGAGGTTTGTTTTGTGGGGAAGATCTAGAAAGGGTAGACAGAAAAAAAACCTGTGCCCACCAAAATGTCTTCTCCAGGTCTTGGTCTAGAATCAAAGACTTTCAGTCTCAGCATCACTTTGGTACAAGAAAATAAGCATGAAAATTAATGTCACAGTTTTCTAGAACTGGTCTACACAAAAAAAACCCAAAAAACCCAAAAACTTATACTACTGTGAGCTGCTCTGTTGGGTTCTTTTTGTTATTAGTTTTGTCTTTAAACTAAGGCCCAGAGACAGGACAAGGGGTAACAGGTACATACCGGAACACAGGACGTTCTACCTTAGTATAAGGAAAAACTTCTTTACTGTGAGAGTAGCAGAGCACCGGAACAGGCAGCCCAGGGAGGTATTGGAGTCTCCTTCCCAGGAGATATTCAACACCAGCCTGGATGTGCTCCTGAGCAGCCTGCTGAAGGTGAACATGGTTTAGCCAAGGGGGTTGGACTAGATCGTCTCCAGAGGTCCCTTCCAATCCCTACCATTCTGTGATTCTTTGAAGATAATCCATGAAACCGTATACCGTTAAACAAACCACGTATTGCCCTTCCTTCCCTGGAAACTGCAGCTTTCAGTGCACTTTGCACGACTCTACGTGATTAACAAAAATAAGGTGTTTCAGTTGGTAGGTCCAGGCACTCAGCAGTTTTGTGTGTCAGTTTTCTGATGCTTCAGGGTTTTCTGGGGAAGACCTTAGTGGTGAGGCAGGTAGGAGGCAGAGCTGGGAAGCCAAGACAGTGGGTCAAGGTCTGTATCAGGGGTTGCAAGGAAGCGCTCAGGCACAGCCGCAGCATGGACCTGGGGCTGTAGGTGAAAACCCCAGCTCAAAAGTAGCTCTCATTTAAAGCTTAGGAGTCTCACCTGGGTTCTTTCCTCACCTTGGGCACTACCTGCTGGTTGCCCAGAATGGGGAGTGTGCATTGAGCCCTGACTGAAGCAAGGAAAATTGTGCTTAAAATGGCTTGTAGTAGTGTGTGCATGTGCTCGTGCAATGCGTAAAGCACCCCGAATGGTAAACCATACCTGGCTATAGGGTGAGTTGTGACATACTGGGTAGACATTGATGAGGGACTGGTAAGACCCAGCACTACCAACTGGTGTAATTCCATGAGTGAGGGATGTGAACATTTTTTTAAAAAACTCAAACTGCAGTTTGGGGATGGTATGAGCTTATTGGCACTGCCAGACAAAATCTAAATTTACAAGGAGCTCCTGTTTTTTTTCCCCTGGACCTTTTTTATTCCTCTTACCACTCTCTGACCCTTTAGCAATCACCATGGTAATTAGCAAGCAATGCCCTACAGAAATTTCCTGGAGTTTTGCTTGAGCAAAATGTCTAGCCCAAGATGAGGAGACAGGTTTTTTTCCTCAAGTTAAACACTTTTCTTTTACAAGACTGCCAAGGCTGTGAATAGCTGGAGTCTTGCTGCAGTTAGAACTGTGGGGATTTACACTAGATAAGCATCTGCCCAGCATTTACCCCATTTACCCCAGGCCATTCATATTTCCAGAAGTGTGCAGGTCATGCTAGTCTGAGTAGAAATAAGTGGGTTTAAGTTTTGTGCTGCTATTAAAAATATATGTGGTATTGTATGTATTTCCAGGACAGCAAAATATTTCAGAAATCTCTTTTCATTTTGGACAGTCTGGTCTTAATTGTTCCATGGCCAGTCCGTATTTCATGTGTGGAATCTGTGCTGCAGGGCAGCATCCAAAGGGATGGTGAGATCGCTGTCCTTCAGGCTTTTTAAGACTCGGGTCATGGCCCTGAGCAGGCTGACCTAACTTGGGAGGTAATCCTGCTTTGAGCAAAAAGCTGGACCAGAAACCTTGTAATTTCTGCAGTTCTCTCTGTTGCTTTGTGAGAAACACTATTTCCAGAAGTTCATGTCAGCTCAGGCCCTGTCAGTGATACAGAAAAATGACCCATGAACACAAGCAAAATGACTTCTTAAAATACCAGGTGCTCAGATGTTATTTCTTGCAGCTGTCTCTGATAGTTTTGCTTATGCAGTTTGTGTCTTTATATGCAAATCACATATTTGCCATGATGCAGGAACATGATCAGAAAACATGTCTTCCATAAGTTATTTAAACAATCTCTCCTACGATCATGTTTTGGATGGGGAAAGTCAAGGAGAGTAGAATCTTTTTGAGGCCTTCACATTTCCCTTTTCTTTATTCCACTGCAAATCAGTGCCATTTTACTACACAAGATTGTCTTTATTACTTTAAAAAGCAAAGAACGAGGAAATGGTGGAAAATGATATGTGAAAATATAATTTTTTTAAGGTTTTGTTTTCCTGTAACAAGTGTTTATTTAGATGTGAACATTGGAAATGGTCCTTAGGGCATGGACAGGCTGAGATCTGCTTCCAGATAGTAAGAACCAGAGCAAAAGTCTCTCTGGCCTGAGCCACACAGAAAAGACAAGAAGCACAGCACTGACCCTGGTGGTCAACAGAGAGAGAGGGCTTCCAGAAGGGACTTCCCCTGCCAGGGCAGGAGGACTAGAGATGAGCTCAACCCAATCCACCTGATGTTCAGACAACAGAAGCTGGGGTAGTGCAACCCACAGGCAGCACGTGGTGCCCCTGATCTTTTTCCCTGTGGTCCTCACCAGCAGTCCTCCAGGCCCCTGGCATGGAGTAACTCAGCATCCCTGCATGGACCACATTGGTGATGGTGGGTGACTCACGGGAGCACCCTCTTTGCCAGGGCTGCCAGCCCACTGCTGTCTGCAGTGCCATGCTGGGCAGAGGGCTTGGTCACCCCCATGAGACAATGTGGTCCTTGCTGGTTCAGTGTCAATAGCTGAGCACTGGAGGTGATTTCTTTCAGTCACTTGTTACACAGCTTTATTGAATGGGGAGTGTCGTTTTTTTTTCTCCCCAGAACTAGTCTGGGCAACACTGACAGAGGAGTTGTAAAGTAAGAGCTAATCCTGCAGGAATGACTCATTCTGGCATAGGATTTGCAGAGCAGGATGAGAAGTTCAGGTAAGACAAAGGGAAATGGAGGCTGTAGTAAAACTCTGTGGTTTGAAGCACAACAGGTTAACTGCTACAGAGACAAAGTTGGAAACCCCCTCCCAACAAATTGCTGTACTCAAAACCTTGGCAATGTCTAGAACAAGTCAATATTTGAGCACACTTGTTCCAGAAACAGAGACTTTTTCCCATGGGAGCTGTAGATTGAATTGCTAATTACCATGGGACTGGAAAACAATAATAATAATAATTATTTTTTTAATTAAACACAAATAGAAAAATGGATGCCCTTTAAAGTTTGACTTTGAAATATTTTCTACATTTTTTAGCAGGGGTTATGCTGGCCAAGTCCAAACAGAGCAGAACTGGAATTTTGACAAAGGTTTAAGGTTATTTGCAACCATATTTCTCTAGCAAGGACAACATGGTAGCTGGGTTAGAAGCACAAGCCCGGCCTAAATATCTGGTCTGGGGAAAGGGAGACTGGGTTTCTTGAAACTGTAGTAGAGGTAGAAATGATTTTTCTGTGCATTCTTTGGTGAGTCTCGTAACTACTTGAGCTTGCTTTCTTTACCTGAAATCTTTGCTGACACATCCAACTTGTTGCAAAGTAGTAGCTCAAGAGAGCTCCCCTCCAGAGCTTGGATTAGAGAATTCAGTTATTTTTTAAAACATTTCACCTTGTAAGGTAATGATGTTGGTGTGGTAACAGCAAAAATCAAAACCATTGTGGAGCCACAGAGGACACTTTTCCATCCCAGCATTTCCTACACCTGTTCATTAGTAGAGATGTGGCTCTTGCAGAAAAGTTGTGCTTGGATGAGGTGATCACCTCATGTTGTGTGGCATGAGGCGTGAAACACTTAAGAAGTTTTAAAGAAAGTTATTTCTGAAATGGCAAGGACATTAGCAGATGTGCTGCAGCCTTTCGCTAGAGCAGGTACTGTTCTGCGAGCACGTAAGGGAGAAAAACAATTGGCCTTTATGGATGAGCTAAGACCTGGTAGATCTCTTGGTGCGCTTACACCTGGCAGGTAATGAAATGCTGGAGTCCCTGTGGCAGGGCTTCTGCAGAGACAATTGTTGTTTTGCAGCTCTGTTCTGTGGGCAGATTTGAGCTGCAAATGAGGCTCTGTTAGCAACAAACAGGACAAAGCTTGCTGGAGCTCTAAGACTACCCAGGGCTTGGTGGGGACCTCCTGACATCCCTCTTGGGGCTGAGGTCAGGAAAGGCAAGTGTGGGCTGCAGCTGCTGCCTCCAACCAGGCTGGTGCAGCTTGGGTCTGCCCTGCATGCAGGGACATTCCCACAGGGATTAGCCCTGTGAGGAGAGTGGTGCTAAAGGTCCTGGGCTGGGGGTTTGTCATGAGGAATGCTCTCCAGGTGACCAGATTCTGCGGATCCTGGACCACAGCTATGGCCATGCATGCTCTAGATGGAGAGAATCCCAGATCACTATAGTGGGGTATGGCAGTCCCTCCAGACTGGGAGCAGAAATAAAGCCCGAAGAAGTGACAAGCTAATCCCCAAGACTGAGAAATCCCCAAGAGTGACAAACCCTGGCTAAGAGCATTGCCAGCAGGCTTGAATTCATCTCCTAGTACATTCTCCAGATGCCTGTAGCACCAAGGCTTGTTGCTGCAGCAGAGCAAGCTGGATGGTTGGTTATGGAGACATGGGTTTTCTTTTGAACACCTTAGGTCTGGCTTGAGGGTCCTCTCCCCTCCTTCCTAAGTCCAGATGCTAGGCACAGATGTCAGTATAGATGTGTACCTACCTCCAGAGCCACTAGTACTCTTATCAGCATGGTATCAAGAGGTGTGTGCTGCTGCATGCACTTTCCTACAGTAGCCCTTGTGGAAAGAGAGCCATTACTGTGGCCAGGGAAGCAACGTTAGCTCATATTGCTGTTTTATAGCCTGCTAACAAGCCTAAAATAAAGCTAAGTCAATGTCTGATGCTTGTCCCAACTTACTCCATCACAGAGTTCAAGCTCTCCCCACAGTGCTCACTCAGGGTACTGACAACAGCTGGGTTTTTTTATCCCAGATTTCACCTAGACCTGGGTGCTGCACAGCTTGCATGGCAGTCAGAAGGTGCTGCCTCACCTCTCCACTGAGCGATGGGTGTTTCAGCATTCTGAACTGGAATGGGACTCCATGGACTGGGTCTGGGTGTGGAGAGAAGCGTATCTCACAGGGCTGCTGTGCACAAAGTTGTTTTCCAATGAGCTCACAGTGGGGTGAGTGCCAGAACAAGGGCAAATGGAGCATAAAGAGGGTTTGTGCCCACATGCTGGCCTGCTGCAACCCGTATCTGGTAACTGGGATTTACCTCCTGTTCAAATTCCTGCTTGATTATTGCTCAACCTCCCTGCAGGGGCAGAAGACACGTGTGATAGATGAGGACATTTGGCCTGGTCCAACTACCAGGCCATATCTTCTTGGACAGTAGCTTCTTTGGGGTTTATTTCTGCTCCCTGCCTGGAGGGGCTGCCACACTACTTTATGGTGACCAGGGATCCTCTCCACTTACATGCAGCACAGCAGGTGGATTCCTGGCAGCACCCAGCTGTTCAAGGCTGATGTAGTGCCCATCTACAAGAAGGGTTGCAGGGAGGATCCAGGAAACTACAGGCCTGTCAATCTGAACTCAGTGCCAGGGAAAGTCATGGTACAGGTGATCTTGAGTGCTATCATGAAGCACATGCAAGAGAACCAGGTGATCAGGCGCAGTCAACATGGGTTCATGAAAGGCAGGTCTTGCCAAACTGACCTGGTCACCTACTGTGACAAAGTGACTCGGCTGCTGGACGAGGGAAAGGCTGTGGATGTGGTCTTCCTGGTCTTCAGTAAAGCCTTTAACACATTTTCTCACAGCATTCTGCTTCAGAAACTGTCAGCCTCTGGCCTGGACAGGTGCACACTCTCCTGGGTAGAAAACTGGTTGGCTGGCCGGGCCCAGAGAGTGGTAGTAAATGGTGTTAAATCCATCTAGAGGCCAGTGACAAGTGGGGTTCCCCAGGGCTCAGTGCTGGGTCCAGCCCTGTTCAGTGTCTTTATCAGTGACCTGGATGAAGGCATTGCGTGCCCCCTTAGCAAGTTTGCAGATGACACTAATATGGGTGGAAGTGTTGATCTGCTGAAGGATTGGGAGGCTCTACAAAGGGATCAGAACAGGCCGGACCGCTGCGTTGAGTCCAATGGCATGAGGTTTAACAAGGCCAAATGGCGGGTCCTGCACTTGGGGCACAACAACCCCAAGCAGAGCTACAGACTGGGAGAAGTCTGTCTAGAAAAGTGCTAGGAGGAGAGGGACCTGGGGGTGTTGGTTGACAGCCAACTGAACATGAGCCGGCAGTGTGCTCAGGTGGCCAAGAAGGCCAATGGCATCTTGGCTTGTGTCAGAAACGGTGTGACCAGCAGGTCCAGGGAGGTTATTCTCCCTCTGTACTCAGCACTGGTGAGGCCGCTCCTCAAATCCTGTGTTCAGTTCTGGGTTCCTCAACACAAGAAGGATGTTGAGGCTCTGGAGTGAGTCCAGAGAAGACCCACAAAGCTGGTGAAGGGGCTGGAGAACAGGCCTTATGAGGAACGGCTGAGAGCGCTGATATTGTTTATCCTGGAGAAGAGGAGGCTGAGAGGAGACCTCATTACTCTCTACAACTACCTGAAAGGAGTTTATAGAGAGGAGGGAGCTGGCCTCTTCTCCCAAGCGACAGGGGACAGGACAAGAGGGAATGGCCTCAAACTCTGCCAGGGGAGATTTAGGCTGGAGATTAGGAGGAAGTTTTTCACAGAAAGGGTCATTGGGCATTGGAATAAGCTGCCCAGGGAGGTGGTTGATTCACCTTCCCTGGAGGTGTTTAAGGCATGGGTAGACGAGGTCCTGAGGGACATGGTTTAGTGTTTGATAGGAATGGTTGGACTTGATGATCCTGGGGGTCTCTTCCAACCTGGTGATTCTATGATTCTATGGTGCTAACGCAGCATAGAGTTTGTCCTGCAGAGTGAAGCAGAGCCATAGAAGCTAGTCTAGCCTCAAGTGTGCAGGGACCCTGAGGCTTGGAGCTTCAGAGAATCAGAAGGACCATGTTGGAAAACACCTTTTGGGTCATTGAATCCAACCATTCCTATCTGCCACGAAAACGTACCCCTGAGAACCTTGTCTACCCGTCTTTTAACACCTCCAGGGATGGTGAGTGAACCATTACCCTGGGCAGCCTGTTCCAGTGCCTAATGACCCTTTCTGTGAAAAAATCCTTTCTGATAAGTAGTCTGAACCTCCCCTGGTGGAGCTTGAGGCCATTCCTCCTTGTCCTGTCCTGTCACTAGGAAGAAGAGCCCAGCTCCCTCCTCTCCACAACCTAATTTCAGGTAGTTGTAGAGAGCAATGAGGTCTCCCCTCAGTCTCCTCCTTCCTTGTCCTCCTGCTTGGTGGAGCCAGATGAAGTCTGTCTCAGCTTCCCAGCTCTTGTCTGGGCAGCTAAACACCAAGGCCGAGTCCCAGCTAATAGTCTGGAGACTCTGTGAGATGGAAAGTTGCTGCCTGAATTTGGACTAACCACCACCACTGGTGGCCCTCAAAACTGACAGTGACAGGACTGGGCGGGCTGAACCATCCTCCAAAATCCCTGGTCCCCAAACCTGTGAAGCACTGTTAAAAAGCGTCTGACTCATACTGATGTGCAGAACAGAGCCTGCTAGGGCTTAGGGACATGGCCACAGCAAGCCTGCATTAAGGGGCCAGAATAGTTCCCAGGCTTGTGAACTGACCCCTCCCTGGGACAGAGCATTGCTATTTCGCTCTGCCCTCATTCCTTCACCAAACGAAAATGGTTCTGCATCATAAGCGTGGTGTCACCATCCCTTCTTCACCCTGTCTTCCCTTTCTTGGGAACCAATAGAATAGCAATGGCTATGGGATTGGTATGAATGGTTTTCCACCCCCCACATTTTATGCTGCAAGAGCCCAAAACCTGTATGTTTTCATCACAGACCCTTAGCCAATTTCTGACATTATGCCAGGCATGTATTCCCTCTGTTCATCTCTTGTTTCCTTTGTGTGAACCAGAGATAATGGCATTCCTTGTCTTTCCAGAGCAAGGTCTGGTACATTTGGCAGGTACTAAGTAGGAAACATCTGAATCCAAACCTCAGCACTGACTCATTACAACTCAGGCCCTTAACATTTTCCCGCATAGTGGACTTTTCTTCCAGAACCTTTCCCAACCTTCCAGGCACTAGGCATAGATGGCACAGTGCCGGATCAAGGCACTGTGCCTTTCCTAAATGATGCCTAAGGTTCTTCTCCTTCTTTTTTTTTTGTTTTCATCATATTCCATTTCTTTGATTTTTCTTTTTTGGTGTTTGCTTGTTTTGGAAGCCTAGAGGGCTTTCAGGATGGTTTACTTAGGGAGAGAGGCAGCAGGAAAGCAGACATTTCTTTCTGGTTTTATTCCGAGTCAGAGTAGGAGGTTTGGTGCAGAGATTTGCAAAAGGACTTGGGATCTAAATCTGCTGCCTGGACAACTCTCCACCCAGCACTGGAGGCTCCAGAAGTTCATAGGCACGTTGCATTCCCTGGACTGTGTCTATACAAGAGTGCAGGGCAGCTCTTCAGCAGAGAGAGAGCAGTTTACCACTGCTTGCAGAACTAGAGCTGAGCTAGGAAAGACCTGCTGCTCCTAGTGCTCAGAGCAAGTTCACTAGGAGCACCTGGAGCAGGCAGCTCCTAGCCCTCCTCTGCCTGAGCCTCCAGAGAAGAAGACACACAGGATCCCAGGGCTCCTGACCCTGTGGGAGGACTGTAGATAAGATAACCGGCAGCTCCACTGGCTCCTGGGGCCTGACTGGACTCAGGCCATGGTGGTGTGTGTGACCAGATTAGCAGCAGCACTGGGAAGTATGCACTCCTACGTGCAAGGATTAAGCCAGCCACGTGCTCAGCTCTTGGCAGTGAGCAGAGTTGGAGGGCAGCAGCCAGCGCTGCTCTGAGCACTCAGTGACTACAGTGGCACTGGTGGCAGATGCCGCGGCTCTTAATGATCTGGAGAGGTACAGGAGTGGCCAGTATCATCTTCCTGAGCAGTGCAGATGTCCACTGCTGAGGAGCAAGAGCCAGACCATCCCACAGTGAGCTGTGCTACGTGCCACTCTGGGGCAAGCAGAATCCCAGTTTCCAGTCAAAATAGTGTGAAACTCTGAAAGGGTCACCTGGCAGACACAGTTTCCCCTGCCAGAAGGGATGCATTATGCCTGTTCTGTTCCAAGGACTTCTGGAGTGCTGCTACACAAAACAGCCAGTGCATGAAATGCGTAAACACTCCTCTGAGCAGGAGCACAAGTGGTGCTGACCCTTGGTCCCTCTTTCTGTCCCATTCATCTCTAAATAGTTCAGCCTCAGCAGAATGGTCTTAGACGCCTCCTCCCAGCTTTCAAGTGTTGGGCTTAGGCGGGAGAGTGTTCTGAATTTAGGAGGTAGAACAAAGACACCCACAAGAGAGTGGGGCATGGTATCCATGTGTTGGAATATGGGTTTCCACTGCAGATGTATTCCCAGTGCTCCCTCCCCAATGCCCAGCAGTTGCATACATATCTGCTCACACCGAGAAGGACCAAAGCACCATCTCAAGCACAAGATGCCCTAGCAGCTGCAAGAAGAAAGGCCTGTATTGGAGGCTAGTCTGGACCTTGAAAGGGGGATGTATTCACAGATCAGTGCCTGAGCATCCCTGCTGCATTCATCCTCGACTTCTAGCAGGCTGCTAAGTATCTTCTGTGTAACAGGAAATGATATTCCTCAAATGCAGCCCTGCAGTGATTCATCAGAACCCTTATCTTCATCTTTGAAAAGGTTTAGTCTTCTTAATGAAGAAATAACTTCCTGCTGGCTGGATGGGCAGCTACCCAACTTGAACTGCAGATATTCAAAGTGAAGAGCTTGTGATCTATTAGTTGGCTAAGGTCTGTTCTTCAGCCTGAGAGCCAGGATAATCCTAGGTGGGAACATCCGCAAAAGAGTCAGCTGTTAGAGGCATTTAAGTGCCTTTACTTTGGTATCTAGAGACCTGCTGGGAAGCTGAACCCTCTGGAAGACCTCCAATGACCTCTTTCACAAGTGTTGGGGGTAGGTTTCCAAATCACTGAGGCACGTCTGAAGGCTTTGCTCTCTGTTTTCTCCATCACTAGGCTTTCAAACAATTGCATCCTTGTCACACATTTGTCAAAGAAAAAGGAGGAGATGAAGAAAGAAACTTCAATAGTCCCAGCCTTTTGCTTACAGCTGTGCTAAAGCTGAATAGCACACGGAGGTAGAAGGGATATGCTGAACAATGTCTGGTCTCCAGGCAGAATCCGTTTCCCAGGACAGTGCCTTTCTGAAGCAGGAATGCCAGCATGAAGCAAAACTTGTTAAAGTAGTAAAAGAAGAGGTCTCTATTGTGTCCTGCATGACAGAATAATCCTCCCTCAAGAACAGACTGCTGTCATTTTTCTCTCCCATCTGTGCATTTTGGATTCAGTTAACTTATGATTTTTGCAAAGTATAAAATTAAAGTCCTAAGCCTTAAAAGCAACCCAGCTAACCTTACAGGATCATCCTACAGACACAGTTTTCCTGTATGGGCTCTAAAATGTCTGAGTGCAGAAATCTGAAAGAGAATTCACTCTAAGGAGATGTGCTCAACAGAAAGACACAAACATTTTCCAGATCTCCACCTGTTCCACTGGCTAAACATTATTCTCATTTTTCAATTCTTTATTCACAGGTTATTATTCTCCTCCTGATTTCTCTTTAAATCTTTCCTCTCTGAAGTACCTGTGAAAAACCACAGACAATAGTTTAGACTGATCAAGTGAGTGACACTGTCTTGCTGCTGTCTCACTTTATCCAGCTCCTCATGCCCTGTGCTTGTTCTGCCTTTCTCTTCTGTGTTTGTCCCCTGGACAGAGGTGTCTCAGCTAACAGCTTGATGATGCTTTCCTGTTGATGGAAGCAGGTTTTTTTCATACAGAAATCCACTCCTCCCCTACCAAGCGGAATTTACCTGTGACGTGGTTCCTATCCTCAGCATATTCATCTCTCCTCACAGATGCTGTTCCTCTCTCTTGCTGCAACCACTACTATTTGCGTGTCAGCCGCTGCTGCAACTGCATGAAGAAAACAAATTACAGGTAAAAGGCTCTCTCTGAGCACACCCACTGGGATCCATACCGGCTGGCTAAAACCCATTTGTTATGTTTTGACTGGAATAAATATGAGGTACTTGCTGTCTCTGCTGGTGGTCAGCTATCTCTTGAGAAAGCAAACACTGATAGCATTATGAAAGCAGACCGCAAAGACAGAAGTAGCTATTTATATTACGATGGTGATTCTGCCATTTTTTTTAAAAAAAAGCAGTTGTTTTTGGGGGGGTTTTTGGTTGGTTTTTTTTTTTTTTTCTGGGGATGGAGAAAATTCTAATATCAAGTCTAGTAGTGCTCTTTAACAGTCTTCTCTGGAGTGGAGCATCTCACCAGGTCCAGGATCACAGAGGCCCAGCTGGTGGCATGCATGCTCTCAGCTCAAGGGACTGCTTCAAGAAACCTAAAGACAGAGATTTTTAACTTCATGCACACAGCCCAAGCCTTTGGCACCACCCACTGTAGAGAAGAGAGGATCAGAGACAGTCCCAGGACCTGGCCAGGCCCATGTGCAGTCCCTGCCCAGGGACCACTGGGCAGGTGGGTGTTTCCCTTGTCCTCAGATTTCTGTCTTGTGAGATCAGGTCAAGGATCTGGTGAAGCACTCTGGCAAATTCAGAAGGAAGCTACCTAATGCCAGTGCTGGTGGGAACATTGCTTTGCTGGTAAATGCCCTCCGGATTTGGCTCTGGCACTGGAGGCTTAAGTGACTTGTTACAGCCTTTGCACACCGGCAAAAGAATTCTTTGTAACTTTCAAAGCTACACAAATACAAATCTGTTGACAGCTCTGCACTGTTTACTTAAAGATTTCTTGCATTTTTGAGACAGAAGTCTGTCAGTGAGACATCAGACCATGGATGACTTGGTTACTGGTTTGTCAGTAATTTAATCATGCAGCCTTAAGATTCAGACTGCCTCATTTTGAAAGATCTGTTCCAGCTAAAGCATATGGGTTTGGTAAAGGTGGTATTGTCCTGCAGTTAAAGGCTATGTAGTTTCACATACAGTGATGCTCCTACACAACTTCCCCCTTTATTGCACACAGGAACATTGTGAAGGCAGACAGGCAGGGTCAGCACCACAGCTGTAGTTTCCAGATGCACACTTAAGCCAGTAAAGGTGTGCTTTGGTGGCAAACTAAATTATTTTTTGAATTTGATCTAAACTGGCAAATGGCTTTAATTGAAAAGAGGGAATTAAAAGTTCCTGAAAGCGGAAACAATGGATTTTTACATTTTCCAAAAGAAATCCTTCACTTTTTTTTTCATGAGGAACTTTAAGTTTGAAACTCATCTTGAACTGGTGAGTTTTAATGAGTGAAACCCCTCCAAAAAGAAGAGGAAGGTTTCCTTCTGGTCCAGGTGAAGCGGAACAAATGCTTTGGCTTGCCTGCTGCCTCTCCTGGTCAGGAACTGGTCCTTCCTGGGTATTTGCATGCTGTGAACAAGTCTCCTCTTCTTGGGGAGTACAGAGATGAGGAGAAGCAGAGTAATGGGCAGACTACCTCTCAGGCAGGTTCTTATAGAAATAGTTCTTTAAAAATCTGTTAATTGATAATTTCATTATAGCATGGAAGGATGCAGTTTCTGGTTACAAACCTATGACTTTGTAATGTTGTTGTTACAAGTGGGCTGATCTGTCTGTACTAAAGGGCCAAACCACGATCTTCTCTTAATTAAAACTGGACAGAGAGGATCATCTGTTCCTGTGGCTAGCTGTGACCCATTAACTCTCCCAGCTATTGCTCCTCTATGGCCTGCTGAGGTGGTTTCACTGAACCCTCCTTATGCATTTCAACAAGTCTCCACTCTCTGAAAATTGCTGACAGTCATGTGTCCTCCATAGGCAGGAGGTGTGGCACAGCACCATTTGCACAGGTACCACTCCACTTGTGTCTCTACCATCTGTAAACTTCACCAGATACAGCATCTTCTCTTAGATCTTTGCCTATTTTATTTTGGAGTAATGTGCCAAGAACAGATGCCTGCTGGATCTGTCAGGAATAGTCAGAAATAGGACTTTCCATAGATAGATATTTTTTATCAGTTACTTGCTTTTTTAATCTACGTGACAAGTACATCACAAATCTTCTGGGGATACTAATTAGGAACCTAAAACGAGATTAAGTGGAAGATGCTGGCAAAGCCATTTAACTGCTATAATTACCATCCTCCTATTTACTCTTTGCCTTTAGCTGGAGTTTGGGCAGGACTGGTGAGAATCCAGGATAACTTATGGGTGTAAATTTGTGTGAGTCACCTTTCCTTGGTTTCCTGTATGGCTGCAGCAGATTTCAGATGGAAGCCAGTCAGAACAGGGAGGAAGCTTAGCCCTGCTTCCTCCAACCCGGGGTCTTTCACACAGTCATGATGTTTCAGCATTTTTGGGGTGACTCATAGGTCATTTGGCTTCTCATTGTAGGTTTTCAGTTGTAATCTGCTGGCTGTCTTTTCTGAAGTATGAAATCTGCAGTTTCTGCAGTTTCTTTTCAAAGGATGGCAAGCCCGTACCCCTCTGAGGAGTATACTATGAGAATAACATCAGGTAGCACTTGCCTGGTTCAATCCCTTTGAGTAAAATGTCACACATTGTGATATAAGAGATACCACATAAAATTTTCTTAACAGAGTTAGCCATTGACAAAGACGTCAGGTGATAGAAGTGGTAGAGTGATGAGAAGGGAAATCTGACTTAATTACAGCTTCCAATTTCTTTCATGCAAAGACACAGTTTATTTTAAAACAAGATTGAACGCATGGATATAGTCCCCATGCTACTGTTCCAAGGTTACTGTGCAGGTGTACAACAAGGGGATATTCCTTGGGAGGCAGTTCTTAAAATCAGTGGACTTAACAGCGCATGACAGAACATCACAGAACTGGTGCTAAGCTCTACTTGGACCTTATTAGACCTGGATTTAACAGATAGATATATGAATTTTTAAAATTGGTCTGTAAAGGTTGGAACTGGAAAAAGGGAGGCCTTCCCTGGAAAAACTGAGATATCTGACAGCCTTTTCAAGAGAGCAAGAGTATGTGAAAAAGCAGAAGGGATGACTGCACATGCATGGGTGTGTGTGCATAAATTTTCCATTTACATAAGGACTGTTGGCAAAGGCTCTCTGGGCTTCAGAAGGAGAGGGGCCCAAAAGCTCAGATGACGCATGCTGGAGAAAAGAGAAAGGAGCGGGTGGGCAAGTCTCAAATATATGCAGTGTATTTAGCTTGTAATCATAATTTCTAGGGCATTTCTGTTATGAAGGAATCAAAATTGGGAAGCAAAAGGGAGCTTTTGCTAGTGATAACATGTAAAGGTGAAAGCCAGCGACACATGCTGAAGTACTTCTAGGTGGGTTGCCACCCTAACTTTTGCCAGGGGCAAACCCCATAAATTTAAAAAACAAAGGAGGTGAAACACTATGTTCAATACACACTTTGTAGGAGCAAGGATTACTGTGTGCACTACTATGATGAGAGAGCTGAAGAACAGAAACTGGCAGCAAAGATATGATGACCAGCCAGGGCAGCAACTTGGGATATTACAGTATCCTGCCCCAGGGAGTCCAGGGGAGCAGTTAAGGAAAACTTGGAGTTCTTGAACTTCAGGAGACGACTTTATACTCATTGTGTTCTGCTCCTCTGCTGTCCATTTCCATTTCCTCTTCTGGGATATGGTACACAAAGACTTTTGATTTTAATTTCCCTAAGCCTCTAAGTAGAGGCTGAAGCTGGCATACATCAACAGTCCTAGAATCTGACCTTTGTTGGCATCACTGCAGTGAATCGAGAGCAAACACAGAGGTCCTGGCTGCTGCATGCTCCACACACAAAGGGTAAGGGCTGCAGCTCATTCGGGCAAGTCAGTGGATACCTGGGAATCATCTACCAGGAGAAGTTCTGCCTCGAGACAGATGTCTCCATATGTCCCATTCTCCATCACCAGCACCATTACCTCCTTTGTCTGCCACCCCCAGGAAACCACAAAATGATCCCCAAACTACTTACAGTTTCCGTCTCATGGGGCTGAGATCAGAACATGTTTCAGCTTAGCATCCTGCAGCTTTGCGTCGCTTCTCTCCCTAGGAAAAGAGGAAGAACAGACATTTAATTAGGTCCAGGAAAGGCTCAAGGGGAAGGGGAGAAACCCATCACTTTGTTGAGAGTTCTTCCAAAAATGACAAATCCTTTTTTGAAACACAGTAAGCTTTGGAGGCATGGGGTATTTAAAAAAAAAAAAAACAAACAGTTGAGAAATTTTGTGCATGCTTTGTTAAAAACCATTTGTTGTTGAAAGACAAATGTTTAAGGACTGTGAAAAAGAAGAAGAGTTCTTCCACTGAAAACCCTGACACTCAAGTGCAGGCTTACACACCCACAGAGAGCTGCTTCCCAGTGGGCAGAGGCAGCTGCAACCAGGTACTGACAGATGACTGCATTCCACAGCACATGGGGACTGCTTGCACACACTTGTACGTGGGGGCATCCTTATATGAGCTATTCCTGCAGCTTCCTGGTGACTCACAGGCACCAAAGGCAGATATATTCAGAAATATGCTGTCAGTGACACCGTATTTACCTCCAGATTGTCTCCATGTATGTCCAGAGCCTATCTACACCTTCCCAGCCATGCTTGGAGATCTCTCATTTCCACTTGCCTGCTTGTCTCCACACTTGCAGAGATGTGCGGCAATTGCACCACTAGCCTACTGTCTGCTGCTAAAGCCCCATCCCTTCCACATTCTCATTGTTTCCTCCCAGGAAAGAGGACTTCACACCATTCCCTCTTTAAGAGGTAGGGCAAGACTGGCCCCTGTGTGAGTTCCTCTCATGCTACATGAGCCCTGGGGGGGCTCACCTCTGCTCTGAAGCAGTCTGTGGGCACAAGGCATTTTCAAAGAGTGGAGGAGCACAAACATGTGCCTACCTCAAGATTTTCCGTTCAGACAGCTAGCTCAGAAAACAACTGCTGCCAGTGGTCTCCACAGAAAGCCTGCACAGATTTTTTTATTTTTGTTTACGCTGGTAATCCCCATGCAGCCCTTAGTGCAGATCCCACTGTAAACTCAGCAGATCTTTCCCAAGTCTACAGACTGATCTTTCAAAGAGCTGTAATGTGACACGCTTCAGTCTACAGATATCAAATAGCACATGTCTAGTACTCATGACATAATTTTTTTACACATGGCCATCAGGCACATCTAGTGAAAGGCTGAGCTTTGCTTTCTGAGGAGTGTGTAACAGCCTACAGGAAAGCAGTAGCTGGGAAGGACAGTAAAGGAGGGGCTCTTCCTTTGAAACATGGTCTTGGGCACATTTCTCCTCAGTATGAGGCACGAGCATGCCTACATACCTACACAATCCCATAGTCCAAGCCGTATCTTATTACAGCTACCCATACAATGAATTGTTGTTGAATCTTGTGGGACTAAGAGGTCTCAGAAGGATCACTGTGGAGCTTCTTGAGGAACTGCAGAAAGGTTTGCATCAGATTGTCTTCAGCCCAAACATCTACTCAAAGCAGGGCTCTCCAAAGCTACGTCAGGTTGCCCAGGGCCTTGTCCTGTCAGTCTCAACAATCTCAAAGAACAGAGATCACACCACCTCTGCCTTTTCCAGATCTGTGCCACTCTTCTGGAAGGAATGTTTTCCATACGTTCAACCTATGCGCATTGCCTCTTGTCCTTTCCCTGCAGACCTGTGAGAAAATTCCGTCTCTCTCACTTTTCTGTAACCCTGTGAGGCAAGGGATGACAACAACTAGGTGTCCCCTCTATCTTCTTTTCTCCAGGCTGAGCAAACCTAGCATCCTTCTTTTCAACTCCTTACCATTTACTATGCTGTGCATACCCTTATACCTCCTGTTTTTTTTTTCTTTCTATGACTTCCTTGTACAGCTTTTTCCTAAATGTCTCTCCTATCACGGGCCACTTGGGATTTGGTAGCCTAAAAGGATCAATTCTGACCACCTTTAACAAGAAACTGAATCACCCTATGGAAGCAGCCCAGAGAATCAACCAACACCCTGCCATCAGGTCAGTAGAGACATGCTCCAGAGAAATGCTAATCCCAAAAGAAAGCCTATAAAATCTTCCTGTTAGAGGTCCTCTCTGCCCAATTATGTTTGCCCTTCCCACACTCCTCTTCCAGTGCTCTAAAGAGATGCGCTGCTCTCAGGGCAGCAGGTTGCATTACCTCCCTTAAGAATGCTTTCTCCTTGGCAGACCCTCTTTCCAGTCACTGCTTGAGTGAGATATTGAGTAGTTAAGTGTAGTCTCAAGCCTCCTTGTCATAGCTCCACTAGGCAGGCATTTCACCGGTGACATCGTGTGCATCATGGTGGAGAGGAGAAGGCTCTTGAGTCTGTTGCAGAGGTGAAGCATGCAGACCTCAACGACTTCTCTTTTCCACTGTGCTTGACTATAAAACATGCTGTGGCCTTAAGTATGCACGACTCACATCTTGAGATCTCAGAATGTGATGAAAGATACGGTTCTTTCTAAGCCAGTAAAGTCAGTTACAGAATAACTGTTAAGACTCTTTATCTGGAGCTACTTTTCCAGGATGAACCACAAAATCCAAGAACGATGTTAAGGCTCTGGATCATGTCCAGAGAAGAGCAATGAAGCTGGTGAGGAGGAGAACAGGACCTATGAGGAATGGCTGAGAGAGGAGGCTGAGAGGAGACCTCATTTCTCCCTCCAACTACCTGAAAGGAGGTTGTGGAGAGGAGGGAGCTGGCCTCTTTTCCCAAGAGACAGGGGACAGGACAAGAGGGAACGGCCTCAAGCTCTGCCAGGGGAGGTTTAGGCTGAACATTAGGAAAACATTTTTCATGAAAGGGTCATTGGGTACTGGAACAGGTGGTTGAGTCACCTTCCCTGGAAGTGTTTAAAGGACGGGTGGATGAGATGCTGAGGCGCATGGTTTAGTGTTTGATAGAAATGGTTTGACTCGATAATCCAGTGGGTCTTTTCCAACCTGGTTATTCTATGATTCTATGAACATCTACCACAGCTAGTGAATGGGAGAATTCAGCTGGTTTTGATGCTTGAGAGCAACTGCAGCTCCTACTGAAATCATTGGAACCCTGCTGTACCTGGATCAGGCCTACAAAGCCTGTGGTTCTCCATGCTAAGATGCTGTAATAAGCCATCCTGATGCATCCTGGCAGTTGGCTACCAGGCCACTAAAGGTTGCATGCCAAAAGGTTCTGGGCACTTGCTGGTACTACTCTCATATCCAAACGTACAACAGTGGGAAAAACCGAGGGAAAAAAAATTCATGTAAAAAGCTACAATATCTCTTCACTTTGAGATTTCTAGGCAGGTCACATTTTGTGTTGTTTAATAATCAAAGAAAAGAAGGGCACTGAGCATTTGGTGGTTAGATCTAATGTGACAAACAGGATTTTGAGGGTGCTCAAATAAACTGGACAGCAAGACAGAGATGTTCTGCAGCATGCTGCAGACATCTGAATGGGGCAACTGCAGCAGGTCGCTTGCACAAGCCGCAGAGAAAGTGATGGAGAACAACAGCATGCTGCAGAAGAACATAGCATACCTTGATTTTCCTGTGTTTCCTAGCCTATATCCTCCTTTCTGTGCTTTTTGGTTTGTGATTGCAGGAAAGACGCTTTCTTTGAGGAGGCCTTGAAAACTCAGAAACATGGATCTTTCTAAACTTCCCACCTAAATATTTACTGTCCCAGACAGAAAATACTTCATTCATCAATTGTCTAATGCCCCTACTCGAAAAAAAAAATACACAGAACCCCAGAGATATTTTAGCAAACAAATTCCTTCTCATTACAGACTCCATGGGCATGACTGCTCTCAGGAAACTTGAAAGATGAGCTACTCAGAAGTGCTGCCCATACATGTTTACCTTGGACTCCAGCTTCCCTCTTAAGACTAAATCAGGTATTTTTTGTCTGGTTTGCCTTAACATGTACAGCTAAGGAACAAACGTTGGAGCATTCCAAGGGGTTCAGCCATGCTAGCCCCAAGTTTCTGACATGCATTTCTGTGGGATTCCTGTGAACTCCAGGTTAACCAGCAACACCTGCTCCTCAGCAACACACATAGATACCTGAAACGCTGGCTTTTTTTTTTTTAAGCACACTTCACCTTATTCTGTCTCTGCTTCAGGCTTGTACTTTTACATGAAGCAGGGCTGACATAAGCAAAAGGTTACTTTTAGCTCAAGATAAAACTGTAGTTTGCCCTCTCTGTAGAAGGAGGATATTTGAGGCCCTCGGACTCAGCTCTCTGAGAGGCTATCAGGTTAAGATGGAAGTCACAACGGTGACTGTGAGGTGCAAACCATTTCCCCTACAGCCTGAATTGGTCCTGTCAGAGCTTCATGGCAAGGAGCAAGACCTCATGGTGTTTTGCAGGAGTAAATAGCCTTGCAGTGTGCTGGGCAGAGAATACAGCTGCAGCATGGTGGGCTTATTTAAACTATACTATTAAGTGTGAGAGACTAAATCAGTGCATTAGGTTAAAACCATCCATATCCCAGCTAAGTGAACCTGAGAGCAATGAATGCACTGCAACAAGCATAAAGAGCTTCATGAATAGGCAATAGTTTCAGTGAAATGCCACAGACTGGCAACAAATGTTTTTTTCTGTTAGTGATTCAGTGTATTATATATCAGCCCTCAGATATAAGGTGCTGTTTAACATATTTCAGAGCATCACAGAGACAGGTCCCGTGTCCTTCTGCACAAATCTTAATGCGGATTCATATTTAATATGATGACTGTGCTGTAGGCATGGCTGGAGTAGCCCTTGGGAGAGATCTGGCTCTTGGATTTTGCAGCATTGCCCCAAAATTGTTATATGGATCTTGTATCTACACTGGAAAGCCCCAAATCTGCAGCAATACTGGAAGCCAATAGCCATTTTCTTCAGCCAGATAGGTTTCTGTGTAGCTGAGCCAGGGTGTCACAACACCAGCAATCATTACTAATTAAAGAAAGACACATAAGATTTTTTTTTTCAGGAAAAAGAAAGTAAAGAAGAAAAGAGTCACTAATGAAAGATAGAGCAGGACATATGTAACAGAAATGTTGCATGCTTTATTTACACATTTGTTGACTGCTGAAATGGAAGGAGCCCTGGGTCTCAGCCAAAGCTGATGCCAAAGACCTGGGATGAAATCTTGCCTCTAAGCATCCTTTTAACTTTGCCAGAATCCAAAGGGCTGTCATTGGGTGGCCACAGCTGCAGATGCTGTGTGTATGTCAGGGGTGCAGGCAAGCCACATGTTGATAGACTGGGGAAGAAATCTGTGCAAGGCCATAGCCAGGGCAGTGGGGCTGGAGCACCTTTTTCTACTAAGAAGAAGTGGAGCTTTGTCAGGCTGGAGAAGAGACATCTCAGGGAAGACCTAATTGCAGATGTCCACTGCATCACAGGTGGTTGTCAACATCCTCCCAGAAGGGCACAGGGATATATTGTCTTAAAACATCCTGGTTTGTCCCTTGTTGTAAGGGGCAAAATGGTCACATTGCAGCATGGGAAATTCTGGTTGCACACAGGAAGAAAAACTCTGTTCCATGAGAGCGGTACACCTTCAGGACAGGGCCAATAGAGGTGGTGGCATCTCCAGTGTTCGATATGTTCATAACTTAGCTGGACGAAGCACTGACCACCCTGACCCCACTTTAAAGTCAGTTGTGCTTGGAGAGATGGGTTTGAGTGAC
This sequence comes from Coccyzus lansbergi, assembly GCA_033558105.1. NCBI lineage: Eukaryota > Metazoa > Chordata > Aves > Cuculiformes > Coccyzidae > Coccyzus > Coccyzus lansbergi. The sequence continues at coordinate 32,276 of JAUMJK010000975.1, read as the reverse complement.
GAGCTCCAGATATGCCTCCCCACCTGAATGCTACCATGATTCTGTGTGCAGAGCCTGCAACTCTGATTTATGTTAATCACGTCTTTAAAATTAATTTCAGAGTAATCCTAAGGATTATTTATGTAACCCTGGGGTTTAGTCACGTGAGTACCATGTGTAGGACTTGCTCTTAATTGAAGGGCTAAACTTAAGTCAGCAGCCCTGCAGGATTACTCAGTCTGCAACAGTACGTGGCAGATGGGCACACATGCTTTCCATCCATCTTTCACAGATGTTTCTCTCATATAGCATTTTCTCCATCATAGGAGAATGATTCAAATAGGCAGGAAATTATCCATGTTCCTTGCAGGAAAAAAGGTCATTTGCCAAACCCAACCTACCATTTTTCAATAATCTTCAGGTCTTTTTACAATGTATGTTTCAGTTTCATTTCACCCTGTCAGGTTAGAGAAGTTTCCCTGTACCCTTTCACACCTGTGACATAGTGGGGTGACATCTGGGGGGATGCCAGATATCAAGTTCTCATGAAGCCTCCTGGGTGTCTCTTGATTGGTGATGGTTAGCTGGTTTTTGGATAGGTCTCGTGCACTCCAGAGAATCCAGGGGTTACTACAAGGTGTTAATTCTGAACTCCGCTTACTTCAGCATAATTTCTCCCTGGCTTGGGTTTCCAGAAAGAGGAAAGGCACAAGTAAGTCTTGGGACCTTTTCATAGAATCATAGAATCATAGAACAGCCAGGTTGGAAGAGAACCATCGGATCATCGAGTCCAACCATTCCTATCAAATTTTAAAGCAATCTTTAATGTGAAAGCCTCAAGTTTTAGTTTTTCTATGCAATATGGGCATTACCAACCAAGGCAACTAACTTGCCTGAAGCTCTGCATGTCATCTATGAATAAATTCCTGTTGCCTTGTTCTATAGTCATGCACTGTTTTTTCTTGATGGTTTTGCTTGTCTCCGCTTTCATAGCTAATTCCTCCCCTGCAATCAATTATCTCATCATACATCCTGGACCTGTCAGCCCAGGTTAGAAAGCAAGGCCTTTCAAAAAAACCACTGGGCTTTGTTTTTCTTAAAAAATAGACAATTTAGTTTTTTGGTTTTGGTTGTTGTCGTCCTCCTGTTGTCAGTCAGTGCACTTGGTCTTCTGTTAGCAAGTTGCCACCTAATCTCACAGGCCTCCTGGGCATGGCGTAAGAAGCTACATTCAGTATAAACAAATTCTCCATCTCAACTGTAGTCCTGCTACAAGAGCAATTAATTAAAGGATCTCAGAAAAAAGTTAAATCGGAAGGCAGCTCTGGAGGTCCTTAATCCAAACACCAGCTTCGCCCACAGCTCACCATAAAGCTAGATCAAGTCACTTCTAAGGATGGAGTTTTTACCATCTCTCTGGGCTCTGAACCATGCTTGTGATGACTTTTTGTCTCTGTTTTCTTAAAACTTCTCTTGGATTGTGTATCCCCGAACTGGATGCAATTCTGGATGTCTCGTAATGCTTGCAAGGACTACCTCAGCCCTGGTCAGCCACCGAGGCAAGCCATGAGACCCCTAGCTGATGCCAGCTGTCAAACAGGACCACATAGCTGCTCTGCAGATTGTGGGTCTCATCCTGCACCACCCCTGGGGCCCTCCCAGCCAGGGACAGGACAGAGCATTTGCCAAGGTTGTGCCCTGGGAGGTTCCTGGCAGCCCATTTCTGCAGCCTGCTGAGGCCCTTCTGAAGGCTGCACTCCCTTCCAGCTGCTGTCCCAGTGCCGCACCATCCCCAGTGCCCTTCATCCTCTCTTCTAGATTGTTAATATAGCAATACAAAAATACAGTAATACAAAAATGCTGGCTTGGTATTGTCCCCTGAGAATTGGCGCTTATGACTGCCTAACAGCTATGCTTTGACTAAAGGACAGCTATCCTTGAACCTGATAAAACTTTCAGTGTTACATTCACTTTGCAATTCATCTATGAAATCCATAATTTCATCAGTTTAGCCACAAAAAGTAATGATTGAGAACTCAATAATTACTCTTGCAAAAATATTTCCCTTCCTAAAAGAGCATTTTTTTTTTCAGACAAAACCTTTTCCTTTTCATCAGATTTATGCTTTGGTATTGGCCCAACCCAGAGATCAGCATATCACTATTGTGCCTGCTGTTCTGAATACCCTGTTACTGTAACAAAGAACACCCACTCATAATTTTATACTGGCACCAGCAAAAAGGTCTTGTCAGATGTGAAAACTAGCAGGGAAATCCATCTTTTGTAAACCCCTAGAGTTAGAAAGTTCATGTATTGTTGACCAGATAATAAAACAGATAGCATGAAGGAAAGAGACTGTCAGTGCCTTTTAAACATAGCTTCACTTATTAGAAAAAAAGGAGCATTGATGCTTAGGACAAAAAGTGAGCTACTAGAATGAGTTACATGTGGCAAAGAAACCTGATTTTATCCATAGGTTGGGCATGCTTTAATCTGACATTCTGACAAAGCTGCATGATGAGTAATACCTAGAGTATGCCTGCCAAAGCTCTGCAGCCGCAGCACAACTCTACCTGTCACTCCAAAAAGTCCCAAAAGAATAAGAGGACGCTAATCCCTAGGGCACAGCATAGCCTGCAGCATCTGGCTGCTACATTGTGGAGAAGATGATGCTTCCTTTCAGATTACTACATGCAAACAAATGGGCCTTTTCTCTTTGCTTTGAGTAAACTAAAGATCTGGTGTGGAAACTAATGTGCTTGAACTCTCGGGGCACTTGCAGCTCACTGCCCACTGTAGAGTTTCAGAACAAAAACTGACTCATCTTTCTCAAAATGATTCATATCTGCATGCATTTCAAAGTTCATTTTGCTATGATGAAGTATTTAGTGGGATATTAAGACAGTCTTTGCACATTTCTCTAAGAGCTTAGCTTTCAGTGCTTTGCTGTTTTCTTAGGGAAAAACCATTAATTACACTGACAAAACCACGAGTAACTCATACAGCTTGTGAAGAATGTCAGTTACTAGATCTGAACCAAGAAATGCCTTTTCCAAGTGAGATACATGAAAACTTTGCTTTTAATTTACAAGAAACCTTTCCAGAATTGTTGGTACAGCACAATAAAGGTTAACAGAAGAGGTTAACACTTCTATACCTGGTTCTTTCTGTAGGTCATCGTCTAATACAGTGCTTTCTGGGTACAGGACATCCTTGATCAGCATTTAGAAAATGCTTCACAGAAGATCATGAGAAGTCCCAGCACCACCTTCCTTCTGGAGGGGGTCCTTCAGCTGGGTTTTTTGTATCAGTTTCTCGCTTCTGTCACTTTTATTTCCATAACTAGCTGTTATCACTGCGTGAGCTATGTGAATAGCCAAGTATCTCTGCTAGTAGCTAAAAGCTGTGGATTTCACCTATTTTCAAAAAGACTGACACATTTAATCATACTTAGAATGACTTCACTGCAAACTCAACAAGAAGTATACACTCCTGCTGGTGGGAACTTTTTGGACTTATGTCACTGTAGATACAGTGTTGTCGTACCTTTCTCACAGCTGAGACAAAAAGCATGTTTTAAACAAAAAATGAAGCAGTTGTCTCAGTCACTGCATGGGCACAATAGATTTCAAATCTACCAGATAGTGACAGCTGCTGGGAGCTTTCCTGCAACTGCTCTTAGAAAAAAAGTAATTTTAGTGTGGAGTCAACTTGGGATCTCTGCTTCTTCCCCTGCCTGGAATGGCAGGGCCTGGATTTGTTTAGATCATTTACTTACCTGTCAAGTACAGAACAGAATTACAAAAGTGCCTTTCTGGTGTGTTCAGGTACATATTTTAAATTGACTCCTTTTTATTGCCAAATAAATTAAGTGTATATGCTATCACAGTGCAAAACATTTCAGTGAAGAGGATGAGGCAGGAACATTGCACCTTCCATCAGGATGGGCCTCCTTTGACTTGCTTTACTCTCCAGCCAATACTGAATCTTAGGCATACAAAAACAATGTGTACGTACATTGTGCTTTTGGGGTCAGATTTGAGCTCTACTGGTTCAGATCCCAGGGTTGTGAGAGGTGTAAAGTTAAGGGTTGGCTGCAGGACACATACCTTGAGAAGTTTGCTCCTACTAAACCAAAAGACCTCTCTGCTGAACACCTGTTTAGTAGATCTGAGACAGCAGGATGTAAAAGCTTTACTGGTCAGAAGCCACATTTTGAACTCCACCTTGAAACCAGAAGCACATTATGGTGTCATATGCATTCAGGAAAAACACCCAGCTTAGCTGCCGTATGCTGCCCTAACTTCAACTTTCAGGCTAATTTAAGTTGGAGCTCATATGGAATGACTGTGATGTCAAGTCTCCAGGTGATAACTGCATTGCTGATGAAAAGCAATGTCAGCACCTGAAAGCTGTTGCTGTGGTCTGCTGGCCAGCAGGAAGGAGAAGGAAGTCTTGCTGGATCCACTGTTACTTGGTTTTACAAGAACAACAACAAACCCAGCTCCTACATCTAGAGACAGCTGCAAGTGTACACGCCACTTGTCCACATTCATTGTTGGTAACCTGGAGACAGACCATGCTGTGCAGAGGGGGAAGTGAAATGGTAAGGGGAAGGAGGTGGTAGCAGCCATGTGCTGCTTCACAGTGACTCCACATGCTAGCAAGCTCCCCATAAGGGAAACGGCATCAGCTTCTCCACCCAAGAAGAGATCACAGAATCATAGAACCATAGAATCACTAGGGTAGAAAGGACTCACTGGATCATCAAGTCCAACCATTCCCATCAAACACTAAACCATGACCCTTAGCACCTCATCCACCCATGCCTTATACACCTCCAGGGAAGGTGAATCAACCACCTCCCTGGGAAGCCTGTTCCAGTGACCCTTTCCATGAAATATTTTTTCCAGATGTCCAGCCTGAACCTCCCCTGGCGGAGCTTGAGGCTATTCCCTCTTGTCCTGTCCCCTGTTACTTGGGAGAAGAACCCATATGTGACAAGTCTTTCAATTACTGGCTCCTTGCAAACTGGTGGTCTGCTGTTCCTGCTGATTTCAGCTGAGATGTGAGCTCTCCGATGTGCCTGATGACAAGAAGTAAGGAATCCCATCTTGGGCATTCAGAAGTAGAAGATATAAAAGCAGAACTTGCTGGCAATAGTGACCCTATGCAAGTGAGCTGCTATCAGAGAAGTGATTCATGCAAAAGTGGCCACAGATTGTAGAGGAGTCCAGACCCTAGCCAGATTCTGCATTTGAGCTATGAAACTCTTGGGGGTACATTAAGCATACCACATTCAACAGGTTTAAGTGTTGTAGTGGAAATATCTCTGGCTTATCTTTGGAAGCATTCCTTTCCCCTCCCCTGAGTTTTGAAGGCTTGAGTTTCAAGCTCACATCTATAAGAAAAGAAAATAGCAGGACATGCCCTGTCATGTCCTGGATATCCTAAGCCAAAAATGAGTGAGCTGCACCCTTTTCGCCTTCATATGGATTACATCTTTTATACCCACTTAAAATGGCCACATAAACCTTTATCACACCCAAACCATTTCCGAAGCAATGAGCAGTCACATTAACTATTAGAATTTTGAAGGACTGTAATTCCAGGGCAATTTTACCACTCCCTCTGCAATCTTCTGTATTTGTGGTGCTACATATGTCTCATAAACAGAATGGCCCAGAACATATCAATCAAATTATCAGCACAGAGAGGATTACTTAGGTAGGCACTTAGAATTTGCTCAGCCCTCCTGGTGATTCCAGAACAGCAGGCAGCACATCTTACTCTATGAAAGGATTAACACTGATGGAAAAAGTGTATCTTTCTATTTACCTATAGCCACTTCTCCTATTAAGCTAGAGTTGCATAAAGTAACAGATATAGAAGTTAGACAGGTATTTTAAAAAAAAAAATCTATTTTGGAGTAACTGAACACATTCTTTATTTAAATGCCAAAGTTAGAGCTGAAACAGTCTTTTCCCTTGAGCAGTCTTCAGGAGAGTATGGTTTGTACGCCCAGAAGTTTTACTCCTTCATGTTTTTTCTGTCAGAGATGTTTCATTTTTGCGTATCATGGACAGCTCCTTAAAATAAGCAGTAGTTTTGAGGCTCAGCGCTTCTGGAAAAGCTGTAGTGTGTGCACTCACACTGAGGATCTCAAGCATCAGGGGATTCAGTCCTTCCTTTGCAACCACAATGCAAAAGAGCCAGGTGAGCAACTCCTGGGAGCTAAATGGTTGTAAACAAACAGGTGGAATTTAGCTTCTGCCTGCCTGTGTGTCTCCTAAGGCATTTAGATGTGAGCACTTTCACAGTAATTAAATTAAGCTGAGACAAAAAAAAATCACAAAGACTTAGTGATTATTGAACAGTTATAGGCAGGAGCCAAGCACTACCTTCCTCTCTGTCTCCAAGCAAAATTTAATACAAAATTCATGGAAAATATTTCCTTAGAATGTGCATACAATATTCCTTGATGCAAAAGTCATACTCCAGTGACAGAGGCATGCTCCTGGATTGCGCTGTAACCTTCAGGTCCTGAAGACCCCACAAGGTTCTGCTGAGGTCTGTCTAATAATATCATTACAGTATTATCACCAGACCACTATGGCAGAATAGCACAAGAAAATAAATTTCTTGGCCCTGTAGCAGGTATCATCTTTGGGATAAAGCCTTATGTCTCTTTTATTGTGATCTGGGAAGTCCAATCCAGACAGCAGCAACTTTTTCCTTAATGTGCAAAATCCAAAACTCAGAGTTCAGAGTGAGAAACATCAAAGAACAGTTAGTGACTACCCTCTCCTTTCCAAAGAATCGTAGAACACTTTGGGTTGGAAGGAACCTTAAAGATCATCGTGTTCCAACCTCCCTGCTGTGGACAGGGACACCTCTCACTACAAGAGGTTACTCAAAGCCTCATCCAACCTGGCCTCAAACACTTACAACTTCTCTGGGCAACCTCTTACAGTCCCTCACCACCCTCACACCACTTTTGCCTTTCCCAGGAAGAGATCAGTGGTGTAAGTCAGCCCCTTTACGGTCCATTTCCATTCCCTCTTCAAGGGGATTTGTGCACCAGGGGAGGGACGGGGATGACCTTGATGGTTACAGCCTGAGCCTAACTGCAGGCATAATCACTTGCGAATGATGTCTCCTTGTTTGCTGGCACACCTCTCCGTTTGAGCACTTAACCACCAAAATGTGCTGCTGGCAGCCAGCATGTGGGGGGACGTGCTTTCACAAGTTTTTCTGAAAAAAACCTGCTTCCATAGACATAGGATCATATGAGATTTTCAGCTTTCAACTAGAACTGTAACAGTAATGATGGGAAAACATGTGACACTTGAACCCAAGGCTTTGGGGAAAAAAAGGAATTTAACTTTAATTATTCTTTAAAAATAATTTTTATAAGACAGCACCTTGCCCTTCGATTTGTTAGTTCTTCATAGATGGCAATACTGGGCATAAAGCCACAATTAGATATGTCTGTGTATAACATTACAATATGAAAACACACACATCCAGTTTAACTACAAGCAATTACATTGAGTCCAACAGGCCATCCTGCAGGGAAACCGCATAGATCTGTAGTTCATCTTAGATGTCTCTGCTGCTTATTCCTGAAGCCTACCTATACAGAAATTAACTACCCTGAACACACAAGCATAGCTTGACATGACTGTCTTCTGGACATCTGATCTGTTCCTGGCATTTTAAAGCCATTCAGAGGTAAAATGCACTGTCAAAGCACAAGGAAGCAAAAGCAACATCTTGTTGTATATTCTGGGTTTCTGGGATTCCAGCCATTCCTAAAATCTGTTTAACGAGAACAGATGAGTAATCTGCTATTCTGACTACTGAAAAGCTTCAAAATAGCCCAGAAGTCATTCATTTGCAAAAGGTGAAATACAGCTGCTCCTAAACCCCACCTGCTTTGTGCAATCCTGGAAAAAGCCTTGGATATGAGGAAATATGTATCAGTTTTAATACTGGGGAGCTCAGCAAGATCACTTCCAATCACCTCTGGGGAAATGCAAACTTGCTTTTCTGTTTACAGAATTCAGTCAGCTAGCAGCTTACAGGAGGAGCTTCTGGTTTTGGAGGATCACAAGTGATGAGTCAAATCTCTCAGCTATTTCTGTTAGAAAATAAATAATTTTCTGCATTTAAAAAAAAAATCTTTTCAGTATATGGAGGGCAGCAGGAAGGTTGTACAAGAGACTTGACCCTTTCTGGGTTTAATATCTTACTTCTCAGAGACTGTTCTCTGACAGAGAATGTTCTGGAATCTTTTCTCTTCCTTGCCTTGTACTGCTGCAGCAACAGGAGCAAATGAGCAGAAAGCTGTATGAGAAGGTAAGATCCCTGTTCAAAGTCTGTTTTAACCTCTTCAAGCCATGTTTGCCACAACATTGTGAAGCAGAAATACTGTCTTTCCTACACAAAAGTTAAAGAGGCAGCTATGTCCACATGAAACCGGTGCTGTAAACAAAACCTCTGGTAAGGTGTGCTCCACATCCTCAAGCTATATTGCTCCGAGGAACATGGGTGCAGCTGACAGCTGGAATCAGACTCCAGTGTGCTGTACCACTGTGTCTATAAGGAACTGGTCAAACTCGACTGGCATACACAAAAAAAGCATATCCCACACTTACAGCAGCTAAACCCAGTGGGAAACAGAAAACCATACATGCATCTATTCCTTCCCCACAACCTTTGCTAACGAAGCCTAAAATGTCTGTAAGGCAAGCCCTCCCCATCTTTCTGAAAGCAGTCTCTACAAGTGCTTGTCAAAAGTACTCTTGCACTGTGTTCTGTAAATAAATGCTAGCTAGAAATTACAAGAATACAGAGTGAAACAATGTAAATAACAAATAATACAAAGCCTTTAAAGAATGTTTCTGAACACAGGGATGGTGGAAGCATGTCAGGCATGTTGTACTTACACAGATTTCTAAATACAATATTAGTTCATGGATGAGTCAGTAGGATGGAAAACATCAATTGGACAAGCAATATAGCAATATAGCTATATATATGTATATATATGTAGCTAGAGGTTTGTAGAGGATTCTTAAAATGCATACAGCAAATAATGAGTGCTCTGAGCCAGTCTCATGTTGCTGCACATAAGCCTACTCCACTGTCCCCAAGTCATCTCGGCAGTTTCTGGCAGCAGAGGGCATACGCTGTGAAATTTCGCCACCACTTTCCTTTCTGCATAGCTTGTAAACCAAGCGACAAAAGATGATGTGAGCATGTCTTGAAAACTGGCTGTCATGAACCATACCCAAACCTCACAGAGAGTGAGTGTGCACATCTGGAGTTTCGAAGCAAGTTTCCAAGATAGGGATTAAAGAGTTCTAACAGGGCATCACAGAGATGTCACAGGGATTGGAACACAGCATATTACAGGAAGAAATGGAGGGAACAGGACCTGTTTAGCATGAGGAAGAGTAGATCTCAGTGACATATATTTGCATTGCCTACTTGAGCAAGACGAAAGACAAAGACTTTTCTGTAAGGTGCACAAAGAAACTATAAGCATGGGTTGCAACAGGGGAAATTCTGGTTAGATATAAATAAAAAAATCCTTCCCATCAGCAGTGGGGAGACAAAGGAGACATGTCAGCGGTGCAGACAAGGCCCAGATAAAAGATTGTGGGATATCTGTCCTGGTTGATATTCCAGACTTAACAGGACAAGGGGATAACCTAGTTTTCTTGAGCCTCTGCTTTGAGCAGGCAGTTGGGCCAGGAACCTCCAAATGTTCCTCTTCTAATGTGTATTTTTCCGTGATTTTTATGACTCTCAGGAGTGTATTTTACAGTTGTTTGATTGGGGGATATAGGGAGGTTTTAGGTGTTTCTGAGTTTCGCAGCCTCTGGAGTAATTGAAACAAGGCTTGTTTCACACCTGTCTGTGAAATCTGCTGGAGTCCGACTGTCCCTTGTGAATCACCTCTCACTCAGCCACCATCACAGTTTGCCATGAGGCTTTCAGAATCAGAACTTAAAGAGCAATTCCAGATATGAGATACAACTTTAAAAGACCTCAACTCACTCTTTCCCCTAACAGCATTAAAAAAAAAAAAGAAGTTGTCTGCCCTCCTTTAAGCTTCTCTTGGCTCCAGACCCTACACTCTGCAATGGCCCTCTGCACATCAGTCTGACACCAGAACCAGAGCCTGTCCAGAGCCACCCTGGCAGCAGACTCAGCCAGGATGGGGACACAGATCCTCATGCTGCCTCTCACCCCAGTGCCCCCTGTCCCAGACACTCGGCTGTGTGGCAGAACGCAGGCACATCACAGTGGCACCAGGGCAGCATCATCCTTCCTAAACCCTCTCCAGACCCCTCTCTGCAAGGTGTTTGCTTACAGACCTGGGTTGCAGAGTTGCTTTGGACTGTCCAGTGAGAAACAGTGTTTGGAGAAAGGACCTGCTGCTGGAGAGACTGTACCTCTCTTGGTCTTTGTGGCTGGAAGGGACCTTGAAGATCATCGTGTTCCAACCCCCCTGCCATGGACAGGGACATCCCACTAGATCAGGCTGCCCAAGGCAGGGATGGGGCATCCACAGCTTCTTTTGGCAACCTATGCCTCACCACTCTCACAGTGAAGCAGTTCTTCCTTATATCAAGCCTAAATCTGCCCTTCTCCAGCTTATACCCATTCCCCCTCACCCCATCACCACAAGACTTTATGAACAGTCCCTCTCCAGCTTTCCTGTAGCCCCTTTCATGTACTGGAAGGTGGCTATAAGATCTCCTCGGAGCCTCATGATCCATGATCCAAGAGCCTCATTGAGCCATGATCCAAGGGTCAGAGCCCTGCTTGCCCAACTAGACACCCACAAGTGTATAGGGCCAGACAGGATTCACCCTAGGGTTTTGAGGGAGCTGGCAGATGTGCTGGCTAAACCCCTTTCCATCATCTTCCAACAGTCCTGGAAGACTGGAGAGGTACCACTGGACTGGAGGCTGGCTGATGTAGTGCCCATCTACAAGAAGGGTCGCAGGGAGGATCCAGGGAACTACAGGCTGGTCAGTGTGACCTCAGTGCCAGGGAAAGTCATGGAACAGGTGATCTTAAGTGCTATCATGAAGCATATGCAAGAGAACTGGGTGATCAGGTCCAGTCAACATGAGTTCACAAAAGGCAGGTCTTGCCAAACTAATCTGATCGCCTTCTATGATGAAGTAACTTGGCTACTGGACAATGGAAAGGCTGTCAATGCGGTCTTCCTGGACTTCAGTCAAGCCTTTGACACAGTTTCTCACAGCATTCTGCTTTGGAAACTGTCAGCCTCTAGTCTGAACAGGTGCACACTTTTCTGGATGGAAAACTGGTTGGCTGGCCGGGCCCAGAGAGTGGTAGTAAATGGTGTTAAATCCAGTTGGAGGCCAGTGACAAGTGGGGTTCCCCAGGGCTCAGTGCTGGGTCCAGCCCTGTTCAATGTCTTCATCAATGACCTGGATGAAGGCATTGAGTGCCCCCTTAGCAAGTTTGCCAACAACACTAAGTTGGGTGGAAGTGTCGATTTGCTGGAGGGTAGGGAGGCTCTGCAAAGGGACCTAAACAGGCTGGACTGCTGGGCTGAGTCCAATGGCATGAGGTTTAACAAGGCCAAACGGCAGGTCCTGCACTTGGGGCACAATAACCCCAAGCAGAGCTACAGACTGGGAGAAACCTGGCTGGAAAGCTGCCTGGAGGAGAACGACCTGGGGGTGTTGGTTGACAGCCGACTGAACATGAGCCAGCAGTGTGCCCAGGTGGCCAAGAAGGCCAATGGCATCTTGGCTTGTGTCAGAAACGTTTTGACCAGCAGGTCCAGGGAGATTATTCTCCCTCTGTACTCGGCACTGGTGAGGCCGCTCCTCAAATCCTGTGTTCAGTTCTGGGTTCCTCACCACAAGAAGGATGTTGAGGTTCTGGAGTGAGTCCAGAGAAGACCCACAAAGCTGGTGAAGGGGCTGGAGAACAGGCCTTACGAGGACCAGCTGAGAGAGCTGATATTGTTTATCCTGGAGAAGAGGAGGTTGAGAGGAGACCTCATTACTCTCTACAACTACCTGAAAGGAGTTTGTAGAGAGGAGGGAGCTGGCCTCTTCTCCCAAGCGACAGGGGACAGGACAAGAGGGAATGGCCTCAAGCTCTGCCAGGGGAGACTTAGGCTAGACATTAGGAGGAAGTTTTTCACAGAAAGGGTCACTGTGCACTGCAACAGGTTGCCCAGGGAGGTCGTTGATTCACCTTCCCTGGAGGTGTTTAAGGCACGGGTGGACGAGGTGCTAAGGGATGTAGTTTAGTGTTTGATAGGAATGGTTGGACTTGATGATCCTGGGGGTCTCTTCCAACCTGGTGATTCTATGATTCTATGATTCTTCCTTGTTTAATTCAAAGCAAAGAGTTGGAACAAGCTGATAGGACATACTGCAGTAGGCTCAGGGGCACAGCCACTGTCCAGAAAGGCTTGGTTTCATAGGTGTGTTTCTTTGACTTATTATTCTGGATGGGTTAGCAAAGCAAACAAGTACAATTGCTCAGAAGGCAGTCAGTACAGATGCTGGAAGCAGAGTCCCTTAGCCCATCCCTTCCTGGGCACCCTAATGACTTCTCTCAACGTTCCTAGCACAGAGCTCATCTAACACATTATTTTGTATGAAGAATTCAGCCAAATGAACTGTGAAGAACTGAGACAGGCAGAAATGAATCAAGTACAAACCATGCCCACAGCACCAATCAAGACAGGTTGAGAACTGCCTGCCTCTCCTTCATGGACATTGTGATGAAGACCTAGCTGCACCAGTGCCACGGAACGACTCTCATGAGTGGTCTTCTCACCAAAAGCAGAGAGCAGACTATAATAGAATACATATCCCCCTTGGCTGTCCTTCTCAGTTGCTGTCCCAAGCGCCCTTCTCTTTGCTGAGCACAGCTGAAGAGCATCTCTGCCTGCCTGAGCAGCCAGACGGCTCCTGCCCCAGGCCAGTGCCGCACAGGACCATTCCTGATGTTTAAAGGGTTGTTGGCGCACTGAAGCAGGACTGGCAAGCTTTTTTCTCACTGTCATTAGCTTATCCTTACATTTCCTGTGTACTCCCAAGAGCTGGGACACGTGGCAGAAAAGGTAAAGCTGTCTGGAAGCTGGATCACTTGTGTGGCAACTCTTAGGTCTACAGAAGGCACTAAAGATGTCCTTATCTGGGGAAGGGCACAGAAGCCTCAAACTCCCTTCCCTTTGGCACCATGATGTACAGGAAGTTGAGAAGCAGCAGAAAGATAGGAACTCCGCTATCTCCAGGGCGTAACCCCAGAGGCCATTGCATACTGATGTCAGTCTGTTCCCCACAGCTGTGGCAGGAACATGTTCTAGCTCCTCTGCAATGTTGAGTGCAGGGCACCCCTTCATGCGACATGTCACCTAAGTATCACTTGTACTGTTTGTTTTGCCAGTGTTGCTGCTTGGGAACTTGGAAATAGTTTCAATCAGAGAAACGCAGGGTGAAGAATAAATGGTGTCCAAGGCCTAGGAGTACAGACAGCTTGGTGGAACACCTCTGCAAATGGGCCTTAGGTGTGCATCAGCCTGGCCTGACTTTGAAGGCATGCAGATGAGGATAGTTACAGGAGTTTTGAAAAGGATTCAGGACCATTCCATGTCTGCATGGTTATATCTATTTTTCCCTCTACCGCACCAGAAGACTATGTCCAGGCTGCAGATGGAGTGTGCTCTCAGCCCCAGGCATTGTTTGGGTGTGTCTGAGCTAAAGCAGCAGCAACAACGAATTGTTCAGTAAGGAATACTGAACAGAAGCACAGATCTTTTTTCACTGACCTGTGCAGACACACCTTAGTGTGCCTGTCTTGGGACAGACAGTGCATTTTCCTGTCTGTCCTCAGCAGCACCGTATGCCACAGAGTAAAACATCCATACACTGAAGAGTGGGGCTTCTTCTCCCTTCCTCCCCACCAGCAATCTCCACAGACTGAAAAAAAGCTGGCAGAGCTGCTACAACACACAGTCAGAAAGATATCCACATTGTATGAATGGTATCTCCCTGCTCAGCAACCTCTCCTCCACACATGGGAACCTGGATGCCATTGTTTCCTCTCATGGCACATGTTTCGGTTCCTGCCAGGAGAAGCAGCTTTATCCTGTCAGGACTCTGAAAGGAGGTTCATCATCAATGGCTTCTTCATCAAGAAAACAACCTGATTTCCCCAATGGCCATGTTTGCTGCAAGAAATAGCAGAGGAGCACAAAACCTCTGTCCATCTGCTATATTTGTTGAAATCCTTTCTTGGGTATGTGGCCAGAGGAAGAAGCTTCCAAAGGTACAAGATCCCCTGCAGGATTTGGTGGGAGGTGAAGGAAAGCACTGGTATTTAGAGCTGGTATTTAGGTGAAGGCTTGAGTCGTGAAGCAGAACTGGGGGGTGGGGAAGGACAGCTGTCACAAGATTTAAGGTCAAAGCAGCACACATGTCATGTCTGCTCTTATCACTAGTGATGCAGATCTTGTGGCATTAGAACTGCCCATTGTACTACGTGAATCTTAAGCATCACCATAACTGTTGTGCCTTGAACCGTGGGGATGGGTCATGGGCAAGGAGATCTGGAATGATGGTTTGAAAACAAAGTTTGCAGAAACCTGCTGCTTGCTGCTCTCTGGTCAGTTCTTAAAGCAGCACTTCTGCTTTTCAAAGGTATTTTATGGCTCTAAGGAAGAAAATATTCCAAAAGCAAAAGAGGCTAATTCTGTAAAAAGCACAGAGTACATCTCTAGCTTTTAATTCTTAGTAGAAAATTACAAACTACTGCTTCATCTGTTTCTTCTGCTGCTCCTCTGAGTGCCTGATGCTTACTTTAGGACAGCCACATCTGTGCAAAGAACAGCTCTTGTTCCAGAACTGGGCTGCCACAAATCCTGCACAATAAACTTCTGAGATCTGGGCTGTGCCAGCAAAAATGGGGGGCTGACTCCTACACCAAATCCAGACATACATATTTACAAATATTTAATAAATAATGAAAGCAGATGGAAAATCCTGCCAGCTTTCCATCATCTAGAATCTGAAGTGCGTTTCAGTCTGAGCTGAGTTGTAACACTCCTCTCTCCAAACACACACACACATCTCCATCCAATAGTTATTTCCTCTGCAAAAGGCATCCCAGAAAATGAAATAGCTCCATTTCTTCCAGGCATGTCTGAGAAGCTCTTTTCTAGTAGTAAAAGGGGCAGGTTCAGTTGCTTAAATAGCTGCGGTATTAGCTTGCCCTGAATTGCTTTCAGGGCTTGGGGCCCTCATACACGAAACTGCTTGCATGGTGTATGACTCGAGCATTACCTGCTATGGGGCCTCTGAGGTCCATTGCAAGTCACTGCAAGAACTCTCTTCTCCCACTAGTTGTTTCTCTGGCAGCTTAACTTCATGGGTCACATCACATCTGAAGGGCCTCTCCTACTTTATAGTCTTCACAGTTTCATTGTAGAGTAACTCTCTTGGGTGCCTCTGCCTTAGACACCATTGCTGAAATCCCCTGTCTCATCTCAACACCTACATCTCACAGAGCCATTTCCACACACAGGATAGGTCTGGATTCAGAAACTGGCCCCAGATGTTTCCCCACATGTGGAAAACATCTCCAAGTTATGTCCGTGGAACTGTCACAGTACCGTAAATGATAACCTCCAGTGGCAAGTAAGTGAGTTTTCATAAGCCACCTTGAAACAGTACCTTTTGATGATTCTAGGCAGGAGAGAAAAGAAGGGGATGAAATAAAAAAGCATTTTTTTCTTCAAAAGTGATCTTTTAAGAATACACTTCTTGTCCTTGGGGCAGGAGAAGGGACTGTGTTTTGAAATGCATCTCAGCAGGCAGCAAATTAGGCAATATGCAAATGTTTACAATACCGCCAAGACCTTTACTGAAGAAGCCTCAAGGACAAGAGCTTGGACAAAGGAGAGTGAAAGTGGTGCTGGTAAGATCTTGTCCAGGTTATCACTTTTGCCTGCATCACAGAATCACTACATTCGAAAAGACCCACTGGATCATCGTGTCCAGCCATTCCTATCAAACACTAAACCATGCCCCTCAGCGCCTTGTCCACCTGTGCCTTAAAGACCTCCAGGGAAGGTGAATCAATGACCTCCCTGGCAGCCTCTTCCAGTGCGTAATGACCCTTTCAGTGAAAACTTTTTTTTCTAATGTCAAGCCTGAACCTCCTCTGGTGCAGCTTGAGGCTATTCCCTCTTGTCCTGTCCCCTGTCACTTGGGAGAAGAGGCCAGCTCCCTCCTCTCTACAGCCTCCTTCTAGGTAGTCATAGAAAGCAATAAGGTCTCCCCTCAGCCTCCTCTTCTCCAGGCTGAAGAACCCCAGCTCTCTCAGCTGCTCCTTGTAAGACTTGTTCTCCAGCCGCTTCACCAGTTTCATTGCTCTTCTCTGGACTCACTCCAGAGCCTCAATATCCTTCTTGTGTTGAGGGACCCAGAACTGAACACAGCATTCAAGGCGCAGTCTCACCAGTGCCAAGTACAGAGGGAGAATCACTGAGAAGCCTTCATCCAGCCAGGGAATTGGCCAGTTCTTTCCTCCTTGCTCAACTATCCAAATAACTCCTCCTTTACAGGCCTCTTACAATGATACTGGAGTAATATTTAACCTGTATCTCCCCAGCACAAAAAGGAGATGGAAAAAATGGAAAAGGACAAAAACATACTGGGAGAATGATGAGAAGTAGGGAAGAGTTTCTTCGTCAGCCAAATATAGCAAGACAAATCGGTCTGGAGAAGAGATGACTAGAGTGAAAACAGACCCCATCAGTTGTGACAAGCAAGGAAAGGATCAATACATAATAACTGCTCATGTGATACTCAGTGCAAGAACACAAAGAAACAACAAATGAAACTATTAGATGGCAGCTTTATATTCAGCCAGAGGAGGTATTTCTTGTTACAATACACAATCCAGCAGTGTGACCTATTACTGCTAGTTATTGTAGATCCAGTAGTTGTGCCTGGCTCAAGAAAAACCCAAGTTCACAAAAGTGGATGAACAGAGTAATGAGGTTGTGCAGAAGAGGGAGCTGACGTCTTCTCCCTAGTCACAGGGGACAGGACAAGAGGGAATGGCCTCAAGCTCCGCCAGGGGAGGTTCAGGCTTGACATAAGGAAAAAATTCATTACAGAAAGGGTCATTGGGCATTGGAACAGGCTGCCCAGGGAGGTGGTTGACTCACTGTCCCTGGAGGTGTTTAAGGTGCAGGTGGATGAGGTACTGAGGGGCATGGTTTAGAGATTGGTAGGAATGGCTGGACTCGATGATCTGGTGGGTCTCTACAAACTTGGTGATTCTATGATTCTAAGAGAAAACATCAAATATTGTTGTGGTTGGGACAAACATACCCTGACCCTGTAAACAGGGCAAAAATGTGTTGCTGAATAAAGAGGAGAATGAGACCCTCTTGTGGGCATCCAGGATACATGAACAGAGAATTATGCCTCTCCATCGCCCTGCCTCATCCCCACATATCATTAAATCATTACTATTGCCATTAAGAATTGGCCACTATGACTTCCTATCAGTAGGTTTCCTTGTGCCATCTGAAGAAAATGTGCCCTGCCTTCATGCTGCCTCTTAACAGCTCTGACTGGAGATCAAAGTATTCTTGACTGCATTAAAGAGGTGTTCTCAGCTGAAGTCATTCTGCAGAACAAACATAATGACTTGTATGAAGGAAAATTTGCTAAGTATGGAAATAAGATAGCTGTAAGTTACAGTCTCCCACTTCTCTGCTGTACAGAGAAGACAAAGACAGATTCTTCTCAGAGGTGCCCAGAGACAGGGCAGGAGGCCCTGGGTCACAAATTGCAAGAGGAGCTGGATGCATGGAGAAAACTTTCTACTGTGAGAGCAATGCAGACCTGGGACAAGCACCAGAGAGGCAATGGGATCTCATTCCTTGAAGATATCAAGCACTTAACCAGATGAGGGCCTGAGCTACCTAACCTAGGGCTATGGTGAACTCTGCTGGGCACATAGGAGTACTTTGGAAATTTCCAGAGATGCCTTCTGATGTAAATTGTTGTCAGATTCTGGGAATCTTCTCCTATCCAGTGTGACCAGCCTTGCAAGCCAGGACTGATTATCCATGTTTGATCAAATGTATAAATGTTTTTGACAGAGGAACAACATCCTTCATGTGCGACTGAGACACTAACTCACAGACTTCTTAGTTGGTTCAGCGCTCATCCATAAGATCTCTGACTCACACAGTGCCTCTGCACTGCTGCCTGCCCTGTAGTACTAGAAAGGTTTTGCATGAGGGAGAAGCTGTACCTGGCATGCATACTGAAGACCTTCAGCCACTTTTCTGTCTTCTTGAAAGGTTATGTGTAACAGCTATTCCCAGAAATCTCACAAGTGTCACCTTCCACATGGTATGGCTAGGAGCAGTCAAGAGTCATCATTAGGATCCTGCACATGGTAGCCCTCCTGTGGTAGCTTCTAGGGAATACTTGAAGGTTTTGAAGCAATCAACTCTTCTGTTTCTAATTATTCTTTAAATGAAAGTACCACCTACCCAAGCTCAGTGCCCTGTTGAGCCAGCTACATCAGGATTCACAGCACCACTGCCCTTAGGAACTGTTGCTCGCATAGAAAAGTTGGGAACAGGCAATTACTCTAACCCTATTATTCAGCATGGAATCAGAAGGACAATGGAAAGTGGTTCTCTTTACCCCTAAAGGAGAGAAACAGGCAGCTCTTGTGATTCAGCCCTTCCTAAGACACAGAGACCAAATCATCTGTAGCAGTCTCCTATAGAACCCAGTTAATGTCACAGAGAGTTCAAAGGAGCAGCCTGACTTTTTTTCAAGGCTGCAACAGGTAAGCAAAACCATCACTCAGAGAGATATTTATTGGAGCTAAAAGAAAAGGTATGGTACATACATGAGAGCTCAGGTATGGAGCTTCAGCTGAATTCCTTCCTGAAAAGTCCCCTCTGCCCCTTCAGTAATAATAATATTATTTTTCTCTTTCTCTCTCTCTCCCCCCATTCTGTCTGTAATTTGCTCTTCCTGGTGGAAGGGAAAGGAAGTGTAAATTATTGTAACACTGACAAGACCTAACTAGCATCTTCTGTTAAAACCAGCAAACCTTAGAAAGCAGCACACACATCTGACAGAGCTTTGCAGAAGCTGGAGTTGCTCTCTGTCCTTTTTTACTGACTGAAAAGGTAAGCATGAAAGCAATTCAAAGCATGTAGCTCTTTCTTGTCTCACTTATTTCTCCAGTTTCTGGCACATCTCAGGTGTTTACTAAGCAAATTCACACTTGTTTAGCACTGAATGCACTGAAATGGTCCATATCTAACTATTCAAGCAGGAAAACGCTAATGTACATTTCCCTTGTCCCTTTTGCAACCAAGAACCTCAAGTCACTCTTTCTGTTTATGCAGCTGCAGGGCTCAGAAGTGATAGAAATTGACCCAGCAATGAGTTGACGGCAGTCTCACACGGGTGGTCAAACATTAGTATCTTGTCAAAGATTCTACATATTGTGCTGGAGCCAAAAGGCTTTAAACAGAAAAATGACACAGTTCTTTCATCCCAAATCAGATTCTCAGTTGGGGTAATGACATAACAATCACTAACACTTTTGTATAATATTTCTACCAGATGATGTCTAAACACATATTGCACAGCAGTTGCACAATGAACACTAAATACACACAATGGGTTTAGCAAGCACACACACAGGGGGTGATTTTGTAGGTGTGCCCAGTACACTCAGGACTGGGTGAGCACGAGCAGGTTAACCACAGAAATCGCAGACTGAGGCTTTTGAAGCTTCCGGGTCATTTTGGATTCACTTGTTGTACACACACATGTTGTGGTTGACATTCAGGGTGCTTGGGCATTGCCCATGCATTTGGAGATATTCATCGCTGCTACACAGCACTACTCTTTGAACAGACTACCAGACACGAGTACTGGAAAACCAGTTCAGATTCTGGGTTTTGGCCCAGACAAAATTTTTTCTTGGGAAAATGAGGCATTGCTCAGGAAACTTGCTTCTAGAGCCACTCCCCAGATTCTAAGGTCTCAAAAATTTAAGAAAGGCTGCGTTTATTTAGGCTATCTAGAGTATTTCTCCTCTTCTCCTTCCTAGCTAGACTATACATGTAATGAATGGAGCTAGTATATGAACAGAAATGATGTAAGACAATCAACCAGGGAGCCACATTCTATAGAAGACTATTTTATGTAAGGATTTCAAGTGCTTCAAGAGCCTGTGAGCCAGCAGAAGAGCAAACAGAGTAGCCTCAGTTTAATAAATTATTTCCTTGCTTCTGGTAGGTGTCCAGAGGTTTTCACTAGCACTGTGCTGGTGATCCATAATGCAATCTCATACCATCTTACTAGCAGCTGTCTTCACCAGTGGGGCTAGACATTCCCAATAAGGAGCTCACTGAAGAGACAACACTGTACGCTTGAGGACGTTGTAAAAAGTGACCATGAGTCACACATGACTTTTGTGCTGATTGGAAGTCATATTAATACAGAGGAGTGCACCACAGTTTGCCCTGGGGAGTGAACATAAAAGATGCATTTATCTTAGGTGTCTGCCTTAAAGACCTATGTTTCAAATCATTGGTAAGCAAGCCTAGGGAATATGCTTCCACAAACTAGAGCTGAAATGGATGGTAAGTACTAATTTCAGTGAACTCTACACTCAGTGGAGTTAACGCACTCAGTGTGGAGTAGCGCTAAGTCACTGGGTTCACCTCTAACACAGCAGAGCATTGCTTAGCCCTCACACAGAGATGTCCATTCTTGGCGGAGGCACCTCAGCCCTGCTGGAGGTCCCCTTGTAAGGACGAGACAGACACTTTGCTGCGCTGCCACACTGGGTGGCAGTCCTAGTATGCAGACAAGCCCTGGACTTCTGACTCCAGAGTAACATAGCTGTGGTCTGGGTTAATTCATCAGTAGAGCAACTTTTGCCTTAGTTGTTGTGCCTCTCAGGGCTGTGTCCTTTCGCTGTCAGAGAAAGAGTAAGAAGAATCAGCCAGCAGCTGGCTGCTTCATTCAAAACTGCACAGTGTGACTTACAGCGGGAGTAGATCTCATCAGTTTCAGCTTCTAAAGAGGCAAAATTCCCTCCTGTAGTCTCAATGCTCTTTTGTCAGCAGCATGAACACACGGAAAACTGAACGTTGTATCTATTGTTCAATAAACGACAGATTCGTAGGAACATGGTTTGTTGTTGGTTTGGGTTTTTTTGTTAAAAAAAAAAAAAAAAAAGAGAGAGAGTGAGAGACAGAGGGAAACAACCCAAAGGTCTGTCAATTGTGTAAGAAGCATTCCTGCACTGCAGGGTGGGTGGTCCACTTGGAAGTTGTTACGGTGTCAGCACAAACGGCACAAAAGATTAGTGATGTGTGTGCAAATACAGCACTCTGATCATCGCATGTGAAACCGGGTTAGCCAAGTGCTTACTTCTGTACTGAATCATGCTTAACACACACACTCAACTGGCAGTCAAGTGGGAAATGCAGCTCTCTCATTGCATCCACACTCTGTTAGGAACGAAAGCGGCGTTTTAAAACCAAGATGGATACACTCTCATTTTACACACAGAGAAATAAAGACGTTAAAACACACCAAAAATTATAAACCCTGTGACATGGAAAACAAGGTGTCCTTGAAAACAGAACAATAAATTCCTTGTCTAGCTAAATGAATAAATCACTAACAAGATGGAAAGCAAAATCAAGTCCTTTTGCAGGTCTTCCAGTGCAAAACCACTACATTTTCAGTACTAAACACTGGAACTCTTTTTGGAAGAGTATTATTGACTTTTGTATCAAACATGAAACATTTCAACATTTTGCTTGTGTGAGATTTGTGCTAAAGTTTTGTAAGGTAAAAGAAAAACCTTGTTGTTCCTAACAGCTGTGTTAATGTAAAACCCCATAATGCATTAAAGTGAAACTCCATAACTGAAGATATTGTCTGGATTACTGTCAAGTTAGAGGAAAGCACATTTGAGGGGGTAGTTATACGACCAAGCATTATGGCTGATTTCAAACAACTTAGCAAGATTCCACTTATTATGAAGTCACTTGAATTTTTATAGTGTTAAAATCAGTTGCCCCATTAGCTCGGCGCCTGGGGAAGTCCAACGGTATTCATGGAACAGTAATAAGAGCACCCTCTAGTGGTCTTTATCACAGATAATTAATTACACTTTTCAAAGCAAGCCGTTAGTGATGCTCATTCTCAAGCACAGGGTACCCAGGAAGTTTATTAAACTATGCACATGGTTGGGCTGTATGTTAGTCACGCTATACAAGTTCAACAGACACAACTGCAAGTTTTTATCTTGATTACCCACCAAAATGGTATGTATTTTATAAAAATATTTCAACACTCCCTGTAGCTTTGAGCAAAACAATTCCTTTGTTTGCAGTTTTCAAAATTGCCAAGGAAACCCTCAGGAAGGATACAAAAAACCAACAGGGCAGTAAGTTTGGTCTCCATGACAGATAATGGAATTAATATACTGCTGTATAAAGATGATCTGCTGACATGAAAGCAATGTGGTTACTGAAAAAGGCAGTCATGATTTACTGAACTTTACACATCTGATGCAGTTCTCTGAAGCCATTGTGGAACCTATAGACTTCCAATTTAATCATAACTTTTTAAAGATGCCTAAGTATATAAGTTACTATAAGGTAATATAGAAAATGATACCTGATAATCATTAAAGATAAAACCAGACTCAGAATGTAAGTACTTGGTTGGAATGTTTAAGTGACCTAGAGTCACTTCAGTCAAGTTACCTTTAGCCTGATGAAGCAGTAGTGGCAACATCAGAAACTGTCAAAGGGAAGGATGGATTGAGTCTTTCCAGAAGCAAAAGATTAGGAAAAATAGCTTGAAGTAGCCATTAAGTATGCTTTGTCTGCATTTAATTTCCAAACACACCCCCTAAACACGTACCACAGCACAACAATTTGGCATACCATATTAGTATCATATTAATAGCACACTGCTCTTCATTTAATCATTATACGGTGTGATTAAGTTAGGGAGTAAACTTCTTGTTATCTGCTACCATGAAAGCATATTACTTGCTGGGTGGATCTTCTGGGATTTGCCATGTAAACATGAGTCAAGAGAATCGATGTCCTGTGTGATGAACTTTGCAGCCAGGATTCTTGCTAAGTTAAGATGATTTTACATTGTTTGCTGCAGTGTGTAGTTCTGAGCAATCAGTTTGGAAAAGACAGGAAGTGGCAAGTTTCTCAGTATCAAGTGAATTAAAGAAATTATCTAAAAAAAGGGAAGTATTTAAATTACCAGGGTGTTAGGGAAGAAACTGAGGTTTATGTCACAGTACTAAAATGTTGCAGAAGACCACTCTTAGAGACAACAGGAGGGACAGACTCAGAAAACTTAAATTACAATAAAGCACACTATAGCTTTTGAATGTACCATTAGAAATTACATTGCTCAGAGGAGAGATGTGGTGGCTCCATCCAAGTCCATGGATGTCTGAGGTGATTTCTGCAGGCACTTTCTGGCTTTGGTAGACACTAGTGTAATAATTAACAAATCCATGTGATGTTGTCTGGACTTCACTAACCTTGTCTTTTTTGCTTTCTCAGAAAACCCAGGAGGTGTGAGGGGAAATAGTTGAAACTCATAAAAATACCTCAAACATAACCTAGGAAAATGTGCAACGTTCAGAAATTCCTGCAAATCTCAGAGAGAAAAAGGAAAAAAACCCAAACTAAAACAAAAAAAATCCCAAATGAAAAAACAAGAAGTGAAAAATGTGATTGGAAGAAGATCCAAACGATGGCAAATCAAAATCCAAGCTGGCTGAGTTTAACACTAATCATGTTGACACACCCTAGAGAGACAGAGCACATCCAGACTCATGAGCAAGTAAGACATCCCTCCCAGCACAGGACTGCACTGGTGGTGCATTGGCTGCGGCAGCTGGAGGGTGCTGTGCCAGCCTCTGAACAGGGAACAGACAAATACTAGACAGAGGTAAGGATGCTTTCTCTCAACAGCAAAACACTTCATTGCCTCTAAACTCAAAGAGGGTGCTGAAAACAGGGAGCTTTTGACCTCTGTTGTAATTAAAACTCTGGCTGAGTGAAAACCAAGGAAGTGCAATCTCCTGCAATAAAAGTGCCGTGTCACTAGATCATTAACTAGACCCCAAACCTGGTCAGGAAGGGGAAAAAACTTCTTTTCTCTCTCTGTTTTTTTATTTTTCTTCACAAATTACTTCCCTAGCTCCAGGCAATAACTGGACATACCCTACTTTTCAGAAAAAGGGTTCCAGCAAATGGCATAGCTCAGTGTACCTATACAACAAAGAAAACCAATTCTGAAAGATAGCACACCAGTCTCAAAAATAAATGGGAGGATCTGGCTTTACCTTGCTGTTGCTGTTCAAGAGTTTGATTTGAACAGAATAACCAGGAACTTTTGCACGAAGAGGAAGTAACACAGGAATGTAGTACATATCCCAAACCTGTAAGAAAGGAGCTTGGGCGCTCGAAACTCTTAGTTTTCCTTCACTTGTGAACATTGTCAATTAAATCAAGAGTATTAAAAACTTTGGAGCTCATTCTTTGCTGTTCCCAGAGAAAAACCTATTAATGTCACATGTTAAATTGCTATGATCACTGGTACTTTTTCTGGCCAAGCAAACCCAAGCTTTCTCATAATGAAATAAAAAAAAACAAAACCAACCCAAAATCCCCAAACTAAGACAAGAAAATCAACTACCTGAAGGAATCCATGTAGCAAGTGAAATCCTTGATCAGAAATTATTTTTTTGTTATGCTGAGAGGATACATCCAGATTATGTTTAACATTCAAACACTGTGGATGGCATTGTCCCTTCAGAGGCACCTCCCAGTGGTCCTGCATTCCTAGGAGTCTTAAGCCATATGTTGGCTCTGTATTTCTCTCACAGGTAGGTTCTTGGGAACCTAAAATGCATGGTCCAGTCAGTCAGACTAATTCCACATCCTCTTCCTCCCATTCTTCAATGCACTGGGCTGGCCACAGTTCCGGCTGGTGTGCATCCTGAAGAGGCCTGGAGGCACATGTAGCTAGCACCAAGAGATGAACTTCCCATCACAACTTTGCAACTAACATTAGGAAACCAAATTCTGGAAAAAGGTCTGATCAAACCTACAAGCAGTAGCACCAAAACATTTTGCAGAGATTTGCAGGTACTGGAAGAGAGACATCTTACTTAAATCCTGGCAAGTGGGACATAACTTTCTTGCTACAGCAGAATTTGTCAGCTGTTTTATGGTTTTCTGTTCCAGCTACTGTTCAGACTGACTTGGAAGCAATAGTAAAAATAATCTCTTTATGGTATGGCTTTAAAAAAGGTATAATACATTGAAATACGTAAAACAGAAATTTGAAGAATTTCTTTTAAAATCCTTAGATTATTAATCTCCTTAAATATTTCAGGAAGACCAGAGTTTCAGCATTTTCCCCAGAATGCATTGCCTTTCTACATCAATGCAGCTAGATTTTATGTCTCAGAAATTAGTGTAATAGATGAAGTACTGATTTTCTGTCTCAGAAGCACCTGAGATCCTCTTAATTGAAAGAAAAAGTGACTAAAGCATTAGGTAAAGTTTCTTAATGTTTCTAAGCTGCTGCAGGAAAGATTTTTGCAGAGGTAAAATAAATGGCCAGATGGGAACGTTGAAATGGGGAAGAAAAACTGCCAATACACACACCCCTTTTACCTGATATCCAGTATCTCTACACATTACAAGCCTTGCACATTTGGAGGAAAAAAAACACAAACTGAAATCCGGAGAGTTTGACTTCAAGACAGGTTTTCCAACCCTTTTTCCTAGCATATCCTCTACCAGCCACTAGTGGGGGAAGGAAAACCGTGCAGTACCTTTTTTTTTTTTTTAAAAAAAAAAAAAGTAACAATACAGAGTTTCCTGCATTCCTACAGTGTTTTTATTCTTTGCTGAAAATATCAAACCGTCAAAGGCTGCTAAGCCACAGTTACAGAGCATGTTTCTTATTTTGCCACAATTTCTCATTCCTCATGTCCATAGAAGAGAGAGATTAGTTTCCTAGTGAAATTGTGAAAGAGGAGTTCTCTTTCTGATTGCCAATCAACAACAAATGTGTGCAGTCAGCTTTGTGGCAACCTCTGAAACAGTAAAAACTGGCATTTAGAATCATGCCTTGACATTTTCCTGTTCACATACATGAAAGCAATGTTTTCTATTGAGATTAAAGGCAAATATATTAAGCAAGGTACTATTCGGTAAAACTGAAAAGGCACGTTCAATGCTAGAAAATAAAAGATATTTACATTGCAATTTAACGTTCTGTCATCTCCTGTAATGAGAAAATAATAACAAACTTGCATTAAGATTTCGTGTCAGGGAAGAGTACCAACTTTTGTCTTTAAAGATCTGCAGTTTAATTCCTGCTTACCTGTTCTTTTCAGAGCTGTTGCTCAAGCATTCAGCACTTTACGTGTTTCCTCCATTATCTATCTGTTGAACCAAGATCATATACATCAATTGTGAGATGATAAATGGAGCATGAAGACAGGTCACATTACTATGAAAATCTCCTCCTACAGGTAGTGAGCAAATTAGAAAATCTCACAGAGACATGACAAATTTAATTTACTCTGCATGTCCCATTTTGTCCAATAGGATGATTCACTGTGTATCTCTGATCCATGAGCTACAACACAGATGAATTCAGAAGAACAACATACAAATCCAAGAAGGTGCACTCTATGATTTTAACAAGTTGCCTTTATTTTTCACAAGTCAGATGCTTCTTTTCCACTAAGGATCCAGCAACACTTTGCAATTTATTTATTTAAGGCAATGTAGGAAATGCATGTATCAAACTAAAAACCTGATGGAAATATAATTACAAATGGCACAGTACTTTTTGTCTTCCATTCCTAAGGATGCAATTGAACTGTTCACTCCCGTAAAAGCATTTGAAGTCATTGGACAAAATCCAGTGTCTTAGTCATGCTAAGAGGCAGCAGCCAACAGCCTGCGTATATTGGCTGGTCAGTTGCTGGCTACAGAACTAAAATGGGGCTAAAACTGATGCTACTGCGTTAACCGTCAAACAGAGGGAGAGGGGGGAAGAGTATTAAAGAGATTTTTCTCAACGGGTACTCCCTTCAAAAGACAAACTCACAGAAAAATAAGGTCTTGTTAGATGTGTTTCCCATAGAATGTGTATATCTTTTACTGAGGAAGGACGAAGAGAGGGCTTGGTTATAGGTATGCAGCTGCAGTGTAAGTAACTGCCTGGTGTAGATGAACATAGAATATGGGTTGAAAGACCCAATCACACAGGCTTACTTGCTATCATGCAGCTTTAGGTGTTTGACTATTAGTTACAGCATGATTCTCCATGAATACAGAGGATGAGGTGTACTGCCCCAGATAAAGAATCCTTTCAGTCTAGCATCCTGTTTCCATCACAGGCCATAGGCAAGCATCAAGGGAAATGAAAAACAAGGCAAATACAAAATATCTCCTCTAGCAGCTTCCAACTGCTTTCAGCTCTGGGGATTTCCTGAGCCTAAGGGAGTGTTCACCCACAAATTCACAACACAGTCCTCTTCCAAACGCTTAACCAATCTCCCCTGCACTTTCAAGAAACGCCCTGTATGCAGTGTGCCTCAGAAAGGCACTGCACACATCCATCGCTATGTCATTGCGTGAAGAATCAGCTCATCTTGTCTAATTAGAGCCTGGCTTCCCCTATCTCCAATCTGATGGTTTGCTCACAACAAGTCAACTGCCATCTACCCTCTCCAAGTTATGTAAGATGTGACGGGCCTCAGGCATATCAGACGTAATTTCTTAGAAGTGAAAACTCTGAGCCTACTCAACTGTTCCTCTCAAGGGACATGAAGTCAGACAGATGAGCATCCTTGTTATCCTTTTCCAGTTCCAGTGTTTCCTTTCCGAGAAGGAGGAAACACAACTGGGCACAGTGTTCATGATGCAAGGCCACCATAGATTGCTGGAACACCATAAATACGTTCCCTGATTCGTGCTCTGTCCCTTTCCTCAAAACGTGCCTTGCTTTTCCAGACACCGGGTTGCTGTTTATGCAGGCCACACATACTCAAAATCTCACTCCTGAGTGGCAGCAACCAATTCAGATACCATTATCATTTATGTAAAGTTAACCTAGGTTTCTTCACATACATCATTTTGCTTTTACCTACCTTGTATTTAATCTTAGTTCTTTTACTACCTAGTCATCTGCAATTCTTTACAGAAGACCCTCACACCTGCTAACTTAAAACAGTTTTGCACAGTCAGCAAACATTCTCATCTCGCTGCTCACCTTTTTCTCCATGGGAGTGGCAAGTTGTCAAGCACTGCTTAGCGGCCTCTCTGCACTCAGCTATGCGCTGATGCAGTTCTCTGTGGCTGTGAAACAACTGCATCTCTGCACTTGCCAATTAATGACAGCTACTTTTTAATACATGGCTGCCAGAAGCTAAGTAGTACCAAGTATTGCTTGTCATATAGCGCCTGAAGAATTATCTAAACCACAGCATTATGATTATTAACCCATGCCCACCCATTAAGTAATGTTTGTTTAATATTAAACATGAGTATCACCACATGACCCAAAGAGTGCATGCAGGACAGTTTGTAACCCCTTGCTAATGCATAACCTTCACTACCTTCATCTAAGTGTGAAAATTAGGAGCACTGTATTTGATTCTTTCTGGTCAGATGCGGAGCTGAGGAGACTATTCTGCAGTGATTGCCCAGTCAGACTGATTCTGACAAAAAGAAAAAAACCCTCTAGTATAAGTTTCTAAAGCAGTTGCACTTAATAACGCACTAGCCGCATTGTGCGGACAGTTGCAGCCCACAGCCAGTTTTGTTTGAGTGCCTTGCCTCAGAATTTTCTTTTGTTTATGTCTTCTGATTTCCTTTTCAATCCTGATTCCAATTTGGTCACACAATAATGATGTCTTTCTGCCCTTAAGTACCTTACACAGGCCCCCAAACCTGGTTTCACTTTGTTGCAGTATTGGTTTGTGAATGATACAGAACTTTTTGTTAATTCCTGTGCACAACTCAAAAGTTCACTCTTCCCTGAATTTCTACTCCTACAGAAAAACAAAGAGTGACATCAGAATAAAATTAGGAATATAAGCATATGTGTGCCTGCTTGTCAAGCACAGAATTACATTTCCAACTCGCCTAGCAAATGCTTTGCTTCAAACTACTTTTATTTTACTTATTTGTAATGTATTTATTAACCTCTTTGTAAGTCCACTATCAGGAAGTCTGAAGGAGTGACTAACGAGGTCGGGGAAATGTGTGCTCACACTGCACCATTTCACAAGCTGCTTCCTGTGGGCCAGGATCACAGTTTATATTTTTCATCTATTAAATACCTTATTTTATAGACCCTTTTTTTCGACTGTAAAAGGTATTTGGCCATGTTCATTGTGGCACTTTTCCAACTTTTCACAAAGACTGAAAAGCAATCTTGCTGAAAGGGGGCAGTTGAGTATGACTCGGCTATTAATTTTTAAGGAAGCAGCTCTGTGATCTGCGACAAGAGAAATATTTGAATTGACGGGAGGAACAACCTACCACTCATGCATGTATTTGAACTATTTAAAATGTCTTAATCTGTATTTAAATATATATATGTGAAAAAAAACCCAAAGCAAAAAAAAAAAATCCACAAAAAACCACCCCAAGATTCTCACACGCCGGATGTTCTTTTTTCAGCGTTCACAGCACACTCTGCTGGCTGCTGTTGAAAGTTAATACCAAGCACGGATGACCGGCTAAAAAGAAATAAAAATGCTTCTCGACACAGCAGAAACTCAGCCTGTGCAGGTAATTTCGGTGGGTAGCTACGACTGGGATGGAGAGGCGATAGGGATATGTTCTGAGGGTGGCACAGAAGGGTTGGCAGGACAGTAATTTATAGTTTCATGGAGGAAAGAGCCCTCTGGGGGAGGAAGACTTCTTCCTGCGCTGTAATGTCACCCCGCTTCGGCATGGAGGCAGTGAGCAAGCGCCTGCACCGATGTCTTCGTTCCCCTTGTTTCAAGGGCAGGGCCAGCACCGCATAACGGACCAGCGAGGATCGCTGGCTATTCATTTTTAAGCTGGCTTTATATGAAAGTGGCTTAGAGCCACATTTGCATGACAAAGCCATTTACGCGTCTCTCATCAATAAGGAGGGCAACGGGATCCATTTATCCTCCCCTTGCTCTCGCGCATGCATGGTGTGCAACCATTAAAGGTAGAGAGACAAGGATTTGGGAAAGAAAGCTTTCCCAGTCCCCAGGCCAAGCGTGGTTTGCGTCACGCGGCTGTGTACAGCCATGGTGCTGGTACAGCCACAGAACTAGTACAGCCATGGAAGTAGTACAGCTGTGGTACTGATACAGCAGCAGAAGTTGCAAAAATGTGGTATGAGCACAATCATGGCACGAGCAGAGCTGTGGTACTAGTGCAGATGAGAGAATCAGTACAGCCACAGAACTAGTGAAGCTGTGGTAATAGCAGAGCTACCGAACTAGTACAGACATACAACCAGCAAAGCTGTGGTACTAATTCTGCTGGATAACTAGTAAAGCTACAGTACAAGCACAATCATGGCACGAGCAGAGCTGTGGTACTAGTGCAGATGAGAGAATCAGTACAGCCACAGAACTAGTGAAGCTGTGGTAATAGCAGAGCTACCGAACTAGTACAGACATACAACCAGCAAAGCTGTGGTACTAATTCTGCTGGATAACTAGCAAAGCTACAGTACAAGCACAATCATGGCACGAGCAGAGCTGTGGTACTAGTGCAGATGAGAGAATCAGTACAGTCACAGAACTAGTGAAGCTAGTAATAGCAGAGCTACAGAACTAGTACAGACATACAACCAGCAAAGCTGTGGTACTAATACCGCTGCATAACTAACAAAGCTATAGTACAAGCACAATCATGGTACCAGCAGAGCTGTGTAGTAGTACAGGCAAGAGAATCAGTGCAGCCCCAGAACTGGTAGAGCTGTGGTACTAGCAAAGCTACACAACTAGAGCAGACACAGAACTAGTAGAGTGATGGAAGTAGTAGAGCTCTGGTACTAGCACAGCCACAGTAGTACTGCTATGACACTAGCACAGTCATAGACTCAGTAAAGCAGCGTTACTAGCACAGTCATGGTACTAGTACAGAGAAGAGCAGTACAGTCACAGAACTAGTAAAGCTGTGGTACTAGTACAGACACAGGCCTAGTACAGCTATGCAACCAGTAGAGCCGTGGTACTAGCACAACCACAGAACTGGTAAAGTTGTGGTACTAGCAGTCATGGTACAAGCACAGCTGTGGTACTAGCACAGACAAAACCAGTACAGTCGCGGAACTAGTGGAGCGGTGGTACTCATACAGACAGAACCAGTACAGCCAGAGTACTAATAAAGATGTGGTAGGAGCACAGATGGAACTAGCACGGCCATGGAACTCGTGAAGCTGTGGTACCAGCAGTGCTGTGGTACTAGTACAGACAGAACTAGTACAGGCCATGGAACTAGTAGAGAGGCAGTCCCAGGACAGTCACGAGTAAAGCGAGTCGTGGTACTAATGCCGACAAGAGACCAAGTACAGCTGCAAACGCAGTAATGCTGTGTTACTAGCGCAGCCATGGCACCAGTAGAGGCGTGGTACTGGCGCAGAGAGAGCCGGGCACAGCCACAGCACTAAGGGAAGGTGCGGTTTGGTGCAGACAGAACTAGATAAAGGCGCGGTACTAGTTGAAGGCGCGGTACTAGCTAAAGGCGCGGTGGCGGCCCCGGCGGACAAAAGGGGCACGGGGCCGGATGACGCCGTGTCGGAATTCCTGCCGGGGGGCGGGCTCTCCTCGGAGAAGGTCGGCGCAGAAAGCGCTGGAAGCGGCGCAAGCGCGGAAACCGCAGGGTCATCGCTTCCCCGCACCTTCCCCTCCCCTCCCTCCCATCCCATCCCCCCCACCCCACCCCGCGGGGCCCGCGCTGCCTCCCCTCACCCCCCGCCATCGCTCCCCTCCCCCCGCTCCCTCCGCCGCCGCCGCCACGCGGTCCGCAGCCCCCGCCCCGCCCGGCGCCCCCTCCCCTCCCCCCGCTCCCGTCGTCCCCCGCGCGCGGCGGGGCGGGCGGAGGGAGGAGGGAGAGGTGGGGGGAAGGCCTCGCCCCTGCC
>JAUMJK010000974.1:0-243499 GCA_033558105.1 Coccyzus lansbergi | reverse complement strand
GTGCTGCGCATGCGCGCCGCGCCGCCCGCCCCTCGCCAGCAGCAGAGGAGGAGGCGGCGGCGGTGGTGATTCTGGCCGCGGGGAGCGCGAGGCAGAGCCAGCGCCGCTGCCGCCCGCTCTGATCCGGCAGCGCCCCGAGACCAGGCGGAGGAGGCGGCAGCGACCCGGCGGCGGCGGCGGGAACGTGAGAGGCGGCGGCGGCGGTAGCAGCGGCGGCGGCAGCAGCAGCAGCAGCAGCGGCGGCGGCGGCAGGAGGAGCCTGTGCCCGCCCCCCCCCCGCTCAGCCCCGTTACAGCCCCCTTCCCCCCCTCCTCCCTCCGCGCTCCGCAGCCACCACCATGTCGGCGCCGGCGGCCAAAGTCAGTAAGAAGGAGCTCAACTCCAACCACGATGGGGCGGACGAGACCTCAGGTGAGGCCGCGGCGGGGACGGGCGAGGGAATGGCGGCCTCCGCCTCGCGGCGCGCCGCACCGACCGCCATTTTCCCAGCCGGCCGGGCCGGGCCGGGGGCGGGAAGCGCGCGGGGCCGGCCGGGCGGATGTGCAGGCCGCGGCGGGAGGAGGCCATGTTAGCGCCCTTTTGTCTGCGCTCCGCGGCCCGGCCTCCCTCGGCGCGGGCGGGGCCGGCCGGGGGGCGCTGCGGGCCGCGCCGGAGCCGCGGGGACCCCCGCGCTCCCCCCGCCTCCCGGAGCAGCATCCGCCGCGCCTCATTGTGCGCCGCCGCCGCCATGATGCGCGCCCGGCGCCGCGTGGTGCCGCCGAGGCCGCGGAGCGGGGCCCGCCCGCCCCACGTGCGATCGCGGCGCCGCCGCCGGGGGGTTTAAAGGTGCCGGCGGCGCGGGGCTCGCTCGCGCACGTGCGCGGCGGCGGGAGCGGAGCGCGGCCCTCGCGGGGCCCTCCCGGGCGTTCGGTCCCGCTTGGCGAGGCGGCGCGTTCCCGGTTACGCGGCGACCGTTGGTATTGCTGTCTCCGCTAGGTTATTTAACCTCCCTTCGGACGCGTTCGTAGTAGTCAACGTGGCTTAGGACGCTTATAATTAAATGTAATGAATCGATTAGGACTGACTTACCGTTTAAGTCGACTCGGGGGGCCGTGAGTCGGGATTCGGGGAGTGAAACCCGCCCGCGCTCGGGAAGTGGCTCTCGGGGCCGGTCGCGATCCCCGGGCAGAGAGGAGCGGGAAGGTGTTGGGCGAGCGGCTCCTCAGCTCAGAGAACTGAGGGGATTTTGATGCATTTTCGTTTGTTTTTTTCAGAAAAAGAGCAGCAGGAAGCAATTGAACACATTGATGAAGTACAGAATGAAATAGACAGGTAAATGCGACCGAACTTCTGAGATGTTCTAGGAAAAGCCAAAATGTAACTTTCAAAATTAAATATATTCAATGAAGTAAGCACTGGGTAGTGGTTCTCGCTGTCTTTAAACTTCACCAAGTTGTGCTCGGGTTATGATTTGATTAGATTGTGTACGATAAAAAAATATAGTGTCTTAATTTCGTATTAATTGTGGGGAGTTAAAAAGGTAGAACTTGAATTTAAAATTGTAAATGAATTGTGATAGTTTTGATGATAGTAACTCATTCTTACTGTTTTTAGTTGTTGCGTATGCTATTTTACAAAATATATTCGTGTTTATAAGCAGAACCAAAAACTTGGTTGGAAAGTTAGGTTTTGTTACACTTTTTTAAAAATTATGTATTCACAAGTTTGTAGAATAATCTGTAGGAAGTGTCCCTGGAACATTAGTTTTGTATCCTAAAATTCTGTGGACTCTGTACTGGTGTCTGCATGGATCTTATCTCTGTCCTACAAAGGCTGCAGGTTCTACTGAGGCTCTGCCTTTGAGAAACTTGTGGGATCAGGGCTCAGCAATTGTACGAAACCAATTAACTGTTGCATCTTAGGATTTCACTTGTGTGGGCACAGAATTGCTGTACTGTAGCTTGCTTACCTGCCTGACACTTACGAAGAGCAGATGACGGTGTTGTTATCCATCTTCAGGCCTTGTGCAAGCAAAATGCTTAAGAGGGGAACACTGCTTTACTTTGCCTAAATAAGGGTCTGTCCCTCCTCTACTGGTGACAAATGTATAGCGCATTAGGAACGTCCCATAGTGATCAGTGTGATTGTTTCTTGTGAGGCATTAGAGTCGCTACAGGCCTGCACTTCAGTGTTTTGTTTGAGATGCCTCTTGTTGAATGTGGCAGAATGGTGTCATCAGACCCATTCAGCTTGTTCATAGCTACTGGTGATGTGTCTGTACCTTTCGGTTCTTGCTGGCTAACGTGGCTTTTTCCATCACAGACTGAATGAACAAGCCAGCGAGGAAATTTTGAAAGTAGAACAGAAATACAACAAACTCCGCCAACCATTCTTCCAGAAGAGGTCAGAATTGATCGCCAAAATCCCAAATTTCTGGGTAACAACATTTGTCAACCACCCGCAAGGTATAGTCTCAATAACCCTCTTTTCCTGTAGATGCAGTGTTTGCTTGCTTGTTCTGTGAGAGTTTTGCAGCTCTGAGGATTTGCTGGGGTTGTTGCTGGAGCAGGAGCCTGCTTCATATGGAAACACTTCCTTGTTGGCCTAGAATGTGTTTTAAGTTTTATGTTTCTTGCACTTGTTGACCACAGGAGCGGCTTGGTCATTAAAATCCCATGGGGGTTTTCTTTCTGCATTTTAAATGTCAAGTTTCCTACTTTTGTAAGTTAATTGGGCCCTTTAAAGAGGGAGTAGAAGGGGAAAAAAAGGAATTACTGTTCGGTTTGTAGCTCTGTAGGGCTCTTGACTATGAACTGTTTCTACAGAACAAGTTTGTAGAGTACTTGTGTTGGGCGAACTGCATGCATGACTGTGTGAGAGAAGGGCAGATGTGCATAGATAGCTTTTTCTGCTTTTTAACATTAAACTTTGACAAATGCAATGCAGTGCAAATCACACAAATAAATGCCAGTAGTCTGCTGGCTGGGAACTCAGAAAAATGGTCCGTGAGAAGCTGACTTGGGCAAAAGTGTTGCTTTTCAAGTCTTGCTTGCTATCAGTTTCCTGTGTTTGATCTGCGTGATGGGCTTCATAGCTTTGTTAATGTGAGGTTCCTAATTCTGCCTTAGTATCTGCACTGCTGGGAGAAGAAGATGAGGAAGCACTGCATTATTTGACCAGAGTGGAGGTGACAGAGTTTGAAGACATCAAATCAGGTTACAGAATAGATTTTGTAAGTACTTGCAATAATTTCTGCTTTTGAGTTGTTTTGAATGTAATTGCATACTGCGACGTAGTTTGTAATTAATCTCTTCATTTACCCATTTAGTACGAGGTTTGACTTTGTGTCTGTTTTGTGGGTTCTGATTCTTGGTTTTCAACTCTGCAGTATTTTGATGAGAACCCATACTTTGAAAATAAAGTTCTCTCCAAAGAGTTTCACCTCAATGAAAGTGGAGACCCATCTTCAAAATCAACTGAGATCAAATGGAAATCTGGGAAGGTATGGACCATGGCCTCTGGGAGAGGTGATCGATGCTCTATGTGATGCTATCACTTCAGCTATTTTTCTTTCATTTATTGTTTTTTTTCTTGATTGAAGTTACCTTGTTATCCCTTAACTGTTAAATTAGGAGTTCTGTGGACAGCAGAGTTTCGGGGGGGGGGGGGTTCTGACGAGGTGTGCAACCATGCAATAAACATGGGTATGTCTTTGATCCAGATAGTATTCGATCCTAATTAATTTGTTGTAGTTAGTTTCTGTAAAAGTTTGGAGCACTTTCCTGTTACGCTGAAGACCTTGAAATGAGTATTAAACAGCAGAACTGAGGGTTGCGATTAAGTCACTACTTGTTTTGTCACCTGCAGACTGAGAAGAAAATATTTTTTCATTGAAAGAAGAACTTTTCCTCTTGTGCTAGAAGTTTGTCTGGTACAAACCAGCTGAATGATCTTTAATGTGTACTACAAAATGAATGGGAATTACAGTATTGTTCTTCACTGAACAGTCCAAACCTATAACTACTGTATTTCTATCAAGAAAACAAACACTAAAAATTGGAACTACCATAGGATCAGAGAAAGAATGGATTTAAATATCAGAGAGTAATATACTTTTTGGATTTAGCAGTTTGGATTTTAGCAGTTCGTGTGGGTTTTTTTCTTTCACTTACTACAAAGAATAGCCTGGAGACTTCAAAGCAGGAAATCTTAGGATAAGAAGACCAGGCAGTTCTTTTATCTCCAGTTCAATAAAGATGGATCGTACAGGTGTGGAGACAAGTGTTTGTTAAACTGTATGTGTGTGGCAGTCATAGCGTTTAGCTACAATTACAGCTTCTCTCGGAGTAGCATTTAGCCATTGTGAGATCTTTTAAGTTCGGTGTTATCATTAAACACTTGTCAAACTTGTGCTTCCCTGTGGTAGGGAAACATAAATCAAATGCAAGATCCTGTGAATTCTCAGTATTTCAGTGAAGGTCATTGAAAGAAACAGGTGGTTTTACTGTCCTTATGTTAATGAAAAATGCAATTTCTTCTTCTGAGAGTTGTTTTAGTTCCAAGTGTTTCTTAAAAACTTCTCATGGTTAGAAAAGTACTTTTCTAAATGGTGCTTATTAAAAAGGCTACATGAAGACCACTGACTTGGGGAACTTTTTAACTTTCTTTTCAGGATCTGACAAAACGTTCTAGCCAGACACAGAACAAAGCCAGTAGGAAGAGGCAGCATGAAGAGCCAGAAAGCTTCTTCACCTGGTTCACTGACCACTCTGACGCAGGGGCTGATGAACTAGGAGAAGTCATCAAAGACGACATCTGGCCAAATCCATTACAATACTACTTGGTGAGCGGAGCTTAGAGCTGGACACCCGTCCACTCAGCAGCACTGTGCAAGTGGAAGTGAATGTGATCACTGTAGTTAATGTGGTGTGTGTCTTCTCAAGGTTCCTGATATGGATGATGAAGAAGGGGAGGGAGAGGAGGATGATGATGATGATGAAGAGGAAGAAGGATTGGAGGATATTGATGAAGAAGGAGATGAAGATGAGGGGGAGGAGGATGAAGATGATGATGAGGGAGAGGAAGGAGAGGTGCGTACTCTCACCCCCTGCCCTGTCCTTATTTGTGCATGAGAGTCAAAAGAGAGACTTTGTAAGAGTCTTAAGCCATTGTAACAAAGGTAAAACAGTTCTCTGCGATGCTGACGAGATGTTTAGAAGGAGGAAGCAGAACCTTAACTTGTGGAGTGCTTTTAAGTGTAGTAACAAGTATGTCTGTGCATGTGACACAGTGCAGAAAAAGTAGCTGTAAATTTGTATAGGAAGCGTTCTGGAAGAACTAGGGCGTCAGCGTAACGAAATTGTTATTGAACTAGTGAACATTCTGACAAGGATTTCCTGGTAAATCGCTTGTGTCAATGTATCCCGTTCTGTCAACCTCCCACCTGTTGGTTGGTTTCTGCCTATGGCCAGTTGAGCTAAGACTGTAGGGGTCAGGAATTAGACATTTCTTTTAGTGTCCAGTGGGAAGCCACAGACAGAATTCAGGATGTTTGTATCTTAGTTTAGAATGTTTTGGTTTTTGTAATTGGATGCGTCATGTCTGAATTTCAGCAGCAGTAAACGACTTAGATTGAGATAAGAAAGTTGTGGGCACTGAGAACTGGGCTCCGTTATGGAACCTGGGTTTTAGCATATGAAAGTTGAAGCGTTTTGCTTTTCAGAGTTTAAAACAAGGGGAAATAGGTGACCTCTGCGCTTTCTAAACATTAAACTTACGTCACTGTAGCAACTCCTAAGTCACAGTAGCTTTTAGACCTAATGTTTTTCACTGAGACACGCAGATGTTAACAGATTTCTGTGTAGACAGGTACTGTGTGTAGACAGCGAGTGTTGCAGCTCCTTAGTGAAGAGAGAGAGATCTTCGCGCAGCGTGCCATGAGTAACACTGGATGGCAGTAAAACAGTTCTGGTTATTGTATGTAAAAGTTCGTGCTATCTGAAGTTCAGTGATCAGATTTTTTTAATTGTTGCTTGTCTTTCAACAGGAGGATGAAGGAGATGATGACTGATTGAACACTGATGGATTCCAAACCCCCTTTTTACCTTTTTAATTTTTCTCCAGTCCCTGGGAGCAAGTTGCTGTCTCTTTTTTTTTTCTTTTTTTTTTTTTTTTTTCTTCTTGTGCTCAGTCGCCTTGTTCTCTTGAGGTCTCTTTTTCTCTCCTCTACACCATGGTTCACAATTTATTTTGAGGGAAAGACCTTGAGCAGAATACAGTGGAAAAGAGTCTACAGTTTCTGTTTCAAGTTCATTTTTATCCCTTTCTGTCTCAGAGCAAAAACTGTTTATGGAATAAACACACCATGTTCTGTGGGAAAAAAGAAAACCTTCTGCTCCCTTCACTCTGCTGGAAGCTGAAGAGTGCTAGGCCCCTGTGTAGTAGTGCATAGAATCTAGCTTTTTTCCTTCTTTCTCTGTATATTGGGCTCAGAGATTACACTGTGTCTCTATGTGAATATGGACAGTTAGCATTTACCAACATGTATCTGTCTACTTTCTCTTGTTTAAAAAAAAAAAAAAAAGAAAAATGAAAAAAAATGGGGTTATAGAAGGTCAGCTGGGGTGGGTTTCAGATGTTGGGGTGGGTTAAGTGGGCATTTTGACACCATGGCTTCTTCTCCTTTGGCATGTTTAATTGTGATGTTTAACAAACATCCTTGCAGTTTAAGATGACACTTTTAAAATAAAATCTTCTCCTAATGATGACTTTGAGCCCTGCCACTTGATGGAGAATCAGCAGAACCTGTAGGATCTTATTTGGAATTGACATTCTCTATTGTAATTTTGTTCTTGTTTATTTTTAAAATTTTTTTTTTTTTGTTTCACTGGAAAGGAAAGAAAGATGCTCAGTTTTAAACGTTAAAGTGTACAAGTTGCTTTGTTACAATAAAACTAAATGTGTACACAAAGGAACTGGTTGGTCTTCACTAAAAGAAACAGTTTTCATGTCCTGTTCTGAACTTGCTTGTAGTTTCTTGGCATTTTGGGGGGCATTTGGTCAGTATTTCTGCAGTGCAATGCAACCTTGTGGTTGTGTGGACTGATAACCAGTTCAGGTAGTTTCCACTATTTCAGTACTTGTAGAATGTTTCATTTGGTAGTTAAACTACTGCACACTCAATTTCTTGAATTACCTGACTCTGTAAGACGGGGCTGTTGGAGCATTCGCCTTATGTGAGCACAGGTTTATGTTACTAATGTTTTGAACAAAGAAAAATCACCTGATTCTTATTTTTTTTTAAGTAGTAACGTGCAGTACTGTATCTCCAGTAAACCAGTTTGCATGAAAATACCATGCAAGCTCAGAATAAAAAGACCAAGGGGTCTTATAGTTTGTGTGTTTCTGTAAGTCTTTTTATTTGAAACTAAATCTTAAGCTAATTCTCGGACTACTTCAAAAAGCAAGATTCTTAGTGAGGCTCATGCGTATGAGAAGTTGCTCCTTCCCTGCTGGCTTTCCTCGGTAGCAGCATGTATATATGCTTTAGATACCCTGTACTCTTTCATATTAAGAGACTGCGTTTGAGTAGCTGTAACAATTTCACGTAGAGGTTGTTGGTACTGGTATTCCACAAAGTGTCATGAAAGTTGTTTTAACATGCTGTGCTTTTGAGATATTTAAAAAAAAATAATGTTGTATCAGCTAATCTAAAATTCAAACAGCTTGTTCTCTTTGGATGTGTAGAAAAGACTGTCTTCTGGGAAGACTTGCTGTTATATTCTCTGATTCCTTTTCCTCACAGAATTTGCGATAGTCAAATTCATCTATTTTTGATGCTTAAGAGTACACCTAGCAGAACAAGATTCATCTCTGTTTGAGATATGTCCAAATAACATGCGTGGGGGAATCCATTCTGTAAGTGTCTGGTCCAGCTTGGATTCAATCCAGTTATCGGAGACAGTGCGACATCCAGTCTGCATGTGATCGATGCAAAAATAAGGCAACCATTTACTTTATTCCATCTCGACAGAAGCTTCTGCCCTGATGCTGCCTGCAGAGTAATGTGAAATGTTAATCGTTAATGGTTTCTTACTGCCTAGGGAGAGAAGGAATGGAGTCTACAAAGTGTATAAATTTTTAGATTTTTTTTTTTTTTTCCTTCTGGCTCCTTTTTGTTGTAAAATTGAAAACTGCTTCCTGTTGTGGTAGAGGGTTGATGTGCTATTGCTTGCCCTGATGCCTCATTACTTAATTTTTCTGTAGTCCTAATTGATTGTAGTTCTTTAAGGAAAATAATTTTTTCCTAGTCTTCAATGCTTCAGGAAAAATACTGTCCCCTTGTTGTTACACGCCTGTTGGTTACCAGCAGAAAACCTCTAGAAACTGTTCTGAAAGTAATCAAAGCTTCAGCTCTGTAAAGATAAATGCCATGAACAAGAAGTGAGAAGTCTGGAAACTGAAATGCTACTTCTGAGATTTTTCTTGCACGTTCTTTAGGATGTTACAGGGTGGCACTACTCTCCTGCTACTGTTGTGATAATACTGAACTTTGGTGAAACTCCTGGCAAAGGGCTAAAGAGTAAACGAACGTGCTGAAAAGAATACAGCATAGAATCCACTTGTTAAGTGTGATCTTAATTTATTTCCTGACAATGGAAATGAGTAGGGATTAGCATCTCTGCAACAGTGAAGAAATCCTACAGAAGGCCATCATGTCCTCTGACTGTTCACTTAATGTCCAACTTGGCTGAATCTATGTAATGGGTGTCCATTTTTACTTGATTTGATATATGTAAATGCATATAATGAATTTAAAGGTAGACATCCACCTTATATAAGAATGGGAGATTTCTTCTTAAATATGTTTGTATCTCATTAAATTCCCCATGGCTGATTGAGCTCCTCACCTCCGTTTTATCCTGCTGAGTGAAATCTGTGAATGGTGGAAGCTGAATTTGGGTTTAAAGAGTATGGTGGTAGTTTAATGAAGGTGAAGTAGCTGTGCTGAGGCTGTATGACTTAAATGACTTGAAGATTAACTGCTATAAAATGCAGTCCTTTGTACTTTCTAGTGCCAAAGGAAGGCAAATACATCTATGCGTGTAAATACAATTGAAAAGGTTTGGGTTTTAAAACGGATTCTGTGTTCATACTTGTCAACTGTTTTTTTTCCCCTGTAAACAAGCATTGTCTGAGCAGATTTCTCCATCATTTATCCATTCTTTTGAATCTGTAAGCTTTTCTTTGTGCTGAAACAGGTGCATACCAACAGTACTCTGTTTATTGGATACTATTCCTGAAGTTTGAAGCCATGCATATTTTTTTTTAAAGAGACTGAAATCAATGAAATAATTTCTCTGATGTACCTTCAAGATATCCTTCTGTTTGAAGGAATTAAAGTACGTTTAACTGTTACTTCACGACACCCTTTCTAAGAGTCTTTTTCAAAAGAATCAGTTATTAATCCCCGATCTGGCATTGTTGTTCACGGGTGAGGCTGATAGTGCTCGCTGCTCTTTGATGGAGAAGTGCAATGAGAGTGACAAGAGGTCAGAAGATGTTTGCATCCTTTGGGGAACACCTCTGCTTCATCTCTCGCTCTCCTGGATTAAAAATGGAAACTTCTAAGACTTTTCTCTCCCTCCTCTCCTTCTCTAAGTGAATGTACTCGAGTGGAGGGAGTTCCATTAAGATCTACCTCCCGCTCCCCGCTCAGCCGCCTTCCCAGAGCCGTGTGGACTCCTCCATCCTCCGTTCCCGGCTCCCCGAGGCTCCGTTACCGCCCGGCATGGACGTAGCGGCGCCGCTTCCCCCCGGGAAGGAGTGCGAACCGGGCGAGCTGGCTGCGGTGAAGGGCGGTGGGCTCAGGGAAGCGAGAGCATCCTTCCCCTGCGTGTTTCCCTCCCGAGTTTAGCGCTGGTATTAAGCGGCCCTCCCGGAGCCGGTCCTGTCCGGGATCCGCGAGCTCTCGGTTGAGCGGCGGCCGCAGGCCCGCGGATCCCGCTCCCTCTTCCCCGGGAGCGCCCGGCGTGCCCCAACTGTGAGGCGATTGGCCGTGGGACGGGGACTGGGGAGTGGGCAGGAGCTTCCGATCCCACGGACCGGCCCCCGCGATCCCCAGGGACAGAGGGATCCCACCGCGGGGGATGAGGGACCGCGGGGGAGGCTGCAGACTGCATCCTCCTCATGCTGGGCATCTCCTTGGCTCCGGCTCTCCAGGCTCTCCTGGAGGGTACAAGACCTGAAGGAGAGGAGCTCCAGCTCGCATCCCTGTCTGCCGGGACAGGCTGTGTCTGCTGAAGGCACAGCAGCATCCCTGCTCCTCTAAAACTCCACCTACACCCTCTAGTTTGACTTTCCAGTATCTCTACTGGATGAACAGCAAAATTGAAATCACTCCTTAAGCGCTAAGCAGAGCCTGGACCATGTTACAAATAGCAACAGGTTCCAGACAGGTTTATATTAATTTAACACGCTTGTTTTGTTAGCAGGAGCATCTTCAAAGGTTTTATAGAAGTTTAAAGCTTTATCAATTCAACTCAGCTAAGCTAGATTTAAATTTTACACTGACTGATGATTTCCTTTTACTAATACCTCTGCCAGTGCCCAATCACACTTTACATGAAAATTTTTTTCCTGATGTCAAGCCTGAATCTCCCCTGGCAGAGCTTGAGGTCATTCCCTCTCGTCCTCTCCCCTGTCACTTGAGAGAAGAGCCCAGCTCCCTCCTCTCCACAATCTCCTTTCAGGTAGTTGGAGTGAGCAATGAGGTCTCCCCTCAGCCTCCTCTTCTCCAGGCTAAACACCCCCAGCTCTCTCAGCCGTTCCTCATAAGGCCTGTTCTCCAGCCCCCTCAGCAGCTCCTCTTCTCTGGACTCGCTCCAGAGCTTCAACATCCTTCTTGCGGTGAAGGGCCCAGAACTGAACACAGGATTTGAGGTGCAATCTCACCAGAGCTGAGTACAGAGGGAGAAGAACCTCCCTGGAAACGAACATCTTTCCCACTTGTTTTAAACACCAGCCCCTGACACAGTGTGTATCAGTACCAGTCCCACACCATGGAATGTGATGCAACAGCATGGTGGGTTTTCACTCAGGGTAGTAGAGGGATTCTCCAAGCCCTGCGAATGCATTGTGGTTGTTTCTTTCACTCAAATATTTAGCTGAAACCTGAGATCTTGCATGTAGAGGGGCAGTTTTGCAGAGAAAAGGTAAAAAACCCCCAGCATTCGAGACAGGCATTGCCTCCTTCCAGTGCAGCAACTTAGAGAGGTGATTCCACCCCAGTTTCTCTCTTGTGAGACCTCATCTGGAGTCCTGTGTCCAGTTCTGGAATCCTCAACGTAAGAAGGAGATGGAGCTGTTGGAATGGGTCCAGTATAGAATTGCAAAGATGATCTGAGAGCTGGATCGCCTCCCATACAGGACAGGCTGAGAGAGTTGGGCTTGTTGAGCCTGGAGAAGAGAAGGCTCCAAGGGGACCTTATAGTGACCTTCCAGTACCTGAAGGGGCTACAAGAAAACTGGGGAGGGACTGTTTAAAAAGGCTTGTGGTGATAGGACTG
The DNA here is from genome assembly GCA_033558105.1 of Coccyzus lansbergi. NCBI lineage: Eukaryota > Metazoa > Chordata > Aves > Cuculiformes > Coccyzidae > Coccyzus > Coccyzus lansbergi. Next base: position 231,953 of record JAUMJK010000974.1, on the reverse strand, counting down.
GGCGCAATGGGGATAAACTGGAGCGGGGCAGATTTGGACTAGACATAAGGAGGCTTTTCTTCACGATGAGAGTGCTGAGGGCCTGGCGAGCCGCGTGCCCAGTGTGAGGGGACAGGGACGGGGACGCGCTCGGTGTGAGGGGATGGGGGGGGGGTGGGACGCGTGCGCGCGCCCGGGGCGGGGCGGGGCCGGCAGGGGGCGCCTCGCGGTGCCGCTCGGAGCGCGATGGCGGCCGCGACCCCGCAGGTGAGCGCCGGGGCTCGGAGGGGCGACCCCTCGTCTTTTCTTCTCCCCGTTCTCCTCCTCTCCCCGCCTCTCTCGCCCCGGGGCCCGGCCGGGACGGGGCGGCGGGGGCTTTGCGGAGCCTGGCGGGGCCGGGAGAGGCGGCGGGTGCGGCCGGCTCGGGCTCGGTCGGTGCCGCCGAGGGCGTGGGAGGGAGCCGCCCGCGGGGAAAAGCGTTTGTGTGTGGGATAAACTCCTCCGAGCGCGGGAGGTGCTTGAATGGGAGAACGGTTCGCCTTGGAAGGGACCTCAGAGGTGCCGCCGCTCGCTTTCCTTGAGGCGTTTCGAGCCTTATCTGGGAAAGAAGCGATGGGGAGAGCGGCACAAAGAGCGCTGGGCTCCCCGTCGCGGTCCCTCGCTGCTTCCATCCTTTCTAGGAGCTGGGAGAGGCGCTGGCTCCGGGCAGGGTTGCGATTACCTTTTTTTCCCCAAGAACTTGCAGTGGTTTTTTTTTTGTTTTTTTTTAACTTGTCGGGTGAGCGTGAGCCTGTCCCACGCAGACCCCGTCCCCAGCTGCCCTGGGGATTTGTACATCAGTTTCTGTGCCAGTGAGGATGCTCCGAGGGCCAGGACTGCGCTGGGTTTGTGCAGGTGAAGCTCGTTGCCAGGCTGGGAGTAGCTAAAGGGATGGGGTCTGCCTGTGCTGCAATCCAAAGGTGCAACCACAGCTGTAGGAATTGCTGCTGGTTAGGAAGCAGTTGTAGAACCACAGAATGATGGAATGGTTTGAGTTGGAAGGGATCTTAAAGATCGTCTATGGGCAGGGACACCTCCCACAGGATCAGGCTCCAAGCCCCATCCAACCTGGCCTTGAACACCTCCAGGGATGGGGCAGCCGCCACTGCTCTGCGCAACCTGGGCCAGGGCCTCCTCACCCTCATCGGGAAGAAATTCTTCTTAATGTCTAATCTAGGTCGTACCCCTTCCAATTTACAGCCATAAAGTCTAGACACTTTGATATGATGTGAGTCCAGCAGAAGCCCAGGATGAGTCCTGGCAGCCCCACTACAAGTACTGAAGTAAAGCTAATCTAAGCTAGCATGGATATTTCTCCGCAAGTTCTAAATATGTCTTGATATTGCATTGGAGACATATCCCGAAGGACTGACCTTCCATGGGAACCCAGGAACAGCTGCAGCACAGGCTGTGGCAAATGCGAAACAAAAAAATTCTGGGTCAAAATGCAAATTCAGCTTCTGTAATAGAACATTTTATCTTCCTGGTGCAAACAATGCCAGCGTTATGACACTGATCCATAGAGAGGAAGAAGGATCCATTAAAACAAACCATGATTGCATTCTAAATATATTTAAAGAACTGGCACAGTGCATTGTCTGGTGTTCAGACTAGCTTTGGCAGAGAGGAATGTGGAGGAAAATTGACCTAAGAGCTTCCTAGACTGTACCTGTTCTCTGAATCAATACCCAGGTCTCCGTATTCAGCACCCTTTGTCAGTATTGCTCTTGCACAGTTACTCATCCCATTGCTTTGGACACAAGGAAGGGGGGTATTACTTATAGCCATTTGGATACAAAATAAATCTGTGTGCTTTTTAGAATTTAGAATTGCAACCAGCAAACTCCTTTTTGCCACTTCTAGACTGGATAAAGAGCTTTTTGATTTTCAGCTTCCAGCTGGTAAAGGTTGCCTGTGACTCAGGAACTCCATGATTCAAAGTTCTTCCTCACAAAACGTTGGATGTTTTTCAAAGCTCTGGCTTAGTTTGTTCCTGGCTCAACCAATTGGGCGAGAACTTCCTGGAACCAGGATGTTAATCTGAACCTTTTTGTTTTGTTACCAATCTGAACAACTCCTGTTTTGGCTATTGTGTATCTGCTGCAGACCCAACTTGGTTTGAGGCCAACTTCAAAATAGACTTTTTTCCTCCTTCTTTAACTATTTTGCTGGGAGACTGAAACTAAGCAAAAACTGATCAAGGATGTTTGGTTTGGTCTTCTATTAAATAACTTTCTATGGGATGTAGGCTTTGGATGCACAGCACACTCCTGAAGTCAGTGATGTGTGCGAGTAACACAAAACCAGTGTGGTTTTGTTGGAAATGTGGTTAACTGATTGCAGAGTGTGAAAGCAGGTTGGGATTCCTGAGTTCTGTCTTGAGTCACTGACGTGCTGTGTGACTAAGTCGTTCAGTGTAGTGGAGCTTGACTGTGCAGCTGTTTCTTTTGCTCTTAAATAGGGAGTATGATGAGTTGTTAATTAATAATATTAATTGCTCCAAGTGCCTTAAAGACACTCTTTTTTCCCATTGAAGAGAGAAACACAACCTCTTGCTTGGATCTGTTTGTTACTGTGTTGAGTAGCATCCTCATTGATAAAGCTTTACCAGCTCCTGAGTCTAATGCATATTTGGTTCCCAAGATGTTCCTGTGCCTGTAAACAGAGCATCTCTGTCCAGAGCTGTTGATGAGGCATGTATCACCGGAACAAGTAGTATTGAAGAGGTTGTAAAACAAAGTCCAGCACAAGCTTGAATGCAACTCAAAGTAGTGTTTTAAAGTGGCCTTACTGCCTTTAAATCACAGGCAGAATAGACATTGAGACAGCAGTCTGCTTGCCTTTTCAGGTGAAGCAGAAAGTAAGTTTACTCTTTTCCTTGCTCATTGGTAGAATCAGCTGTAGGATTTACATTTTTCTTTATCAGAGGTAACAACTGGGAGTTAATGTGTGCTTGTGATGTTCCTAAAAAGCCCTAACAGGTTACATGAGCTGTGTCCTCGAGGAGTCAACATCAAGATATTCAGATAAAAATCTGTATCCACTACATCATACTAGTAAAAGTTAATGTTGATCAGAACAAGTTGTAAATACTGGCTGGGCTTTGGTATTGAATATCACCAGGTTGTGTTCTAAAGCCTCTTGCCTAATGCTGCTTTGATTGCAGGGCAGCTGTCTCCTGCAGCTGGGCAACGGTGTGAACTTAATGGATCCAAGCTTCCAGCAAAAACTGGAGGGGGAGAAGGAACTACTTCGTCGTGCTATACAGAAAGAACTGAAAATTAAAGAGGGAGCAGAAAACCTGCGCAAAGCAACAACAGACAGAAAGAATCTTGTTCATATAGAGCACGTGCTGAAATGTTCCAACCGAAAACTGGAGCAACTGCACTGGGAACTTCAGGAGCTTAATGCAAGGATTGTAATAACAGACAAAGAGGAAAGTAAAACAGGTAGGTCTGGGGTCATGACTGATGGGAAAATTGTGTTGTAGTCCTTCAATATTTATATATATCGAATCAATGCATTTTTATGTTAGAGGCTCACAAGCAGCGGAGTTTCCTTGGTTTGTATTTAGCTGGTGAGATCTTCTATGTGGTAAAACGTTGAGAATGGGGTAGTGAAGGTGGAAGTTGGCAACACGAGAGATCCGTGTAGGCAAAAGACCAGCTGAGAGTGCTGGGCAATATTCAGGACTGGGCTGTAGGTGAAGAGGTTTGAACAGAGCTTGGCAGTTGAACATCCAAGTATTTTACAGAATGAGTGAGTATAGAATTGGCAGAGTGCTCGTTAGGGTGGGTTTACTGATAAACTAAGATGGATACAGGCTTCAGTGTTTTTTGAAAGTGTTTCACCGTCAGTTTTGTAAAAAAGACATTTTTGTACCTTCTTTTATAGACTCACCCATCTGTAACCCCGTGAAATGACATAAGAAAAGATGACTAATTGTGTTGATGGTATCATTTGTGCAGATGGATCTATCTCTCCAGATCCTTGTCTCTGGGAAAGAAATCCAGACCCCATGGCAAGGAAAATTGAAGCACTGAAAAAGCAGCTGCATGTTGAAATGAAGGTGAAGCAAGGAGCTGAGAATATGATCCAAATGTATTCAGCGTCCAAGGTAAACTTATTATGAAGCTTAATTTGGTAAGAACAACAGTGTAGATGGTTGTGATATTTTGATTTGTTCAAAACCTCTGCTCACAAAGAACTACAAGCACAGTTAACCAGCAAACCACAGGTCTAAGTGACTGCAAGGTTTGGTATTAACTGAACGTGTCCTTGACCTGCCCTTTCCCTCTACAAATAGAGATAGTGTTCTTGAAGTTCTTAATCCTCAGCAGTATTTCCTTTAGTCACTGTTTATTTATGCCATTATTTATGCCATTTCAGCATCTCCAGGTGTGAACAAATCATTGTAATACATTTTTAATCAGTGTGGATCTTTCTCTGCTCTCGCCTTCCTTTTGGCAGGAGCGGAAGCTGCTGGCTACAGCTCAGCAGATGCTCCAGGACAGCAAGACAAAGATTGAAATAATCCGCATGCACATTGTGAAAGTCTCTCAGTCAGCAGGAGGGATGGAAGATACGATGGATCCAGCAGGTAAGGTATTTTAAGTAACTGATAGGGCCTGGAATACATATGGCCAAAACCCTACAATCCAGAATACTCAGTTTTTGTCCTTCCCTCTCCAAAACGGACAGTGCGAATGGGGACCACCATCAGTCCTTTGGAGCTGCGTATTGAGGAGCTAAGACATCACCTGCGCATCGAAGCTGCTGTAGCTGAGGGGGCAAAAAATGTGCTGAAAATCCTAGGAGGTAGTCGGGTACAGGATCGCAAGTTTTTGGCTGAGGTAAGCACTTTCTTGGGCCTTCTTGAGAGGGTGGTTTCATGCCTCAATGTAAGTGATTTGGCATGAGTTAGCAGATTTAACCAGTAGTTATTAATTTGGGAGGTTCCTTTCTCTCTGTGAGGACAGACTGACCATGATCCTGTTCCCTGTAGGGACAGTGTTCCTTGAAATTTCTCAGGAACATCAGAAGTGACACTGATTGGGTGGTTAGGATCTATGAGAAAATATTTCATCTCGTTTCTTTACTAGTAAGATGTTATCTGGTCTTTTTTTTGAAGCTTACTCTAGTAGTCCATAAAGGATGAATAGTACCTGGACTAGGGCTGTATATTGAAAACTTATGCTGTTCTACTTCATGTCGCTAGGCTCAGGGTCGTTTGCAAGAGTCCTCTCAGAAGATTGACCTGCTGCGCTTGTCCTTGGAACGTCAGCTTAGCGAGCTTTCTCCTGATCACCCCAAAAGGCCACTCATCAAGCAGGAACTAGTGAATACCTCCTCCCTGGGAGCTCAGCATGGCAGCATCCAACCCACTTCAGTCATCAAACCTACAGCCCTTACAGGTACATAAATCCTGCATGGCCTGTTGTTGTGGAGAGGACAGAGGAGAAAATGAGTTCAATTTCTTCTAATTGAAGTAATACCTCTTGTTATATGAACAATTAATTTTCTAGGAACTGCGCTGATTTCTTCTAGGCCAACCACTGCTCTCAGATCACATCAATTTGCAGTCTGTTAATCTGGGGTATTAACCAAGAAACCATGAATCTGAGAAATTCTTGGACCTCTGTGAGAACAAGCTGGACTGGAATCACTTCATCTTTTACATAATATTATTCTTTACTCTCCCAAAATTCCTCAGGAACGTTGGAAGTGAGGCTGATGGGATGCCAGGATCTACTGGAAAATGTCCCAGGACGCTCCCGAATGACCAGTTCTTCTCCCATCTGTGGCAGCCCAAGTGATTTGAGGTCTCTTTCCCGAACACGAGTTGGCCTTGGTATCCATGGCCGTGGTGTTGCAGGAAAGTACCTGAGGAATGAAGAACCATGTAGTGAGTATGGGATTCCCTGTTGAATTGTGAGAGGTGTGGGGGGCTTCTTATCCAGGTGCTTGGTTAGCTCCGTATGCGTGTGATTATAAGAAACCTATATTCTGCAAAACTGGATCTTCCTAGTACTCTTCTGGAAATTGCATTTGATTGCAATATTCACCTACAGCGTGAGATTTTCTTTGGTAAAATGTTGTAATCGGTGTTTCCTCTTTTGTCCAGATGAGGTCCTTGCTGTGCTCAAAGTGGACAATAAAGTAGTTGGCCAAACAAACTGGGGACCGGTTAATAACCAGGCATGGGACCAGAGCTTTGTCATTGATCTGGACCGGGTGAGTCTGCCACAGATTCCCTGTGTTGTGTTTGTTTTCCCATTTCACTGGTTTGCTTGTTTAGCTGGCGTTCCACTTGATTCAGCTCTCTATTGCTGCTGTCCACACATGCTTTTATGTGCCAGTTATGCTAGTATTCCTCTGCAGGCAGTGATTCAGCCTGAACAGCATCTGTTGTTCTTCTCTCCTTGTCTGAGCAGTTTTATTCCATCTTGCCAGCAAAGTGGCTCTCTCGGGGGTTTTTGAAATGAGGAGCCACGGTGGCCAATCTCCAAGAGAGTCTCTAGGAAGGTCTGAGAACATCAGAGACCAGAAGAATTAAATAAGTTTCTTAAGCATACGCTTTAGTTTGCTTATTTTTACGTGTGCCATTTCCAACATGTAACTCTTCTGCTTTTTTCTTTTTCTCCCCACCAGTCTCGAGAACTAGAAATTGCAGTTTATTGGAAAGACTGGCGAGAACTATGTGCAGTGAAGTTTTTACGTTTGGATGATTTCCTTGATAATGAACGTCACGGGATGTGCCTCTCACTTGAACCCCAAGGAGTGCTTTTTGCAGAGGTATAAATGTCAGCTTGCTTTCTGTTTCAGAGAACTATGTTTATGTTTAGGGTACCTGCCCTGACAGCAGTTATTTAACCCGGGACACAGGGAATGGAAGCAGCAATGAACTAGAAGTTTAGACACCTGAAGTCCTTTTGCATCAGTATCACATATAAGGAACAGCACGATCTAATAGGTGTACATGTGCCATAGCCTGCAGTGACTCTTCAGCTGCTCCATTGTAATTCTATGTATGTGCTGTGAAAACTGTGGGGTTTTATTTGCTTTCACTATGAGTCATCAGTTACACTTTAATTAAACATACGGCTTAATGGTCAGAATTGAATCACACAGACTGTAGAATCAGAGATCCACATTCCCTCTGGGTATGCTTATTTTATCATCTTTCTGAGGCTAATAATAATTTGAAGCTCCATCAATGAAGAGATCATCCGATAATCCTTTAGAAGTTGCAGTACTTTCTCCTTTGTGTTGTGATGGAAGCTCCTGTGGTTATTTTCCCAAAAGTAGGATTTTGACCTCATACCAAAATTTGCCTCCTCCCTCTGCCTTCTTTTTTGTGGTTTTGTTTTGTGGGGTTGGTTTTATTTTTTGTTTTTTACTTTTGTGCCACACGCACCACTATTTTACCCTATAAGTGGCTGTGTGTTTTATGAATGGCTTTACAAATCTGGTTAATTTTGTTTGGAGTATGAATTGGTTCTAATTCTGGAGGGTTTTGGATTTCAGGTAGCACAGAATTCCAACATCTAAACCCATGGTTGAATTAACAGATGCTTAGAGAAGGAAACTAGAGTAACGCAGTCTGGAGTTTATGGGAGTGACTCCTATGTTATCAGACAGATACAAACGCAGAATTTCATAAGAGAACAGGCACGTGTGGAAGTTTCTTAAGAGTGTAAACGAAGGATCCTGACAAATCTCTCTTGCTTCTCTGACAGGTGATGTTCTGTAATCCCGTCATTGAGAGAAAGCCAAAGCTGCAGCGGCAGAAACGCATTTTCCCCAAACAGAAAGGTGAGCTGCTGGAACACTGACTGCTCATTATCCAGGGTGTGGAGGCGAGGGCAGAATTTTGCACGAGCTGGCATGCACTCCCATCCCATTAAATTTGTGAGATGTTAAAATGCTTGCTAATTACTGTGTGTAAGTAGGTCGGTTCTATTAGAATGTGAAAGTTTGTTCAGTCACAAAAAGCGCAGGCAGCCTGGCTTGCGGCATGGTGTGTAATGTGATATTGTTGCAGTGTTTCCATTCACAATTAACGTTGTTAGGAAGATCTAATTACTAGTTATTTAACAGACGACTTGGCAAGATCCAGGACCAAAGCCCAAGGACTCAATTTAACCAGCGGTACTGTTACTGATGAACAGATATTGGAAGGTTTTCTGGAAAACTCTGAATTATACAAGACTGTAGCATGAAAAGGCAACTGATTGCCAGATCTTTAGAGCTGGCATCTCAGATTAATAGTTTATGGACTGGAATAACTTGCACACTTTCTTTTTTTATCTGCAAATGCTTTCTTGAGAAGCTCAATAAGGTAAGATTTTACATACTTGTAACTCCTGCTAGTGGAGATAAATGAGTTTTTATATTTGTATTCTTCAAGAAATAGTAAAAATAATGAAAACATCCCAAATGTTTTACTTTTTTTTAAGACAATTTCAGAACTTTACGTTAATGGGCTGTGTGGTAAAAGTGTAGTGTTGAAACAGAGGAAAACCTGACTAAAAGTAAATTTTTATTGTTTTATGCAATTTCTGCTTGAGGATTGTTATGATATTATATGGAGCTGAACTTGATGAAACAGATTTACTGTTTCATCTATCATTGTCATAATTATTAAACTTCCTTCCATGAAAAAAGCCCATTCTCCCAAGGCTGGGCTCCCTTTTTGAGTATCCCATGAATGTTTGGCTGAAAACAGTAATTTAGCAGTATGAGAGACTGTAACTTTAGTATTGCAATCTCACTGGTGTTTTGGCTCTGACTCCTTCAGGGAAGGAATTCCTCCGAGCTCCTCAGATGAACATTAATGTTGCTGCTTGGGGTCGCCTGATGATGAGTTTCCTCCCTCCATGTAGTTCCGTGAGCACTCTGAGCCCCCCACTTCACGATCCCATTCACACCGACTTCTCTCCAGTTCCCCCGCAAAGTCCTGCTGATTCAGTGTCCAAATTGAGCAGGTTAGTCATGTTCTGAAGGCTTCTGGGTGATGCTCTGGAATGGCTGTGGGAAAGATGTTATAATTCTCTTGCACTTTTTAGTAAAGTGGATGGAGATACTGAGGAGAAAAAGAAGTCTATCTGTGGAACGTAATTCAGGGTTTTAGGAAAAGCTGACACTAAAATGATGTGGTTGTCGTGAGGTGTTGGGTATGCTGTGGCTGCCTCTGGTTATTGTTAGCAGTTGGATCGATTTCCAAAATTGCTGTCCTAACCAGCAGTGTGTTCTGGAACCAGGGGAACTTCAGCAACTTTCTTTTCCTCTGCAGTGAGGTCTGTGGGCATAAAAGTGATGAGAAGTTAATGCTGGCATATGAAAAAAGAACCCATAAAAGCAAATGTTCAGAAGTTGTTCTATATACACAAAAAGGTGTACTGCTTCTGTGCTGTAAAGGAAAGAAAATTCCACTCATTAAATGTCTTCACCGGTACAGGGTGCAAGGTCACAGTGTGATTGTTGTGGTAAAAATGCACTCTTCTCTCACAAGGTTACATGTACCAAACAATAGCATTGATGTAGCACTTCGAAGGCACAGAGCTAAGCTTTTAAATGTGTTGCAGAAGAAAATGCTCTCAAAATAATGTTTTTAAATTGTTGGAAATAGTCTAACAGAGTTGATCATTCTAGAAGTGACTGTTCCCCTGATTCACAAGAGATAGAAATGAAAAAAAAATTGAGTCAACTCCCGTGTTGCTGTTGAAATCAAGGCTTCCTTTAAGTTCTTGATAGTGTCTTATTTCTACATGCTTATGCTTCCTTAATTTTGTAGCATGAAAGAGGTAGTGTTGCAGTGTGACTCTAACCATTGCCAACTTAATAGCTCGTTTTCTCGTCACTCATTTAGGGAAGCATAAAGCTTGTTGGTACTTCAGTCACATGGAGTGAATTGGGGAGTTCTGGTGTCTAGCGTGTGGGACTGAGCTAAATTTGGCTTAAACAGCAGAGGTGATACTGAGGTGTCTGTGTGAGTGTTACCCCCAAAGGTGATCTCCTTCAATTTTGTCTTCCCAATGCAGTGACTTTCCTGTGGCAAAGCTTACATTTGCTGATGAAGCACCACCCAAGCCTCCACGCCTTTTTCTGGTGGGCAACTCCAAAGAATCCACACCGTCTCCTGCAGATTCTCCGGTAATCCTGTGGACTAGCAGGGAGACTTTTCTTTGTTGGTTGGCATTCTTTCAAGGCCTGGTGGTTTCTTATTTGTTTATTACTAGAGAGATTAACCATACTTAAGGCAGGCACCTCCTTAGTAGCTGGCTCATCTCCAGGGATTCAGAATCCAGCGAGCTATTTTGGCACGGAGTCTTCATGAATGCGTTGCACCTTTCTGTTTTTTCTTTTTCCTTGTTCCTTTTATTCCACTTCTTCCTTCTCCCTTTCTTGTTTTCCCTTCTTTTTTTTTTTAATTATAAATTGCTTTTCTTGGAGAAGCAAAATGGGAAGGAGGTCAGCATTGGTAGTTCAGGGCAAGAGTACAGGACAGCTGACTGCCCAGAGAAAATGGGGAAGTAGGGTCAGCAGGTTTTTCAGACCACGTTAAGTTCTTTGTTGTTAAAGAAACTGTGCGAAACCAAGAAGAGCTCTACTTTTCTGATAGGAAGGAGCAGGAAAATTGTTCTGAGTAGTATAATGGTTAACAACCTGTGTTATACCACATCATAACCTTTCTCATTTGGTTTTGGCGATAAAAACTGCATTCTTGATCATTATGACTCTTTCTGGGACATGAGGTGCCTTTTTTCCTGTAAAGACATATTTTATCCTAGATTTCTAAAAGCATTTACTTTAAGGGTCTGACCCTATAAAAAGTGTTATACATGGGAATAGTTTTGTGTGACCACAGAAAATCGGTTTTCATGGTGCTTCCCTCCAAGCAGAGATGAGGACCAAATGCAAGAACTGTGGTTGTGCTGGATCATGACAGTGGAGAAAATTTGGATGTGGGTGTTCAGGTCTGACTTGTCAATTCCAGAGGATGACGCACTGTCATTTTCTTTCTGTTCCTAGTGTCTGAAGAGACTGCATGTTGAAGAGAAGTCTTGCAGCTCTGCTATAACAGAATTCCCAGTCCGGGCTTCTCCAAGGTAACTGGACAGCACGGGCTGTCAGGTCACACATTAAAGAGACGCTGGGTTGAAATTTTTGAGCGTGCAATGTAAAATTCTTCCCAAGATATGCTTTGGTTTCTCAGTAGTAGACTCGTAGTGCTGAGGGTAGACAATACCATGAAAGGTCTGCTCCTAACGGTACTTGTCTGCTGCGCTGTACCCTCTTACAACCCCAATACCTGGCCTGTCGATAGCCTCTACGCTACAATGTGTAGAGGGTGAAGTCACTTCACTGTCTTCAAGTGCTTCCTTGTGTTTGGGTTTTTATGGTCTAGCTTTTATAGATGTGTCTGCATGCTAAATAATACCTTTCAGAAACGCTTGGCATCCCTCAGGCTCTTCTGTTTCTATTGATATGCAAGTTATGCTGTCTTTCATTATGCAGAAAGGCATAAAAGATTAAGTTGTTTATAGTCTGTGGCAGTTGATACACACAATTTGTATGTAACAAGGATACACAGCAGTAAGGGTACTAAAAACAGGACAAGTGGAAAAAAAATACTACTGCTGCACAAATACTGACTGAAAAAGCACAAATTGCAAAATCTAAGATGATCTTGCAGTTCAGATCATAGAATTATGTTCATAATTTCATTATCACTTTTGCGGGATCTCATCTTTAAAACCTTGTAATCAGGATACAACCAGACACCTACCTGCTTTCGCTCTGAGAAAGCTGAGGAAGGAGTTGAGTCCTTTATGGGTAGATACTGAGCCCTTCATTTCACTTTCTGGAGGAGTATGGAGTGTCTGCTGCCTTTTAAAGATGATCCTGGACTAAAGTGTTTAGGGTGTGGGTTGGTATTTTTGTCTTTTTAAATTCTTCCCAAGCAATTCCGCAGCCTGAGTTTCCTTGGTAACACCTTCTGGCTGACATAACATTCTATAGCATCTCTTTATTCAGCTACTTTTTTCCCAGCAACATCTTATGTCTGTTGTCTCACTGTTTCATTTCCAATTCCTGTTTGAGAACTTCTTTGTCCTTATCCCTTTTCCTACTGGCACTTGATATACATGTTCATGGCTGATTAGCACGATTGCTGTTGAGTCTGCTGACAGGAGTGTAGGCGAAATTGAATTTTACTACCTCAAGAAAGGGGGTGGAGGAGCACTAATCCCATTGTGGGAAGTAACAGCGTGCGCCAGCTCTTGAGGGTCAGAATTGTTCCTGTTGCCAATACAGAGGGAAGTCAGACTACTGCCTCTGGGAGCAGTTTCCTCACCTGATGGTGACCTGTTTCTTTCTTCAGTGGCAGAACCGCAGCAGTGAACCTGAGTTTTTAGGATTTCAGCTTAGCCCAGAAGTGGTTGACACAGCTCTTTGCTTACTTTCCCTTTTCCTATACAGCACTTCCGCCCTAACACAAGTTATCTTTTGTTATCTGTTTATGCATCTTTTGGGTATCGTCTCAGCCATTCTTCTTTGTTTGCAGGAAAAGGACAGTTCAGCTCGAGGATTTTCACTGCATTGCTATGCTGGGACGTGGCCACTTTGGAAAGGTAGTAAAGAAGCGTGCACTTTGTGGAGGGAGGGCAGTAGGGCTGTGGTTTTGAAAATGGGCCTCAGAATCTGAATACAAATGCTGCAGTGCAGAAGAGCTTTGTTGCAATGCAGACATACAAAACAGACCCAGCCCAACCACACAAGCAGCTGGTAACTGTTGTTAACAGTCAAAACTCCTGAAGATTTGTGGGTTTAAAGCCTGGAGAAAACCATCCTGGGAGTGCTAAGTCATTTCATAAAGCACACTGTTACCATTCCTTTTGTTATTATGGTGATGACTAACAGAATAGCTCCATTCCCAAAAACTGTGTGTTTAGTTTTTTGCTGTGAGAGCTGTGAGGTTCTTGTAAAGCACTCGGCCAGTTGTGATACTGCTGTTTGTGAAAAGAGTCTAACTGGAACTGGCATCCTTCTGGACTGCTGCAGCACAAGGAACAGAAGAAAAGTGCTCCATTTCTGGAGTAACTTGAGCTTGGGTTTGAGAATGACTGTCTGGAGTGGATGGAAATATTTTGTGTCAGTGGAAGTCAAAGTAATCTTATAAGCAAATAACAGGTTTGTTTGAAGTAGAGCTTTCCTGTTGTCTTTCAGGTACTGCTGGCCCAATACAAACCAACTGGGAAGCTGTATGCTATCAAGGCCTTGAAGAAGAAAGATATTATTAGGAGAGATGAAATTGATAGGTGAGCTTTGTTTAGAGATGATACTATTGCCGGAGGCTACGTCAGCACACCTGTACTCAAATAGTAGTGAGTATGGTGTGTACCAGTCATGGTACTGTTAAGGTTTAATGTGACCTTAGGGCTTGAGCAGCTAAAATCAGGAATAAAGAAACTTATAACAGTGCTGCTTCCAAGCTTCTGGTGGAACAATGCCTGAAGAACCCTCTAAAACTCAAGGTTTAGAAGTACCTAAGATAAATGTAACATTGACTTCTTTGTTCTTTGAATCCTGGCAGCTTGAATTGTGAGAAGCGAATATTTGAAGTGGTCAATTCTTCAGACCATCCATTCCTTGTGAACATGTTTGCGTGTTTCCAGACACCCCATCATGCTTGTTTTGTGATGGAATACACCCCAGGTGGTGACCTCATGATGCGCATCCATGAAGATGTCTTTCCAGAGCATATGGCACAGTGAGTTAGAAGTAGTTAAGTTTCCAAACATTATCAAATTTAATCTGGTTCTCATCAATATTTCCTGATAACTACTTCTCTCTTTTAGGTTCTATACAGCCTGTGTAGTCCTGGGGCTCCAGTTCTTGCATGAGAAGAAAATTGTCTATAGGTAATGCAGCAAAGAATCAAGTATAAGACAGTTCAGCAAGTTAAAGTTTATTTTTCCTGTAGTTGTGTGTCTGGAACTCACTATCTTGCCAGGGTTTCTAATCTTTCCGTCTGTCTCTATTTTCCCCATTGCCTGTTGCTATCATTGTGCTTACAGTAAAGAAAGTCATCTAGAAGCTATTCCTCTGGCATGTTGCAAGTGATTCATCCTCTGTGACTTGTCAATAGGTTCTGGGGGGCATCTGTAAGTGGCCACTTTCTTTTTTCTATGATAGTCAAGCCATTTGTCATGCTGCTGTGGGATGCTCTTTTCAAGTTGAATGAGCCTCATTCAGCTCTAAGGTGCTTTGTGAACCTTTTGTTAAGAGGAATTGATTACGGGAACTCTTGGAAATGATACCTTATCTAAATCAAATGTAAACTTTACTCAATTTAGATTTTATTCTCTTTATTAACATCTAGTTTCTGCCTCTTGAAAAAAAAAAAAAAAAAAAAAGTTGATGGCAGCCCTCAGACTGTATCCACCAATTTCTTTCCTCTCCTTTACCTGCAGGGACCTGAAACTGGATAATCTGCTTCTAGATGCTGACGGATTTGTGAAGATCGCAGATTTTGGATTGTGTAAGGAAGGTGAGTGACTTTGGTGACTCCGTAATTCAACTGTCAGAACCAGCTTAGGATCTGGGCTTTAGTAATGTGTTTACAAATGCAGGTGCTGAAGTGATTGTGTGTTTATATTCATTGCATTTGATGTATTCATACATTGAACTTGTATTCATCCCCACTGTAAGAAGAAAACAAAACCCACTGAAACAGGAACAAAAAGCTTCATCTGTCCGGCCATGATGGACTTGGAAAGAGGACTTTGTTCTTTAATCTTCAGGAAACTTATGAAGGAGCTTACAATGTGCTTGTTTGCTCAAGGGAGCCAGAGTGTAGGATACTGCAAAGTACATACTTGAGTACACGAACAGTGGAATCAGCAGAAAGTTTCCCTGGTTTTGCTCTTTATTTAAGTGTTGTCTATATATTATTTGGATTTTGTAGAGGCCTGGCTTTCACACTTATTGGCATTTACGAGCATTGATGAGAGTCTTTGCCTAGTTAACAATGTTAGAATATTAAGTGATAATCTGTGGCTTTCAGAAGGTGAGACTGTGTGATCTGTTTAGGAACATGCTAATTTTTACAAAAGTGTTCGTTTCCTACAGGAATAGGTTTTGGAGACCGCACAAACACCTTCTGTGGCACCCCAGAATTTCTGGCTCCAGAAGTCCTGACTGACATCTCGTACACTCGGGCAGTGGACTGGTGGGGACTGGGCGTGCTCATTTATGAGATGCTTGTTGGCGAGGTAAGGCCACCTTTCCCCAAGAGAATCTCGCTAAGCAGTCTTGGGGAGAGTAGCACCTGACCACTGAATGTAGCCAATTAGTACTTAAATTACGTTTTTCTTATTCATAGTACTTCCCAAAGACTAATAAATCCATACAACTTCCTGCTACTGTCATCCCTATTTAATAATGAGGCATGGGTGCTATGTGGATTCAATAATGTAATGTCACAATTGCAGTCACCGTTCCCTGGAGATGATGAGGAAGAAGTCTTTGACAGTATTGTCAACGATGAGGTCCGGTATCCGCGATTCCTTTCATCTGAGGCACTTGCCATAATCCGTAAGGTAATGGGTTTGATGTGTCTTTGGGAGCCTCAGGAATTTGCAGTCACTGTCTAAATGGTTCTAGAGCGACTCTATTAGGACCAGATAGCATCTGTATGTGTCATCTGGAGCTGCCTACACAGGCGAAGGGAACATTTAAAATTTACATGTTTTTCCTTTCTGTTTCTTTACCCACATGCTGCTCTTCTGTCTGAGAGTGACTAAACAGGCTTCTTGCTGAAAGTCTGTTGCTGTTGACTTCGAAATGGAGAAGTGTGGAGTCAAGGGCAGGAATGTCAGTTATTCTGTGGAGGTGGTTGGATTCAGTTTGTGAGGGTGACCCAGCAGTCCCAGGTGCTCAGTTAAGAGGAGATGCACCACGTGGTTTATAACCAGTCTCTCAGGAGCTAGGTCTGAGCTTTTACTGGCAGATTATGACCTTGCCGCAAAGTGAGGATGAGGAGATACTGAGGGGTCAGTCCATTTTGGTTTTACCTCTGGACCATTATTTCTGTCTGTTCTTGCTCCCATTGTTTGATTTTGAACTGATATTTCCTGCAGCTTCTTCGGAAATGTCCAGAGCGTAGACTGGGAGCAGGGGAAAAAGATGCAGAAGAGATTAAAATCCAGCCTTTTTTTAAGGTAGGAACTCATTATCACTGTCCCTGCCCATCTCTGGTGTTTGAGCCGAGAGTGATTTGCCTTCTGTCGGTATTGAGGCATATTCCATCAGTTACCAATGAGGTCTTTGCTGCAGCTTCTGTTGCTCCTCATTGCTCTATTTGAGGAATATGTGTTGCAATGCATGTTGGAAATGACATTTACTTTGGATCAGAGGTGGTATATGTCTCTTTAGGCAAAGGCATTACCGTTCTTCCTCCTCATTATCCATCTGCCAGAAGCTGCTGGCCTTACAGCACCTGGCTGGCTTTGCACTGGAGTGAGAGAGAGCTTAAATGTCAGCAGAAATTACTACGAAGCCCACTGATCCACGTGGCCACAGCTGCACTTCAGTTTTGTCCCTCCTAAGTGTAGTATGAGCTGTCCCTGTTTCTTGGTGTTCTAAGAACAGCCTTGGGCTGTATGGAATCTCGGTACTGCCTGAGCCTATTTGTTTGGGGCTTTGTCTCAGTTCTCTGTATTTTTTTTTTTATTTATTAGTAGAAATAAGACACATTGCAAATGACCTGGAAGGGAGCTGCGATCCCCCCTCTTACTTTCACATTGCGTAAATAATATTAACGTCAGCCTGGCTTGTTCTCTTCCTTCTCTTACAGGAAATGGATTGGGATGCCCTGTTTGCCAGGACTCTCAAGCCCCCTTTTGTGCCCACTTTGAGAGACCCCACTGACGTCAGCAACTTTGATGAAGAGTTTACATCCCAAAAGCCAATCCTTACTCCTCCAGAGGAGGTTGCTATCCTAACCCGTAAGGATCAGACTCTCTTCAAGGACTTCGACTTTGTCTCCAGGCACCTTTTAGATGTTTGATTCCCGTGCTGTAAGGAATATGAACAGATTGCTACCACCTTGAGGAGGATAGAGAGGACTTGGCGTGGACAGTGGAAAAGTCAACATCATCCTAAAACTGTTAGTGCTGATGGCCCTGGGGGTTATCAACCTCTTTTATTGGATGGCTGCTGGATGTCAATTATCTGGAAGGAGTAAGGAATGTTTAACTGGATGTATTTTCTGCTGCCACTGAAAATAGATGGAAATATGGAATTTAATCTGGATTTCATTTAATGAAATCAAATAATCTCTACAACCCAGATTATTCCTTGCAAAAAGCCTGAGTAAGTAGCAGGACTTTTTAGAGTTGCAGAGTAACAGGGGGAATGGTTGATTCTTGCCTCTTTTCTAGAAAGGTTATACAGCATTCCCTCCATGTAACGATTTTATACCTATTCCCACTCCTAATTATTTATGCCAGGGAAGGAGTGGATTTTAACACAACAGCGATCCAAGCAATATCTCTTAAGGAGTCTCTGTCTACTTCTTTGAGGATGCTAAGTCTTAGCTATTGTTTTTAAGGATATGAAAAAGCCACACTTTTGCACATGCTTTTTTTTTTTGTGAAAATAAAGATACCTTTTCCTATAATGAAATCTCAGCTTTTCATCTCCTTTGTGTTAGCTGAGTGTTTCCCAAATGCAAATATTGTTTCAGCCTCTAGCTCTGCCTTGCAGTGTAGTGGCCATTTAAAGCAGGACACACAATTTCCTCAAATACTGGGTGGCTTATTGTGCCCCTGCAGTGTTCTGTGACTTCTCTGGAGGTCAGGGCCTCTGTGGAGTGGAAAGTAGCAGATTGGATTGTTAGCACAGGTGAAACCTAGCACTTCTGTTCAGAGAGAGGCTTAAAGAACCAGAAAGGGTGTATTATTTAATAATTTAATTTATAGTACAGTAAAAAGACTGTGAATTACCATCCTGCTGCATTTAGAAAAGAGTTACCAAACAGAGCAAAATCATGTGTTTTGAGCTGTGGTACCAGCTGACAAATGTCTGTTTGACTGATAGATTTTACAAAACCAGAAATCGTGAAGTGGCAGAGGAGCCATGTGACAGCAGGCACCACACTGACACAGACGGACTGCAGGATCCTTTTTAGGTGGTGTGTCTTTGGTATGAAAACAATCCTTAGTCTTCGAATATCCCTTTGATAGGAGTTCCTGCCCTGAACAAAGCAGACTGGACACAGACTACAAATTAGAGTTGGACAGTTAAACAGCCTTTGAACCATTGAGCTGCATTAGTGACTGCACTTTCATGAGGACTCATCAACCGTAAAGCCTGAGTGCATCCTACCAGATGTCCAGGTGGACTCTTGAGCTGATATTAATGCCTGAGCCAACACAATTAAGGCACAAAATAATTTAAATTCATCCCTATGGAACAAATGGGACCTAGAATCTTTCATCTTGCATCGAAACTTTGTCCTCTCCTTACAAGGGTGCAGGTACGCTGAGGTAGTACTGCCAGCAGTGTTACGTGAGCTGGGGAAGGAGCACCTGCCTCTGCTGCTGGTTCTCTCCCCAAAAGTGACAGGAGAGGCCCGACCATGGAGTCCTCTGCAGAAATAACTCAGTAAGTAAGCATTACTTTTCAGTCCACGCTAAAGGGGACGGCATCATTCTTTGCTGACCTCAAAACAGTCTGTGAATTGTTAACAGTGCCATCAGCTTGAAGAAAAAACAGTTAGGAAGCTGGTCAGGGCATTGCAAAGCACCAGCTAATTATCTCCTAAGCTGAATATGGTGCCTTATAACTGTTACTCACACACATTAACACTATTAAGCCTTAAATCCTTGTGAAGAGCATGAAGTTTAGGCATGTGGTCAAAAAGAAATTTGCTTTTGACTATCCAAATATGTATTTCTATTACACAGACAGCTTTACTGACAAAAGGCACTGTAGGTCTCACAGGAGAAGCAAGGCCACAGGAATATTGATTCTGGCTGGATCTGTCTGTAATAGCTGCTGTTCTCTAGCAGCAAATGGAGAGAGAAACTTCAGGGAAGTAAAAGAATGTGGGCCCTCACACTACTCTGGCATCTATTCTGGAGAGATGTGGACACAGGTAACAAAAGGAAGTAAATTTAGAGAGATACTTTTGCTCAGTCCCCAAATCGGCCCCACTGGCCTTCCCAGAATCAGTGTCTCCCCTTTAACAGTGTTACATATTAAAAATAACCCTGCCCATCCTTGATATATAATTTACAGGTTGTGGAGCAGATTGCATAGTTCAGGATGTACTGATGTTCCGTGCAAGGAAGCAGCAACAATTGCATCAGAAAACCTCTACCCAGCAACCCAAAGCTGTGTGGTGCTCCACCAGGCAGGCACGATTGTACCTAGACAGGCTCGCTGGTCCTGTGAAAGTAGATTTTCTCCCATGCAGTGAGGTGGCGCGAACAGAAGAATCTCCAGAGATTGAGGAGCACCCCCTGGTCAAAGGGATTCTCCAGCTCGGATTGTCGCAGGTAGGAGATGCGATGATGGGACATGAATTCCCAGGTGGTGGTGTTGCATGAGATCAGATAGAGGTGGGAGATGAGCAGCAGCAGGACAACGATGGTGAATATGCTTATCAGGAGGAAAGACCCGAGGAGGAGAGCATTGTGCCGCAGCCAGTCCCAGGACTGTTCAAAGCGGAGGCCTGACCTTTCAATTCAAAGAGAAATAAATTCAATTAAAGATGTAGAACTAGTTATGTGTGCCAGGCAGGCCTGATGGCACATCTGATTCACAGCCAGTGAGTTTCTGATAATCATTTAGTACATAGAGTTAATCAACCAGAAATTCATGAGTCTGCACCAGTAGTGACTTGGACTCTAAGAAGTTTAAAAGGTGTCAGCTCCCCTGACTGTGAAGAGAGACCATCCTCGCAGTTAACTCCTCTCCTGAGCAGGCAAACAGCTAAAACAGAAGCTGTAAACAAAGACCGTATCACAGTACCTGGCACAAAAGAAATTAGCTTTTGTACTGCTGTTAATTCTGTTAATTAAAGCTTAAAACAAAGATGACCAATGAAACCCAAATTATCAGATTCTGATAATCTGTATTGTCCCTCAGTAGATTAGGGGACCCAGAACAGCCTGATATCCAGGACACGAAAGGGTGAAGATACACCACCAACCCGGTCAGTGCTGTGTTCCATTACACAAAACCCTTCAGTGTGGCTCCAGGAGCACCAAAACCTTTAGCAGTCTTTGTGATCAAAGTGCTGCCTCCAGGCCTTACCAAGCAACCTGACCTCCCCAGAGCAGAACGACAAGCTGCACGCTCAGGTAGACAATGAAGAGAGGGTGATTCTTCTCTCCTACGCAGTTCTCAATCCAGGGACAGTGGTGATCGTACCGCCGCACGCAGTGCTGGCACAGCCGGCAGTGCCTGGCTCGCATCGGCTGCTGCAACACAAAACCGAACCCACACACACAATAGTCCACTCGTTCAACTCCCTGGTTGGTACAGGAGGACACCGTGCAATATCAGGTGCTGAGGGACATGGTTTAGTGTTTGATAGGAATGGTTGGACTCGATGATCCAGTGGGTCTCTTCCAACCTGGTTGTTCTATGATCTTCCTCCACAGCAGGACTGCCCCAGAAATAGTCAATTTTGAGATAGCAGCACAACATAAACATTGCTAAGACAGCTAAAGGGGATCTTGATTCCCCTGGTACAGTGATATTCAAATTTAAATGACTCCCACCCTACTCCTACCTATACGTCTATTATCTGTCTCTCTAGGGGAAGTTCAGTGCACAAAGGAAGGAGATGGAGCCTGTCTGTTCTGTTCAGGAAAGCACACGCAGTGTGTCGAGGTGAAAACCTAGGGCCACAGCGACTGAAGCAAGTGTGCAGGGATGGGATGTCCTAATGGGACTGCACAGAGGAGGTAAGTGTCTCTGCTTCCATGTGAATACAGGATGCTTGCACGGGAAAGCAGCTCAAGTACCAGGAACAGGGAAGATAAAAGAGCTGGGTGAGGAAAACAGTATGAGTGTGCCTCCCAGGGTTCATTCCCTGAAGCATATATACGTTTTGCCAGCTTTTCCTTCTGTAACAAGCTAGCTTGTCCTGGTACATATTCCTCAGGAATTTATGGAGACTGGGATAATGCTTGATTTTATTAAACTGATAAGGATCACTCTGGAAACAGAAGTTTCTAAGCTTTAGGCAAACTGTTTTAAGAGGTAATTTAATTGCTCTAATTTTCCTCCATGTTATCTTTTACAACTCGGGGTAATGTTCTGTTGGTTTTAGGCCTCCAAACTAGCTCACAGCTACCAGCAACTCTGATGTGTTATGCTCAACTGCTTTTCTGAGTCTCTGTCAAGGTATCCTCAAAGCAACCTTTTTGCCGCTACTCTGAGATCTGAATGACACGGGAGTAAGAATGCAGAATACAATCTTCCCGTGGCAGAAGAAGATCCTTGTTCCTATGAGCCAGCAAGGACTTATAGAATCATAGAAAACTAGCATATGTGTATTGCCATCATAGAATAACCAGATTGGAAGAGACCCACTGGATCATTGAGTCCAACCATTCCTACTCCACCTCTAGCTACACAATTTATTTGGATCACTTTTCAGTTCAGGACTGAATTCAATTTGCAAGTCGTATTTACTTTTTCTGTGAGTTTTTCAGCAGGAGGGTGACCCTGTGACAGAATTCATCAGACCTGCCATGCCTCCTAAACCACTGGGCAGCGAGCAGCAGTGACAGAGCAGAAAAACACCGGCAACAGCAACTGAACAAAGACGTTGCTGAAAACATAAGCCTGCAAGGGGCCACTCTCTGCAGTGGGGTAAGGACGCCTACCTTCACCATGCAGTAACCGCAACGCCGCATCTGGATGCTGCTTGGAACTTGGGGTGTCACCATGCTCTGTTCTTCATTCTTGCCTCCCTGCACAAACAGAGAACAGGGAGTGACTAAGGAGGCTTTGTGCGCAGCCATCTGAGCTACAGCAGCGATCACCACAGCTGGTGTAACAAGCTCTCTGGATCCTTTCAGTAAGTTACACAGTGCTGGCTGTCTCTGTCATTAGGGATGTCAAAATGAGTCCTCAGAATTCCTGCGGAAGCTGCTGTATAACTACCGTGGCATGAAACTCCACTGCAGGCAGTTAAGGTACCACCAGAGAACAGGCTACTGTAGAATTCAAAAGAACATTTGGACAGAGGCAGAAATAACTGTGAACAAGGTACGAGGCCAATCTCAGCACTACTCAAAAATAAACAAGGTCAGGCTTCACTTCCAAACACAATAACGATGTCTTCAGTACAAGCAGTGCTACTTCTTTGTAACACAGCCAACGCTTACATTAATGATGGATTATTTAAATGGACAGTGCTTTTGTCCTACAGTCTGTTAGGCAGTGAACCTGGAGTAGATGCTCTCTCAGCTGCTGAAACTTTGCTTTGGCATTTACTTCACTGTAACTTTTTTTGTGTACACATCCCCTGAGAGGGCAACAAATCCATAAGCAGATTGATAAATAGAGCTGTGGAGAGCACTTTCCTTCACGCTTGCCATTCAGTCTGGGTATTTAGCACTCGCACCACATAGCAGTGGTCAGCACAGTCTCGGTTATGCATAAAATTCCATAGGGAACTGCAGCCTCTGATGCCAGAGAGGACTTCTGCTCAAACAGCACAGTGTGTTACAGCCAAAGTGTGGCATAAAAGACACTGTTACAGTCTGTGAACCCAACTGCAGTTAAGGAATAGGAATTGGAGACTCTCTGGCCTCATTGTCAATAGTCTGTGTGCGTTACCTTTATGTCAAATGCAGCAGAAACTGTTTCAGATTTTTCTCATCTAGCAGAATGGAAAAACAGAGGGGGAAAAAAAAAGAAAAGCCTATAGATTTCATAGCCTCAGCACTGTTTTCCATACCTTCACTTCCTCATCATCCTTAACAAATCCTGGATCCATAAGGGACACCTTAAAGTACAGCAGGACAGAGCACAAAACCAGCAGGAGGAAGATCAGCGGCTGCAGCAGCTCTCCTCGCTCCTCTTGTTCTCGCAGATCTGAAAAAAAGAGCAGAGTTCCTCAAGATGCGGGTAGGATTGATCCCTCTGGCCTTAACGCAGGCATCCCACATCCAAGGAGAGGAATCAGGCAGTGGGTAAGAAGGGGAGACGCTGGGAAGGAAGGGGTTGCAGAGCCTGCAGCTCCCACAGGGCAGTCCCCAAGGTCCCACAACCCCCAGACCCCAGAGAGCCCAGAGCAGCCTCCAGGAGCCCGGCAGCCCCCAGGGCAGCCCCCCCAGCACCCTGCTGAACCCAACATCCCCCAGAAGCCTCACAGCTCCTAGGGCTGCCCCCTAGGAACCTGCTGCTTCCAAGACCCCCCAGGAGCCCTGCAATCCCTAGGGCAGCCCCCCAAGGTCCCACAGCCCCCAGGGACCCTGCAGCCCCCCAGGATCCTGCAACCCCCCAGAGCCCTTACAGGACTCTGCAGACTCCCAAGAGCCCCACAGCCCCCAGGGCAGCCCCCAATCATAGAATAGTTTGAGTTGGAAGCAATCAAAATCATCTAAATCTGAAGTCCTCCCAGTTCCAACCCCTCTGCCATGGGCGGGGACACCTCCCACGGGATCAGGCTGCTCAAGGCCCAACCAGGGATGGGGCAGCCACAGCTTCCCTGGGCAACCTGTTCCACGGCCTCCCCCTCTCCTGGTGAAGAAATTCCTGCTTATGTCCAGTCTAACCCTGCCCCTCTCCAGTTCATCCCCAGTGCCCCTCGTCCTATCGCCACAAGCCTTTGTAAACAGCCCCTCCCCAGCCTTCCTGCTGCCCCTTCAGGGGCTGCCAGGTCGCTGCGAGGTCTCCTCGGAGCCCCCCTCTCCCCCGGGCTGGCCCAGCCCCGTGTCCCGCAGCCGCTCACCCGTCCTGTGCCGCAGCAGCCCGAGCGTCAGCCCCGCGCTCAGCCCCGTGTGCGCCGCCCGCACGGCCAGAGCGGCCGCGGCCCGCATGGCGGCTCCGAGGGCGGCGGCGGCAGGGGCGGGGCCAGCTCGCTCCGGGGCTCCCTCTGGGTCTGGGGCACCCCTGGTTCTGGGGTTCCCTCGATTTACCCTTGGTCCTGAGGCTCCCTCGGCTCTGGAGCTCCCTGGGTCTCCCCTGGTTCTGGGGTTCCCCAAGTTTTGGGGCTCCCCGGATCTACCCCTGGTTCTGGGGCTCCGCTGATGCAGGGGCTGCAGGGGTTCTGGGGCTCTCTGTGGCTCTCCCTGAGGATCCCCATAATTCTGGGGTTCCCCAAGTTTGGGGATCCCGGGATCTACCCCTGGTTCTGGGGCTCCCTGAGGCTCCCTTAGCTCTGGGACTCACCCAATTCTGGGGCTCCCCCCGGTTCTGTGGTTCCCCTGCTTCTGGGGCTCCCTGGATCTACTCCTGGTCCTGGGACTCCACAGGGTTCCTCTAGTCCTGGGGCTTCCCTGGTTCTGAGGGTGCTGAGGGAGCTGGGGCTGCTTAGTTTGGAGAAGAGGGGGTGAGGTGAGACCTTATTGCTCTCTGCAGCTCCTGGACAGGATGTGGTGCTGAGCTTGGTGCTGGGCTCCTCTCCTAAGGAACGACAGGATGAGAGGAAATGGCCTCAGGTTGCACCAGGGAGCTTCGGACTAGACATCAGAAAAAAAGATTTTCACAGAGTCATTGGACCCTGGTGCTCAGGACATGGTTTAGTGGCAGATAGGAACAGTTGGACTCAATGATCTAAGAGGTCTTTTCCAATGTAGTGATTCTATGATTCTAGGGGAGGTTTAGATTGGGTATTAGTAAAAACGTCTTCACTGAAGAGTTGTCAAGCCCTGGGCAGAGGCTGCCCAGAGCAGCGGTGGAGTCTCCTCCTCCTATTTCAGCCACTGATGACATTGCTAAGCACTAGGTTTAATGCACAGTGGGTACCCAATGGATACAACAGAAAAGTTAATTCATTCGGAATTGTAAGGAAGCAACAGTTGTGCATTGGGGTTTGGTTTTTTTTTTTTTTTTCCCCGCTTGATTTCATCATGTACAAACATTTGAACGAGGCCTCTCAACGTGAGGCAGGTGAATGGACAGAGTAAAAGCAGACACTTGCTCTTTATAAGTTTCTTTTCTTTAAGCAAAACAGGGAAATACATGTTTGGTTAGCTTAAAAACTTTTTTTTTAAACAAGAAAGAATTACAGAGAGAATCAGTGACAATTAAATGAAATCAAAATACAGTCTGCTAAAGCAGAAGTGTTTCAGTTCAGCAGGAAATCTTCCTCATTCCTTTTTTAAGTGCTGTCTTCTCATCCAGCCCCCTCGTGGCTTTTCATCCATTCCTGACAACCATTATCCTTGTGCTCTGCACACATGGTTGTTGTGGAGACCAGCTGTTCCCCTACTTTTAATTCTCCTTTTTTTTTTCAGCACGAGATACCCTCCAACATCTCTGCTGTGAGGGGCTCCTCCCTAAACAGCCTCTTTCCTCTGGAGTCGTGCGTGATCGCAGTGCCTGATCGTAGGGCCCCTGTAGCTCTCGTCCTACTGGTAATTAATTGCATTCTTCAACTGATGAGAGAAGAACAGGCTCACAGCTCCGAGGCTTTTTCTTCCCCCTCATCTTCTGCAGAGAACCAATGTGACAAGCTGCGTAGGACGCAATGCTGAGCAGAAACCCTTTCAGCTGCTAGGAAGGCGCAGGGGAATAACAGCTACGAGGCAGACGAACTGTCCGCAACGTTGTTAATTGCCACAAATATCAGTGCTAAACTTTCTTGGCTTGGTCTAGATGAGAGAGGCTGGTGCTGTTGGCTGTAAAGCATCATCCAAGGAGATGCCAATCTGTGCAAGCAATTCCTCCCACAGATCTTGTACAATGGAAGCACTTGGGGAAAGTTGCCTACAATTTGCTCTCTCATCTGTTGCAGAGAAGTGGTGGAGAGCTGACGCCCTGTGTGCTGAGCCAGGCACTGAACCATGAGGCATTCTCCAGCCATGAAGGAAACCACATACACTCAAGGTAGAGGTTCCTTTGGTGGCCTGGGCTCTGCAGAGAACCTCTAAGCTGTGTTAGTGCTCTGCCTGCTGAGCATTTGGGTATTAAAGGAAAGGCAGGAGTGGAGGCACAGGTAAGTGTGAATGGGACAGTAACTACAGAGCACAAGGAGCCCCTCTGCACTTCACACACTAAACTTATCTCCAGCTGGATTTGCAATTGACAGCTAGAACCCTGTTCTGGTTTTCTGGGCAGGGTTGGTTGTTCGCTCTAGAATTGTGAGTGGAGTTGAAGTCTCCTGGTTCATTCCCTGAGAGATTTCTCTGTAACAGTCAAGCGTTTCAGGGCATCTGACTTTTCCATTAGACCTTTATAAAAAAATGAGCCACTCTGCCTTCCCCTCTTGTGCAGAATACTGGTACGATGGCTGCAGACAATACTCTGTTCTGAGTGCTGGATCTACGACAGCAGCTCAGTAGCTCCTTGCCTTGAAAAAGTGCCTTCAGGTCACGGTACGTGCATTGTGCCTGAGGTTCAACACCTAGTTCCAAACTTCCAGTTACAGGAACTCCTAGATTACACTCAGGTGTTCAGAGAAAACCTTTCTCTCTTTTGCTCCTCACTGAAAGCAAACACTATTTTTTCAGCTCCCAAAGTTTGTTGAAGCTTGTAGCCAAAGCTCATGTTACTCTAACAGGGATGCTATTTCTCTTAAAATACTCTCTCAGTAATTTACCTTGCTGATGGCCTGAACCAAAATTTTGTGTGTAGCTACATTCAGAGCAGCTCTAGTTCCCCCATCCCCTGGGATGTTTTAGATTTTGGAGAGCTAAAGCTTTTCTGGTCTGACTCCATTCATCTCCACATTGCTGGGACTTTTAAACCTGATAATCAGGTTTAAATCAGCTCAGGTACAGCTGGGAGCGAGAGCAGGAAGGATGGAGGTTACAGTGGGAAACAGAGGTTAGATGCAGCTTGGATCTTGTTAGTCTGGGATCCCACGATGTGGCTTCAGTAACAGCTGAATTTCTAGGGGCATCGGTTTGAAAACCCCAAACCTTTGGAGTCCTGAGGCAGATGGAAACAAGCCCTTGGCTGTCCATTAACCTTGTTGTGGCGGTGCCAGGATCTCAGCCTACAGCCTGATTGTTTGGCTCGGATTACAAGGTAAGGCTGAGGCTGCTTAAGCCCAGACAGGAGCCTCTAAGCCCCCAGCTGCCTCCCCTGCTGCATTCTGGGCTCATGGGTTTCTGATCCCTCTCACGATCAGTCGTGCATCCCCTTCTGCTCCAATATAGTCAGGATGCTGAATCTTAAATGCTTTTTGCTGTAATTCAAGATTTTAGGGGTAGGAGCTTTTACCATATGGTCATTAGAAAGGAAGAAAGCCTAGTGGGTGGCACTGTCACGTGAAACAACTTCAAAAGGAGAGCAGAGCTGAATGGAAAACTAAAAGAGCAAAGACTCCCCTAGCGCCCCGAGGCTGGCCGGCAGTATTTGCAGCCTCTCTTAGTTTTGCAGCTAGAAGGAAGATCAGCAAATATTACACAGAAAACAGATCTTGAAATAAGCTTTCCCGTCTCAAAGCTTATAAGGACACAAATTCTCAGGGAACAGGAATAAGAAAGAGAAAAATACATTTCAATCAAACGACTGCAAAAAAAGTATAATTTGTCAAGTTTTGCAAACCATATGAAAACAATTCAAAAGTGACACAAAAATATATATAAGATTGAAAAATACTTAAAAGAAAAAAAAAGTACAGATCTCACAATATCAAAACAAATGACGTATGGTTAAAAAGAAAAAAAAAAGACATTGAATAACACCATATTGTCAGAAAAAGTAAACCTTTGCAGGGTAGCTGTGTTCTGTCATTTAAAGTGTCAGTTTGTGTCTCTAGGATCCATCTATAACGTGCTCAGCAATGACAACATCAACTCTGAGCATTAGAAGAACCTCGTAGCAGCGAGTCAAATCTGAGAGCAAAGTACACAAGGGAAAGAGAGCAGCGAGGCTGTGCTCAGAGGCCTGACATGTCTACCTGTGGGGCTGCGGTCTCCTCTTACTCCTACCAGACATAAAACCTCTTCTAAATCCTTCCTAAAGGAAGATTTGTCAAAGAACTGTGGCAGGGAGAGGGCTGTGAGCATGGACTGCACGCTGTGCTGTGGAGAGCCTGGCTGTGAGGAAACCTTGGCTATTGGCTTCCTGAGCCCCTACGGGTCTGGGGTCTGGCAGGTGAAGCCCATGGCAGCAGACCTCTCCTCTCTTCTCACCTACTCGGTGGTGCGAGCAGGACTGTGCTGGTAAGTGCTACTGGGAGTCAGAAACAGAGTAGGGCCTTCTGCTTGCCAGAGCAGGGTGGAATTCATTGATAGGCATGGTTGGACTCAATGATCGGTGGGTCTCTTCCAACCTGGTGATTCTATGATTCAGAGGTGCTGGGTTTTGGGGTCGCCCTACAAAAGGTACCTGGTGATTCCCCAGTCCCAGAACAGGACTTTAGCACCTCCAGTTGCAGCTCGGAGTGAGCTTCCTAAGGAGGGAGATTACTTTGCCGCTAAGTGTGGCTTGCGCTGATTAGACTGAAAAGAGCAGCTCTCCAGTCTGTTACTGGGACTTGCACAAGGGGCATGAGCTGCTCTAGACCGGGGCTCAGTACTGCTTATTATGCAGAGGGGCAACATGCTCTCTGGTATTTGTAGCCCCATAAAACACAACTAAAAAGGTGGTGAAGGACTGGAATGAAGCAGCATAGCCCTTTGTGAGCAAACATCATTCCTTGTTACACAGAAAAGCTCAGTGTGGCCATGGATGTCTAACTTCTGATGGGTCAGCCCTGACCTTACGTGGTAGGTGTGCTGGCTGCTCCCAGAGGGGACAAAACACTCTGCTGTGCTTTAATGGGAATGTCTGACTTCCAAATAACCT
This sequence comes from Coccyzus lansbergi, assembly GCA_033558105.1. Lineage (NCBI taxonomy): Eukaryota > Metazoa > Chordata > Aves > Cuculiformes > Coccyzidae > Coccyzus > Coccyzus lansbergi. Next base: position 202,940 of record JAUMJK010000974.1, on the reverse strand, counting down.
CCATACAGTCAGCAATGCTTCCACTAACGTGAATCTTCTATAAAACCTCTTTAAGGGAGTGAATCGACTTAAAAGAGCTTTCTTCCCCACTTACAAATACCACTAAAAAGGTCACTTTTTTTGGTCTAACTCTCTGGTATTGTGTCCCCCAGCCTCTCGAATCAAATAAATAACTAGGTGCTGCCTGCAACCCCCCAGAGCAGCCAATACCGATTCAGGACTGGTGTTCTTGCAGACATTACAGGACCTCATGCAATACAGCAAAAGGGGGTTTTCTAAAAACTGGGAAATAAAAACGTCACACTAGCGATCACACAACTAGGTCTTCAAGCTCAGAATCAACGTGAGGCTTTCTGTGTGGTCTAAAGTAAAAAGGTTAAAAGATATATAATGTAGTTGTCTTTGTTTTTTTCATTTTCTTTTTATACATAAATCATACACACAGAATTTCAACCTGAAACTTCATAACAACAACAAAAAAAAAAAATTCCACTAATTTAAGGAAAGCATTTTGTTGTGCAAAAAGTCCCTCCCCCCTCCCCTGTTCACCTTCATCTACTGAGGGTCTCACACACACACATGAAGTTTCCTTCCAACAGGCAAGTTGGTAAGAAAGAGTCCTCCCTATATACAGTGAATTAGAGAGAAGCTGGATACAGTGCTGGCAAGAGGCATTAGCTGATTGCCTCTATCTGGAAGTGTCCATGTTCTCCTCCTTAAAGTTACTGCAGTGCTCTATAACTTTCCTAGGGATAAAACAAGGACAAGGAGAAAGGGTTTAGTGTAAAGCTTATTGCACAACGGTTGTGGGACAGTAATGGAAGAACTGTCTGAGGGCTTGATATCTATGTAAATGTTCGCTGCTTGCAGCAGGCAGTCCCTTCCAAGCTGTGCATCAACCGGGATTTGTATCAAGACTGCTTACTCTACAAAAGCAGCTTAGAGCTCATAGTTCATCTCCTCAGAATTTCATCATGTTAGCATGCAGCCAGATCCGTATGTTCATTCATCACCCCCTTCCCAAATCGCCAGGTAACTCTGAATCCCATCAGGAAACGCATGCACAGAGATGTGGCTGCTGTCCTCTGTCCCTGCTTTCCTTCCTCATCTATCATTCCTGTGCTGTCCCATTGCCAAATGTGGAATTCAGGCACCCCTGATACGTGAAACCTCTTCATCTGTGGGCAACACCTGCTGCCCAGGCACAAGTAAGTGTTCCCAGCTCATCACCACCTCTTTATATTCCCCCTGCAGATATGGAATTCTAGCTCTCTCTTTGCCACCGATCAGAAACTGCAGCTGGCTTCGAGAACTCACAAAGAACAACTCCAAAGGAAGATCACATAATGGAGTAAGTTGGGAAAGCTCATAAAGGTGAGAAACCCTCTCATTGTAACTGTGGTCAGCAATTATAGTGGCAGCCCAGCAAGATTCTGGACAGGGAGCCCCCACAAATACAGAGAAGAGTGACCACTAGAGTCTATCGGTGTAAGAGCCTGGAGAAGAGGAGGCTGAGGGGAGACCTCGTTGCTCTCTACAACTGCCTGAAAGGAGGTTGTGGAGAGGAGGGAGCTGGGCTCTTCTCCCAAGGGACAGGATGAGAGGGAATGGCCTCAAGCCCCACCAGGGGAGGTTCAGACTGAACATTAGGAAAGAATTTTTCACAGAAAGGGTCACTGGACACTGGCAGAGGCTGCCCAGGGAGGGGGTTAAGTCACCTTCCCTGGAGGTGTTTAAGGGATAGGTGAACGAGGCACTGACGGACATGGTTTAGCGATTGATAGGAATGGTTGGACTCTATGATCCAGTGGGTCTTTTCCAACCCGGTGATTCTATGATTCTAGAAGATGAAATTAGCAACGTGGCCCCGCTGTCTAAAAAAACCACTTCTAATTTGCCTGGCATCCACTAGTTCTCAATGATCAGTGTGTATTGCCCATCTATAAACACCACCCTTGGCTTCTGTTTTCATCCTTGTTTTCCTGCTCTTCTCCTGCGTTCACTTCTAACCCCTCACACACAGTCCAGGCCTTTCTTTGGTTCCCTTTGGCAATGCTAAAAACTAAACTCAAGCTAAGCTGAGTGTTTGATGACAATGTGCTGGTTTCCTACCGGGCCATTTCCTTGGTCTCTTGCCGTGCCGAGGCCATTTTAATCACATCCTTCAGCAGGGGAATCCCACCTTCTTTGATCAGCAGTGGGCAGTACTTGTCAGCTGCAAAGAAAAGAATAAAACGGGTCCTTGTGAACCTTCACAAGAGCAGTAGAGAGCGTGGTGAGTGGGGAAGGAGAGTCTTGTGGCCTGAGAAGCCACAAGAATGATTCTTTTTTACGGAGCCAGCCTGCTCGGGGTGCCCTGGCTGTGAAAACAGCAGACGCAAAATGGCTGAGAATGTAAGAGCATGGCCAGAAGGATCAAAACACTGAAGGAATTTCCTACGCGCTAAGACTCATTGTTTTTTGTGCCATGGGTGTGATTGCAAGAAGGGAACTTACGGTAGACAGAGACCAGGTTATAGAGTGCCCAGGTGGCCCAGTGCTGGCTGACTGGGGAGATCCCTTGTGGAAGAAGTCGAAGGATCGGTTCAAATGACCTGCAGGGAAACATCGCAGACTTGTTAAAAAATCCAAGAGACACTTCTTCCCGCGCCTTTGCCACAGAAACGCACAGACACCACAGCAGTAAATCCACTGGCACGTCAATGCTTCTGGCATCAAAGACCAAGCCTCGGCAATGCTGGCAGGCTCACAGGCCCCACCGCTAACTACGCTGCCCAGATAAAGAGCTGCAAAGAACACAGCCAAGTCCAGGAACTGGTTTCCATCCACCGTCAGTCATTTCCTCACAGCAGCTGAAACCCAGCAGCACTGATCTTTCTGTAGAGAAGGCAAAGCAAAAGCACCTCCAAAGCTGGCTGCTCATGTGCAAGGGTTGCTGTGTTTTTTCTGACACCAATCACGTGCCTATCCTGCAGCCCAGGCGCTGGAATGCCATTCCTTCTGGATCCCTGCCAGGAACTATGGGAATACAGAGCACCTGATACCCTCTCACACCAAGGGCTCTGGAGGATTCCACACGTTGTATTAACCCTTGAAGGGACTTCTGGGAACTGTGTCTAAATATCCCCCAGAGGAGAACAAAAGCTATAGCAATCCATGTGACCTCCAGAAACAAAAAGACTTCAGGAGGTGGAAAGGAGAACAGTCTCAGAGGAAAACGTCCCAGTCAGATCGTGGGTTTCCTGAACTACGCAATTTCACCAGAAGATGCAGGAGAAATTCTGCCAGGCTCCCACACCTCTCCCACGGGAATTGCCAGACAAGGTGTCTGATTTCAGCAGCCTGTGTAACATGTTTCTAAAGAAGATGTAAAACCCTCTCTACAGAACGTTTCCCCAAGGCTGTTTCCCCTTCACTCTGAACAGAGCCTCCGTGTTGTGCCGCACCACTCCCTTTTCCTCTGTTGGTGCTTGCTTCCTGAGACAACCCTGGCTCCTAAGCGAGGGGGCCAAACTTTTCTGCTCCTCACCTGTAATTGATATTTCTCCTGGAGTTGATATCCCAGCTCTGGATGGCTGCCCACATCCTCTTTACAACTTCCTCTCGGTGGGGCTCACATATCCCCCAAGCCTCTGGACCATCAAACATGATATGGGAGAGCACTCCACAGGCGTTATAGGACACCTCAATGCCATCTGCTTTGCTCTCCAGCAGGTTGCTGCCAAGACAGAAGAGACCAGTTAGAGTTGCTGATGCACCAGATGTTTACGAGTCCCCAGGTGACTGAGAAGCACTCACCCTGCCCTGGCCCAGCTGCTCATTAACCCAGCGCTCACCTGAACACACTGATGAACTGGGAGGTCATGAGCTGCGGGCGGAGCTCCTTCACCTCCGCTACATTCCCCAGGAGGCCCAGCATGTTGCGATGCAGCTCCTGTTTCTCTGGGAACTCCTAAAGGAGTGAAGAAGAGGGTCATAGGAAAACAGGGCTGTGGTGAAACTGAGAATAAGGAGCTCTGGAGAGAGATTGTACAGCACATCGAGTATTTTTTGGTAGTCAGCGGTGGTTCTCAAGCACCAAATAGGATCTCTGGTGTTCAAGATACAAGTGAAATGAGAGATTCAAGGCCAAGGCTGCTGCTCTGCCTAAGGGAGACTGTGTACAAGATGAGGAAAAGGAAGGTGCATTGAATGCAAGTTTCTCTGTTCTTCATCTGGCTGGTTGGATGGATGTGAGAAAGAAGAAAATACGTAAGCTTTTACATTTCTGTTTGTGCAATGTAGGAAATGCCACTTACAGATTAGTGTAGCCAGGGATCCTGTCCCAGGACTGCATCTACACTGCTAGTGCCAGCAGAGCTCTAGAGGAAACCAGACACACTTACTTTCAAGCACTCCAGGAACAGCTTCATGCCGCTGTAGTTAAGGAACATCTCACAGTTATCGGGTGTTTCATCAGTGATGTTCCAGAGGGCACTCCAGGAGAACTCCATCACCTGGTCACACTACAGAGCCAAAGAGAAAAGGACAAAACCAGAGCTTTTTTTTTATTATGGGAGCCAAGTGCAAACCAACCACTTGTGTTGCCTCTCTGGTATCATCCTGGATGGCTCCACAGGTAAGAAAAGCTTGTTATTCACTTTCAATTTGTCAGTAAGTGGGGTTTTTGTTTAATACTTTTGTCTCTCTGGCACGCTGCCCTGCTCCCACCCTGGGACAGGAAATTCTGCAGTGCCAGCTGAGATCTCTTGTGTTCCTTACAGAAGCTGAGCTAGCTCTGGACTCATCTCCACGGCCAAGTGAGACTGAAAACACTCCATGTACAGTTTTTCTGGAGGAAACACTCACCGTTTTATCAGCCAACTTCTTCTGAATCAACTTGAGCATTGTCTGTGGGCAGAGAAGAGGGAAGAGTGAGAAACAGTTTGAGAATTGCAGAGCTAAACCTGACTGCTGTAGTGCTGCAGGGCTGGCTGCTTGATTCTGTTTGGGATTTCTTTCACTGAACCAGTGGGATGGACTAGGTTATGCTCAGATTTGCGAGTATTGACAGAGCTGAACTACATCACAGTCCAGCTTTAATCTATATGACAAAGTCTGGAATGTGGTGTATCTGCTCCAAAAGCCTTTGAAAAGGTGAGGGATATGGGCTGACATGAACTGGGAAGCCAGTGCAAATTCAGATTGATGCAGAAGGAGCTGGTTACAAGATGGTACCAGTTTTGGAAGAAAAGGAGGCAGCGAAGGGGTAAGGTATAGAGTTACACTGCTTGCTCACTCTCCGAGATCATGAATTCCCATACTCCAAGCCAGTAAAAGATGCCACGTGAAGGGACATGTTCCAGGGAGGTGGCACTGCAAGGACACTAATTCCCTCTTGTGATACTGTAAGGTTGGATCAGTGGCTGGATGCGTTTGGTGAACTGCTGCAAGGGAATCGTGCTAACCTGGGTTAAGGATAAGTAGACACCTTGGGACCATACCAACCATGACAAACCCCATCTTGCCCACAGCTTCTTTATGATCGTTGTCCACCTGGCAGACCAAAGCATTACAGAGGTGCACAGCGATGCGCTGGATAGACTCATCCTGCCGGCTCTGGTTGAGGATGTTCAGCAGCAGCTCATTGACCCGGCGGTACTGGAATTCCAGCTCCTCAGGAATGCTGAAGTTGCACAGTGTCAGGCAGCAGTTTCGCTGTACCTGGGTCAAAAGGAAGCAAGCACTGGGCCTGGTGGCGAAGAAAACACGGACCCTATCACCTCACATTCTCTTGCTGCTTGGTACTGAAACCATTTTTGGGGCACAACAACCCTGTGCAGCTACAGACTAGGAGAAGTCTGGCTGGAAAGCTGCCTGGAGGAGGAGGACCTGGGGGTATTGGTTGACAGCGACTGAACGTGAGCCAGCAGTGGCCCAGGTGGCCAAGGCCAATGGCATCTTTTGTTGCTTGACTATGATCACTAGAATTTCTGTGACCCTCCAATCTAGTGCTGTGCTTTAGCTGTGCTGTATCACCACCCTCTTCTCTCTGCCTGTCACTACAGCATGGTCAGATGCTAACACAAGCTAAAGACTTAATACAGAAAAGGACTGTGGGAGCTGAAGGACGCGACACTGCTCTTACCGTGACCTCCTGGTAGGACTCCATGCCGTTCAGCACCACCTGGATGACCTGGCGCCGCAGCTTTACACTCTGCTCCATGCGGTACTCGGAGTTGGTCAAGTAGAACAGCGCCGCGCTGCCTGTCACCTGGATGTTTTTGTCATCCTTGTGGCACTTGAGGGCTGTGATCACCAGCTGCAGGGAAGCAACAAGAAGCTGGAGCGTCACTGACTTGCTGGCGAGTCTCGCAGTGACTGCTACAAGGAACACAAGGCCCAGGCACTGCAGGAACAAGCTTATGAAAGCTACTCGGCTCTGCTGCACTACTGGGACTTTCTCCAGAATGGCCTCATCTGGTGTCCTAGGGTGAGGAAACGACTGGGACTGCAAAATTTCCCTTGTCAGGGTGAGGTAAAGGCTAGTGTGGGGCTTACCTGGAGGGCTCGCAGCAGCTGGCTGCAGCGTTCGATTCGAGCAATGTCAAAAAGGAGGTTGATGGCCCGGGAAGTGATTTCTGGCCGGTGTTCAGTGTAAGCCTCAATAGCATTCAGGACTTGCTCTTCGTTCTTGTCTCCACTCACCTGGCACAGAGGAACAAAAAGAGTCAGGGAAGAAATGATGAAGAAGGAAAACCAGCGTGAGAAGGGAACCCCGAGGGTATATCTGGAAGGTTGAATGGTACAACTTCCCTCTACCCTGCTACTAAGATTAGGCCCAGAATGAGAGCAAAGACGTCAAGTCCCTTCTTAGCCCAGAGGGACAAGAAATGGCACTTTTGAGGAAGAAGGATGCTATTCCCAGGATTCCTATTGTTTTAAATACTTTTCTTACAGTTGCAGACATCCTGATGCTTCAGGCAGGCTGATTTTTCCATGCCCTTCTCTCAAGACATGTTTTTTAACCTTTGTAAAAACCATGTGGGGCCCAGGTCTTGCCTTCTGGCAGTTTTCCTTCATTATCAAGCAGCTATTGAGAGGTCAGAGCTCAGTTGTCACACTCGAGGCCCCAAGAACTCCACTCTACTGCTAGCCAGTATTTTTCATCTTTCAACCTCTACCGAGTACCTAGTGCCAGTGTTGTTGTGTCCTCGTTACCTTGTAGGCCGGAATATGTGTCAGGCGGCAGAGAGATGTTTCAAACAGGCCCAAGAACTGGAGTGGTCGTTTCAGACCCCGGAAGGGAGCGATGCTGCTCTTTGCTGGCTCAGTGCTGTGCAGGGGAAAATAAAAAAGGAGACCACTCATGTTGGTACCATGTTTCTTCAGGTATCTCCTGCCACAGAGAGAGCTGTCAGGTCTCCACTGACTGACTGCCCTGCTCCATAACTAGAGGAATTAGCTGTGATCATGCCAGGACACTGGTTTTGCTGTCGTGCTCTTTATTGACCAAGTGCCAGTATTTTTTTCACCAGCTCTGGAAAGGAGCCAGTACTGTCACACTTGCTTTGCTTCTCTTCATTAAGTGCACGGGGAATAGGAGGAAGGTGGAGTTCTTGGCCGATCTGGAAAACTAGACTTCTAGGAATGCTCCTACTGAGGCGCACCAGGATTTTCAAAGGCTGATCTGCCCAGTATCCAGTTCCAATCTGAATATCTGCCTTTAGATTCTAAGTTCCTAAACCACTCGGCCTTCCTATGAACAGTGGTGTGTTGACTCAGCGTAGAACTGTTCTGTCTTGGGAAGAAATTTTAGCGTAGAAAATGCATAAAGGGCTTTGGAATCCTTTGAGAAGAAAGATAAACCACTGCAGGAGATCCTGGAAAAATGTGTGTGGAAAAGGAGAACTGAAACACTTCTTCAGATATGTGTGGGAGGCAGATAGGATAAATTCTTTATTACTGTTGGAAGTCCTTACATGTGACACCTAAAGGAATCACAGCCAATTCCCATACTGGTCTCTAGTGTCAGGAGAAATGAGCAACATTCGCATCTTGCTTCTTAGTATTTATTAGCTTAGAAGAGGGAACTGTCCTCAATTAATCTCTGACTGCTCTATCAATGCAAGCAGACCTCAGTAATCGCTGTTTCCTTACCTTGTCTGGCCCATCTTCTCCTCCATGCTCGGGATCGTGCAGTTCTCCAGCATGGTGTGCCCTGAGATATCCAGCGAAGTGAGGTTTACCAGGTTTTCCACAAACAGGTTTAGAACCCGCCGAGTCAGCTTGAACTTGTAATAACTGGACAGATGGTCTCGGGAGATATCCAGGTGCCTGCAAATGACAGAGAGGAGCTCAGAGCCTGGGAAGCGTTACCTGGGGCTTCTGCCTCTCTACCAGAGGAGGATGACAAGGCAAGTGTCATTATTATTATTATTTACTTATTATTTCCTTCACAAGATACGGCATTGTGGTTCTGTAGGATGGGGCAGCAGGATCTGGCCCTGCATCTAACCAAAGCACACGGATATCTAGTTGAGGTCTAATTGGAATGGAGTACAACAAATCATTTGGCTGCACCTCATAAAGGAAACTGCTCCAGGCTCAGGAACTGCTTTTCCCGAGTTCCATCAGCCACGTGGGCATCTCTGCCTGATGATTAAGACACACCAAGCAGATCTTTGCATCCCCAGAAAGAGATGTTGCTTCATCCCTCAGATTAAGTTACACAAGTTTTTGTCTGCTTCTCAAATCTTGTAACTTCTTCTACCCCAGGCTATTATGCTGCCCTGATTCCACCCAGGTATTTAAATGCTTTGGGAAAACCCCCGTGCTGGGAGTGGTAGGAAAAACTGCCCAGCAGTCACATGCGGTGGGTTCCTGAGAGGTCGGGGCTGCTCTTCCCTGCCAAGCAGCAGCTATGGCCCTTGCAAGAGCCTTTTCTAAACTGCCTGAGACAGGAGCCAACAATCCTGCTCACTAAAGTGTCTTCTCCCCATTGTAAACTAGGTTTCATTGCGAGTCACTGGGATTTAAAGTACTTGGATTTAGAAAACATTATCCAGGAGCTTCCCTAGAACTGTAGGTCATATATTAACGTGGAACCCCCTAGTGTCTGCAGTCAGAAGAGACAATGTCAAAGCCTTTGCAAAGCATCCTTCAGGTGGATAGTAAAGCCCTTAGCTTTGGCTTGGAAAACCCTGGATGTCTTTCCTGCTGCTGCTGTGCAGTCTGACTGGCAATTGTCTCAGCTCCATGTCAGGAAATCTTTTCACTGTCAACACCAGTTTGTGTTTACACTGCTTGTTGCCCTGGTTGCACCACCCGTGCACAGACTGCTCCTACGGAGCGCAGCAAGGCGACAGCCTGAGCTGAGATATTCCTAATTTTATCTCAGAGCCAGGCTCACGCTTTGGATGTCCCTGTTCCACACCTGGCTTGGAGGACTGAGTTTTGCCATGTGATTATCACCATGTTAGTTGTGATTTTTTGCCATCTCTCAGGTATTCTACTGTTGTTTGGCTGGGAGAACGTGGTTGGCTGGGGTTTGGATTTGGAGCTTTTTACTCTTTTTTTGGTGTGTGTGGTTGTGATCTGGATATTTGGGTTTTTTTGCGGGGGTCATTGGTGGTGGTGTTTATTTTTCCAAGAGGGAATTTGCACTGAGTGGTGTCCTTTTGTGAGCAAAACACAGGCTGGCTTTACACAGGTCAGACTTATTTCGAGTGAGCCTGGTCAGGGGAAGGTTTATAACTTGCAGGCAGCAGTGTGTGGCTCTCGGTTAGCAGGAGAGCAGACCGTTTCTAAGGCCTTTCCCTATCAGTGGGAAAAGGATAAACAAGGAAGAACAGCTCTGCTGACCTGAGCTTGCGAAGCTGTGCGATCACTTGGATGTGCTCCTCTGAAAGGTCCATGTTGTAAAGCACTAAGGAAACCAGAGTGTCCTTCCACTGGGTCAGAAATCCTACATCGTTCAGCTGGATCCCAGAGAGATCAAGAGCTGCGAGGGAAGCCAAAGGCTGAAGCAACGTCTCCACGTTTACCCCTTCGATCAAGCGGCCCAGGTTCAGGAAGCGCAACCGACTGAAGCCTTCAAAAGTAAAGTCTTTGACCAAGACCTGGCGAGTGGGGTTCACCAAACAGTCATCCTCGCAGCCTCCGGGGTTCTCCTCCTCGTAGAAGATATTGCAGCAGCCAAAGAGGCTCAGGGAGACGAGCGTGTGGCTGAAGCTCACCAAGGTTTGCAGACTCTTGGCTGTCAGCTTCTCACAGTTAGTCAGGTAGAGCTCAACAAGATCCTGGAGGATGGGAAATCCAAGTTAGAAATATCTCACAGGCCGTGTGCTCACCCTGTTTGCTACAGCACCTCCCACCGGGACTGCCTGGGACCACCTATCACTGAACTTAACCAGTGTCCCCATCCCACTCCCTCCAGAGGTTCTGGGAGCCTAGAAGAGAGAAGCTGACGTTCTCCCAAAGAAAATTTGGCCAGCGAAGAATGGATTTTTGGGGATCTCTGGGTGCCTGGGATTCTAGTGGGTGCCCATGCAGCAGTGCTGCTGTGGGAACGGGCAGCTGGAGGCTCTCAGTGCGAACCCACCTGCTTCCTGATGGCTTCCAGATCCTGGTCCTGCACAATCTGTTCCCGCAAATGGATCCGAGCTAGCCTGGTGCTCCGGGGATCTGAGAACAGGGTGAAGAAGCTTTCATGGGGTTCAAAGATGCTGTCTGTCTTCACCAACTCCACGTACCTGTATTGAAGCATTAGAGGCATTAGGACAGTAAAGGCTCCAGCACCTTTGCTGGTCATGAGAAAATATCACCAAGCAAGTAAAAGCACTCAAACTCCCTCCTGATCATCCAGAACAACCTTTAGGATAGTGGGAACTGGACTATTACCTCTTCTTGCATGGAACAAACAATCATTAAGAAAATCTCGGGCAAAGATTTGTGCCAAGGTCATGTGTGTGTGAGCAAACCAGATCCTGGCAAGTGTGGACTCCTGCATTTCCCCACATCTGTTTACAGGTAGAAGTTTGATTTTTTTTTTTTTTTTTTTTTTTTTTTTAATTTTCAGAAAATTAGCCAGCCACAGCTTCCTGCCAGACTTTGTGGGCAGTTCAGCCAAGAAAGACTGTGATAGCCAAATTATAAAAAACTAGAAAGAGGTTGCTTTTGTAAAGCTGTGGGAATAGCAGCCTCAACGTTTAGCATCCGTTAGCTCCTGGTGCTCTTTTTGCTCTGGTTTGAGAGTTGCAATGCTTCAGTGGTGGGAAACAGGAAGGTTCTCTGGTTGCTTATTGATGTTTTTGGAAGCAGTGACGGTTTCACTCTGAGTTCAACACTTCCACAGATACTGGAATAATATATAGGAGTACAATGACCCCTGGGGACACCTCCTTCTGAAGGTCATACAAATCTTATTTCCAATATGAGGATCAATTATAAAAACCCCATCCCTATGAATTCTTCCTCATGTTTTTCCCCCCTTTCCCATCACTCTTTTTGGAGAACTCCCCCTCCCTGAGCTCCCAGCTCTGTCCCAAACCAGACAACAGCTTTTCCACAGGCCTGAAACGTACTCATTGACAAGTTTGTCACAAATCTCGCTTGGCAAGAAGATGTCGGGATGGAGCCGGAGAGTTTCGTTGTCCAGCAGGTAGCAGAGAGTCCCTTCCAAGTTGCGAAGGCAATAATCTGTGCACAAGGTCATTAGTGACTCGGGGCTATCAGATGCCATCTTGAGGGGAGTTCTTGGAAGGGGAACAGCAGAAGGAAGCCTTGGATTCAGTAGATTCTTTCCTCAAATGAAGTTCCAGGATGAATTTACAGGCACATCAGCAGAGCTACAAGTAGAAGGGGGAAAAGATCTGTTTAGAGAGGCCCATTGGCAAGTGTCCTGCAAAGCCGTTGCCCCAGGAGGATGTTGATAGTTGTATTTACAGCCCATCACTTGCTGACCTCAAAAGAACCTGCAGTATTTTGGCCTCTCTGGCAGGATGCCCTTAATTCCTCAGTATCTCCATCCCCAGGAGATGCTGCGGAAATAAGTTAACTCAAAATATCCTTGGAAATGAGGCTACACAGCAAGAAATTGTTTCATCATTACAGGGGTTATCTGGCTGACAAAGGCCTTCTGAGAGGGAAGTGGCAGAAACCACATTGCTTGGTTTCCTGCAGAGCAGGTTGGATAAACCACTAGAAAACTTACTGTTGGGGTGGTCAGATCCTCAGTGGGATCTGCTGGCCCCATATCTTGTGCTTTTATTTCTATTTGCCATCCTTCTAAGTGACATTTCATGTTCAAGCCAAATGTTTCCCTGCAGCACCAATCCAGAAGCTTCCTGCAAGTCCCTGAACCATGAAGTGGATCAGAAGGCAGAGAGAAACACAGGGACTGGTTTGGCTTCCCCTTGAGCGCAAGGTTTATTCACGTGCTGGACATCCAGTTTCCTGGGATGTGCTCACCCAAACCATTCCAAATCTGTCACAGAGTGACTGAGCTGGAAAAGGTGAGATAGTTTTGTCCTCCTTTGTTTCTAGTACAGGATAAAGAAGGCAGATAACAGAGGGAAGCTATTTCTGTGTAATTTCATGTCTCTGCTGCACAGCCTGGCTCGCTGGCGTGGAAGGAGGGCTGGTTCTGGAGCCCTGGAGGTGCTTAGGGCTGCCTGAGGGCCAACAGCATTTCGCTTTCAAAGGGTCAAATCACATTAGAAGCAACCTTAATGCAAACACCTCTCTACATCTCCATGGACAAACAGATTCTGTTGAAATGCTCATTTCTGAGACCTCCCTGCTGGCAATGAGAACACCCGCGCTGCAGAGACAATTGTTATTCTCGGTGCCACTGCTGGGGGAAGCTGTTGCAAAACATCCTTAACTGTATTCTGGTTCTGACCTCTGTCCTGCAACTACAAAGATCAGGACACTTGTCTGGGTCTCTGGTTTTGAAAAAGAAAGAAATCCATTATCCACAGCCCCTCTCCTTTGCTGCTAAGCCAGGAGAGAACCAAGGATGCAACAAGCTGCTGAGTGCAGTGTCACTGGCCATAAGGGGAATGCAGGCGGGAGGAAGCCCTTCTGTCTGCTTTAGAGTCAAATCTGCTTTACCTCCAGAATGAATCCCTCTTGCAGATTTTGCCTGAAGCTTGCCGGAGAGAATCTTTCCAGAAAAGCAAAGTCCCTGCAGTCAGTGTTCTTCCACTGTTTACTACCGATGGCCACAGAACTCGAAAACAAATTCCCATTGAACATCTTTTATCACGTGCAGCTGGAAACGGCCAGTGCTTGGGACTTGTCCAAGCAGCTTAGAGCACTAAAGAGCGAGGGCTGCCTTCCTGTGCCCTGACAATCCTCTGTTCCCCCTCTGCTGAGACCAGCACAATGCAGTCGCTTGATCCTAGGCCTGGAGAAATCAGCTGCCCTTTAAATCCTGTGCTGCCCGTGATCCACCAACAAAATCCCACACTGAAGGATAATATTGGCGGTGAAGTCATTAAACCATCCCAGTAAAACAACCTCCTGATTTATTCTGGATGTTTGAGTAGAACCCAGCGCTGCTGCTGCTGCGATATTTGGCACAGGACCCAACACAGACCTTGGTCGACCTCAAGGAACGACACACGGGCAGGGAGGGTGAATTAAATCAATAGAGCACTGACCAATATTGGCTCTACTTACAAGCTCAAAGTGTTAATAAAAACAAATGAATGAGAGATGCTGACAAATCATTGGCATTTGCCTAATCATGATCCCCCAGCAGCTCTCTACGGGCACAGTGAGCTGCCTGCCTGGCAGGAGGAGCTCACCCGTGCTTTCCAGCCGTGGGCAATCACCTCTCTGTGGTTCCGTCAAAGACAGAAACATGAAAGATGCTGAAAATCCAAGGGCAGGAATTGAAAGTGACTTAAAACCGTGGCTGCCAGTAGCTTTTCAATTTATTTTTCTAACAGATTTGCTTCTGTCCTAACATCCAAAGGAATGGAGTCTCTCAGAGATAAAGGAGCAGGCATCCTGTACTCCCAGCCGTGTCTGTGCAGTAACAGCACCATGCGCAGACCCAAAGAAAACCACAGGACATGCAGCTCTGCTCTCCACCACCACCAGCCTTCCCTAGGCTACCAGCCCCTCTGGCAACTGCTGCTTATTTGCAGGCTGACTCAGTCTCCCTGCTGGCGTGTGCAGCTCCCAGGCCAGTATTCTCTACCTTGGACTTCAGACCGATCTCCTCTCGCAGCCGCTTTCTCCAGGCGGCTGCCCAAAGCCAAGCCTGACTCACGGTGGCTCCAGGCCAACCTCAATGTTCACGCTGTTGCTAAAAAATGATTGGCTAAGCTAACTTTTTCCAGCGTCAGGGACTCCTCCAAGCAGAGAGACACAACCTGAGCTGATGTGAGGCGATGACAGCAGAGTAACAAATTTAATGTCAATGCCAAGTTTGGCACAAGTTACATTTTGAAGAAAAACTGCAATGTCATTTCAGCTGGTGTTTCACAGTTGCAAATCCCTGTGTTTTTATCAATTAATCTACAGGTTATTGCAGCTTGTGCAGGGAAACACCACCACTGAGGCTGCAGCAGGGACACCGAGGCAGGAGCAGACTGAACTGTTCTGGCCCAGCAAAGCCTGCGATTTCCAAACTTGTCAGCTAGTGGAAACTGAGGCTACGGTGAGCTGACCCGTGCTAGCGGGGAAGCTTCCCGATCTCCGTACCTGCCTGCGATGAAGATGCTCTACTGGCTCACCAAATTATACCACACATTTCCTTTCTGGAGCCCCTCTGCTCCAGAGGTCACCCTGCAATCTGCCGCCACTGCTCTGGGCGGTCTCTGCAGCCTTGCAGGCAGGGATGGGCTCAACCCCAAACCCTCCCCCCCAGGCACCGGATGGGCTGCAGTGGCGTGGGGGCTCCTGGGGGCAAATGTCGGCTCTGCTATGGGGTCAGAGGTCAGCACTGCCTTCTCCCCTTTCTCTCCTTTCCTCTCCTCCCTCTTTCTTCCCGTTCCTTCCTCCTCTCTTCCTATCTTTCCCTCATAGAATCATAGAACAACCAGGTTGGAAGAGGCCCATCGGATCTTCTAGTCCAACCATTCCTATCAAACACTAAACTATGTCCTTCAGGACCTCATCCACCCGTGCCTTAAACACCTCCAGGGAAGGTGAATCAACCACCTCCCTGGGTAGCATGTTCCAATGCCCTCCTTCCCCCCTTTCCTCTTCCTCCCTTTCCTCCGACCTTCCTTTCCTTTTCTTCCCTCTCTTCCCTCTCCCTTTCCTTCGTCCCTCTCCCTCCTCTCCCTTTCCTCCCTCTCCCTTTCCTTCCCTCTCCCTTTCCTCTCTCTCCCCCCGCCCCACTCCCTCCCTTCCTGCCGCTCCCCGGGTTCCCCCGCGGCCGGTGCGGGGCTGGAGGCGGCAGGCACTGACCTGGCCCGGCCCCCGGCGGGCCTCGGGGCGGGCAGGGGCTCCGCGTCCTCCCGGGCCCCGCTCCCCCCGCCGCCGCCGCCGCTGTCAACAAACCCCGCCGTCACTTCCGCCAGCCGGGCGCTGCACACCGGACGCGCCGCCGGTTGGAGTGTCCCCTCAAACACACGCCGGGACGGAACGCGAACGCCGCGCCGCGCGGCCCGAGCCTCCCCAGGGTCCCCTCCCCCCTGGATTCGGTTCTGGGGCCGCTCAGCCTGGAGAAAATGGGGCGAGGGGAGAGCTCATCGCCCTCTGCAGCTCCTGGAGAGGAGGGCGCTGGGCTCCCAAGTTACAGGCGATATGAGTGGAAACGGCCTCAAGTTATGGCCTTATCACTCTCTACAACTCCCTGAAAGGAGGTTGTGGAGAGGAGGGAGCTGGGCTCTTCTCCCAAGGGACAGGGGACAGGACGAGAGAGAATGGCCTCAAGCTGCGCCAGGGGAGGTTCAGACTGGATATCAGAGAGAAATTTCTCACAGGAAGTGTCATTGGGCCCTGGAACACGCTGCCCAGGGAGGTGGTTGAGTCACCTTCCCCGGAGGTGTTTAAGGGATGGGCTCCCCCAGCCCAGCCCAGCCGTGCCCGTTACACCATGTCCCAGAGTGTCACAGCCAGACGGTTTTTTGACCCCCTCCAGCGTGGAGACACCGCCCTCGGCAGCCTGGTCTGAGGCTTCACTACCTCTTAGATAAAGAATTTTTCCTTAATTTCCAACCGGACCCTCCCCCGGCACAACCTGAGGCCGCCCCCGCCCCGCCTCTCTCTGCCCTCCCGGCAGGGGCGGGACGGATCCTCCCCCCCCGGGGCTGGGTTTCCACCCGGAGCGGTTAGGCGGCGTGCGGGGGCGGCGATGTCGCGGCTGCACCGGAGCCGGTGGGGACGGGGCTTGGGGGGACGGAATTGGGGGGGGACACGTTGGGGGTGGTTGGGGGAACGATCGCTCTGACGGCTCCGCTTCCCTGCAGGATCGCGGACTTCCAGGAGGTGCTCGGCGAACCCACGGTGGCGCTGGGCAAGCTCCGACACCTCTGCTTCAGCGGTGAGAGCCCGCGAGGCACCGGCCCGGCCCCGGTCCCATCTTCAGTCCCAGCCCCGATCCCGGTCCTGACCCCTATCCCAGCCCCTGCCCCGATCCCGGGCCCACTCCGATCCCGATCTCGGCCCCAGCCCTGATCCCAACCCCTGCCCTGGTCCCAGCTCCAGTTCCAGCCGCGATCCCTATCTCAACCCCTATCCCAGCCTCCCCTTCCACCCCCAGGAGGGCGTTTGAAAGTGGTGGGTGTTGGGATTTGGGCTCTGTCGGGTTTCAGCGCTCCCCGCCCGGCCTTCCAGCAACGCCAGCAACTGCCAGGCGATTCTTTCCTTCCCCCTCTCCGAGAGCTTGTGGGCTCCGTCGTTCCTGCCCTGCCCTGTCCACCCAGCTTCTGCTTCCAGCACCGCACCTGTCCTCAGTGAAACTCACCTCTGTGAAATGGTTCCATTGCTTCGGCTCTGTCCTGTCCGCTCCCTGTCCATCCCAGATTGCTGCTTCCAACTCCATGCCTGTCCCCACAGGCTCTAATTCCAGTGAAACTTCTTGTCATGGGAAGAAGAGCTGCCTCCTTGCCTGTTTGTGTGCATTCGCACAGCACAGTGAAGAGTCCAGGGCTAGCGCGGTGGTTTCTCTAACTCAATGGTTTTTCTAACTCAACGGTTTCTCTAACGTGGTGTTTTCTCAAAATCTGTGGTTTCTCTGCCTGCTGTTCCCCAGGAATCCCCTTTGACGGTGGGCTGCGCTGCCTCTGCTGGAAGGTGGGTTTTGCTCAGGGTGCCTCTGTTTCTTGTGTAAGCGGGTACTGGTTTGGGGCACTTAAAACTGTAAACAAACAAAATATACAGAGCTTAAAAGCCACTTGGTATTTGTCAGCAGTTTCTGGCAATCAGCACTGGCACAACAGCCCTCGGTGCTGAGCTGGGAGTGCATCTCAGTCAGGTTTGCTATGGATCAATCCTACAAACAGATCTATGTTGGAAACAAGCCCCTGAAATATCACTTGGCAAAGCACTAGGCTTTCTGGAGAAAGCTCCTGGTACTCTCAGAGACAGTTCCAGCTGCTGCGTGTGGTTTACTCGCCTTACAGCTGTAACAGCTCCTTCTCCAGATACTCATTTGTGTGCATGTTTCCCATACAGATACTCCTGAACTACCTCCCTTTAGAGAAAGCCTTATGGAGCTCTTTGCTGAAGAAACAGAGGTGAGGACGTGGGTGCTTGTTCCTCTATTTCTATCAGTGTCTGTGGAAAAGGAGAATAGTTTCTTAAATAATTAAGTACTCTCATAAAATAAATTGTTCTCATGTGGAGTGCACTGTTCCTTTAGCTGACTCCTGGCTCTGGTGGATTGACCTCCTCAGCCAAACTCAAAAGGAAATCAAATGTGTCTTCTGGCTGAGCAGGGTGGGACAGAGAGATCTGTTTGAACCCAGCTGGGATGCTCATGTTGAATTTATATTCTGCTTCATTGCAAATGCCTCTTTTCTTGCTTAAGGGATCTGTATTCCCAGTTCCTAAAGGAAATGATTATCCAGCCTGGGATCGCCAAAGCCAACCTGGGTGTTTCAAGGGAAGATGTGACCTTAGAAGATCACGTAAGTGCTGTTAAGCCTTTCTGTTGCAGCAGATTCCCCAGGGCCATAAACTTGTTCTGGATTCTGGACCCCTGGGCTGCTCTTGCCTCAGCCCTTGGTCAGAGAGAACTTTGTCCTCCTAGCAGGAGGGACGGTTCCTAGGTACCAGCCTGGCGCTTGTGTCTTAATAATTCAAACTGAAGGCTACTGGCAAAGTACCAGGAGTTCTGAAGAGAGCTGTTTTCAGCTATGCAAATCCCTTTTCCCTCCTTTGGGGCTGGCTGCCCAGGCTGCGGTTCCCCTAGGAAAAGGGAGAGGCTCACAAGAGGTACTTCTAGCAAAGAGACACTCTCCTGGGAGCTCAGGTCCATGCGTGGCCTCGGCACAGGCTACTCCGAACAAGGGATATGAAAGATGCAGGAGAGTCAAGTTGGACTGTGGCATGGAAGGCAGGAGACTCACTTATTTCTAGTTCTACTGCTGGCTTTTTTTTTTGAATTGACTTATGTCCTGCATCCCTCGGGTTTTTCCTTCTCTGAAAGCGCTTTTAAGAGTATGTGTTGGGGGAGGGAATGCAGTAACTGATCAGGAGACACTGTAAAATGATACAGCTGCTTCCACCACTGGCCCTGGATGTTACCTTCCCAGCTAGCATGTTGTCATCTGTGCCGCTGGGATCCTGGAGGCTTTGGTGCTGTGAGTCCAGCGTGTTTGTAACACTTCACACGTTGGCCGTGATCTTTGAATCTTTTGAAGCACTGGGGTTGTTTTTGTTCTCAGTTATTTGTTAACTCTGCGTGGATCTTGACCTGGAGAGAGGAAAGTGTGCGTGGAGGAGGAGTGAAGTTTGTCATACTGTTCCTATCACTGTGTATTTCCTTTTTCCTGGGGAGAACGGTGGTGATTAGTCAGACTTCTGGGAGCAGAGATAAAGGGGGATCCTTGTAACTGATAACTGCAGTGCCAGTGGGTGGGTAACTCGTACCCAAGTACAAAGACTTGTCTCTGTTGTACAGGTTGGAGCTGCAGTCGGGAATCTTGTTGATGTAGGACAAGGCACCTGATTTGGGAACAAAGTCATTAAGGGGCAGATAAAAAGGAACTGGAAATATTATTTTCTGCCTCTCAAAGTGGACCTGCATGCTCACTTGTTTCACTAGCTCTGGTCTGTCTGAAGAAATAACACTGAATATAGCCAGGGAGGGGAAAAAATTAAACCTGGTGCATGGGGAGTGCTGGCACCGGATGCCAGAGGGCCAGCAGAAGCGTTAAATCAGTGTGTATTTACTGAGGATTTTGATCCCTGTGAAACATGTGTGTTCTGGTTTTGTTGTTTATTTCTTCAGCCTCTCAATCCAAACCCAGACAGTCGATGGAATACTTACTTCAAGGATAATGAAGTACTTCTCCAGATAGACAAGGATGTCAGGTACATGAGGCGTAATGACTCGGGTGGTTTAGTTAACACTTTGTACTTTGCAAACGCCGTTTAATATTAAACCGAGCCTCCCGCTCAACGTGGGGCAGGTACTTCCTTCTTCTTACACTCGATTTCTTTCTGTCCCTGCCCTAGGAGGCTGTACCCCGACATGGCATTCTTCCAGCGCCCGACGGACTACCCCTGCCTTTTAATCCTGGACCCCCAAAACGAGTTTGAGACACTGCGCAAGCGAGTGGAGCAGACCACGCTCAAGTCACAGACGGTGGCGCGAAACCGCAGTGGAGTTACAAATGTGAGATGTGGGGCCTGTCCTCGGGGCAAGCAGAAGGGTCTTTATCGGGATTTCTTCTGGTTCTCTCTGCTTGTCTGGTGGAATTGAGCAAACGCCCAGCAAAACCTGTGTTTTTTGGCTGGACATCTCTGTGAAACCTGTTGATGTGCCTATTGTTTGTTAGGGAATTAGAGATGTATTTAGTCTTAAGGGTTACTTCCCTGACTTCTGGTGGAAGTTGAACTTGCAGGAAGTTGTATTTTTTGCTTGACTTGCATTCCTATCTGGGAGCAAAGCACTGAAACGTTAATTTAATGAAGTTGAATTTTCTACATAGTCTTTCAGAACTGTGACTCATAAACCTGCAGTTAGGAAAAGAGCCAGATGTCTGCTGAAATGCATGTTGTCTTTCCTCTTTCATGAGCAGAAGTGCCCCGTGCTGGTGGGGAAGACGCCTTCTACCACAGCAGATCTGTGCTTTTCCTCATACTACTAAAAAAAGTGGAACTGCAGTGCCTTGGTGCTTCCCTAGTTACTTGTCTTGGTTCCAGTCTTTTGAGGGGCTCTGTGTGTTAACTTCTTATTGCGTGTACAAAGCTACCTGTTGCCCATCGGTTATCCTGGATCAACCCTCACCTTGCCTTGCTCTCCAGGTGAGCTCCCCTCTTAAAACAACTCCAAATTCTCTGAGCGAGTACGAAGTTCTTCCCAATGGCTGTGAAGCTCACTGGGAGGTGGTGGAGCGGATCCTTTTCATCTACGCCAAGCTGAACCCTGGGATCGCGTACGTTCAGGGGATGAATGAAATCGTGGGGCCTCTGTACTACACTTTTGCTACAGATCCTAACAGCGAATGGAAAGGTGAGAGGCTCTTGGCTGCTCAGGAGTGGCTGTTGTACTGCATACTCTCTGCATAAAGAACTATTTTGAGAATGAGACTCTTTAAATAACTCTGGTTTGACTGTTTGGGGCCAGAAATAAAATGAGAGATGAGGAGTTTTGGGAACCACAGCAGACTGATAGAAACTGAATGGGCTGTGAGTGTTCAGGACATGGGAAATGAGAAGTTTTGAGGGTTTTGTTTGGTTTCCATGGATCCAAGTTGCATTTTGTGAAACTTAAAACCCATTTAGAAGCTCTTGTTTGCTCGTGCCTAGTAAGAAAAGAGTGGAATGGGATTGTTTTGCTTGTTGTTTCTTCACGGGAGCTCTGAGGGCGTGTGCTGGTGGTAGGGAGAGCAGATGGTGTTCTTGGGCATAGATAAATGGTTTGTGACCCCATGTCATGAAGACCTCACGTTGCACACAGGGACTGTTTGCAGTGGCTTTGTAGATATTTCAACTTCAAAAAAACTGTGTCTTGTCTTGTCCTGGGCCAAGTAGGCCAAGATCTCGTGTAATCTGCTTCTTGAATCCAGTATAGCAACGGGATTAGGGAGCCAGAGCAGTTCCAAGCCTGTGTGCCACTGCCAGTGATGCTTCCTCTATTCCTCCATCATTTTTTAATGTTTTGTTTTCCAGAACACGCCGAAGCAGACACTTTTTTCTGCTTTACCAACCTAATGGCTGAAATTCGGGACAACTTCATTAAGAGCCTGGATGATTCTCAGTGTGGCATTACCTACAAGATGGAGAAAGTCTACTCCACTCTGAAGGAAAAAGATGTGGAGCTGTATTTGAAACTGGTGAGGAGCTAGGACTTTCCGTTGGAATGCGAGGAGTGGAGCTTAACAGCTCCTCCCCTGCCTGACTGTGGAAACAAACAATAGTTGTTGCAAAGCTGCCAGCTGGGTGTCCAAGGTGACTTGGCCACGTTCCCCAGTCACCTGGGTTGGGACCGAGTTGGGGATGGAGTATTTAGTCTCTTGTACCAATCAGGCAAAGCATGAGGTTTGCTGAAGAGTTCTTGGAGTATGAGGTTACAGGAGTTGTGTAAGCAAAAACCATGCCACCCCCAACGCTTCTGTTGCCACTGGATGCCCTGAGAGCACTAAAACTGCATGGAGATCATTCCAGAAGTAAACCTGAATCAGGCAAACTGGCCCGTCCCGCTCATCCGATTCTTTTCCCTTCATGCAAAGGTCTCACGGTGCCTTGGGTTGGTGTGGGTTTTGTTGAAAACATCTTTGGGCCTTGCAGGCCTTTCCATGTGAAAGTCCAGGGAGAGTTTAGAAGGGAAAACTCTTCTTTTTACTCTAACCTTCACCAAGTCACACTGAGGGGGTTGTGTTTAGAGAAACTGGGATATGTTTCTTTTGTAATCCTAGAGGTGGTTTGTCAGCACAGTGACACAACCCATGGCCACCACTGTGGCTGGTGGATGATTCAGTGGAGGAAAACAAACTGCTTACAGTTTGACAGGCAGGAAGTGGCCTTGGCCACGCAGCAGCCGGTCCTTAAGAATATCAGTAGGGTCCCAAGCTTGTGTGACCTTGATTAAACTTACGGTCCCTTGGATCTAACAGCAGCAAACAAAGAAGCTTGGGGCTAGAAGTGCTTGCAGTGTGTTTTGCTGACCATCGGCATGAGCTCTGTTCCATCTTTATTTCTTTTTGCGAATAGCAAACCTTTTGATAAATGCAAGGCTTCTGGAAGGGAGAGGAAATCCTGACAAACGGCACCTCCGCTGGAGGGGGAGGGCTGCGGCTTTGCAGATAAAATACTGTTTAAATGGAAACTTTAAAGTGACTTGGCAAGTTTAACGGAACTAACACAAGTAGTGGCTTTAGAAATAACAGCTGCCTTTGCTCTGTGTTGTGGACAGAGGAGCATTTTCTGGCTTGTTTGTAGGCATGAAGCTGCATTTAAAATCTCTCAGTGTAGCCTGAATGTGGGAGGCTTCAAGGAGGCAGTGGGTTTGCTGATGCAAAATGCTGATGCAGTGGGGTGAGCTTAGAGTGGTATCAGGATGGGGATGGGAGCTTGGGGTGCACTGGCTGAGAGCATATGTTCATTCTTTGCCTGGTGTGTGTCCAACAGCAAGAACAGAACATCAAACCCCAGTTCTTTGCCTTCCGCTGGCTGACGCTGCTCTTGTCCCAAGAGTTCCTGCTGCCAGACGTCATCCGCATCTGGGACTCCCTCTTTGCCGATGATAAGCGGTTTGATTTCCTCCTGCTCGTCTGTTGTGCCATGTTGACGTAAGTACAGAGCTAGTCCTCCTGTTCTTTTCTTTCTCTAATTTACCTAAATCCACGGGTGCACGAGTCTTCTGTAGGCATGTGCTAAAGCATCTGAAGCCTCTACAGGGGCACAGTGTAGTCTAGTTTAAAAGTTCCTTTGTATAGAGTTGAAAGTAGCTGGCATAATTTCCATCTTTCAGACTAATTCGGGATCAGTTGCTGGAAGGAGACTTCACTCTGAACATGAGGCTGCTACAGGTAAGGATTAAATATAGAGGCCAGGTTGAATGGGGCCTGATCTAGTGGGAGGTGTCCCTGCCCATCGCAGGAGGGCTGGAGCTGGATGATCT
Organism: Coccyzus lansbergi; assembly: GCA_033558105.1. Classification (NCBI taxonomy): domain Eukaryota; kingdom Metazoa; phylum Chordata; class Aves; order Cuculiformes; family Coccyzidae; genus Coccyzus; species Coccyzus lansbergi. Next base: position 179,704 of record JAUMJK010000974.1, on the reverse strand, counting down.
TTAAGGTCCTTTCCAATCCAAACTATTCTATGATAGTGGGCACAGGGAGCAATTGAAAGAGTCCTAAAGTAGTGTTGTGAGAGAGGATGTGCCTGGCTGAGGAGAGGTACTGGAGTCTGATGTCTCCATGGAGAAAAATCCGAAGGGATCTTGCAGCATAGTCATTACTGGACGTGGGAATCTCTTGCTTGCGCACCCATGCTAGCCTACAGAGAAATTATCACAGAGTTTCTTAACTTTCCTTTGGTTTGCAAAAATGGAATAATCTGGAGCAAAGATGTGAAACCCAGTGCAATGTTGTTAAATTTGTTGGCCAGAGGCTTTAGTTCAGTTCTGAGATCTGTGAGAACCCAAGGTTGAAAACACCTGCGCTGCAGAGTGGGAAGTCTCTGATTTTGCCAGTTTTTGCTTCGAGCTGTGTGAGATGCTGGCTTTGAAAAGGCTTTCTGACATTTCTGCCCTTGTGGCACGTCCTGTACCCTCAGAGGACAAATTAAAAGAAAAGCAACCCTTCTTGAAGGGTTTTGAGGGTTGATCAGGTACAAAACTGAGAACTGTTTGCAGTGTTACCGGCCATGAGTGGTGCTGTCAGGGTTCGCCTGGCTTCAGTGGAACAATGTGTACGAGAAATGCTGGGCAGTCACTTACATCCCTTTGTTTCCTTGACAGGATTATCCTATCTCTGACGTTCATCTGATTTTGAAGAAGGCAAAAGAACTCCAAGATTCCAAGTAGTCCCTGAGCCCAAAAGAAGGTGTCAGAGAAACTGTGTGGCAGCAGATCCCAGGAGATGTCCTCATGCAGCGGTGGGGCCTTAAATATCTTCCTGGTCTCTGCAGGGCTTCAGGTTTAGTGTTTGGGCTCCTGGCCACCCTGAAGACTTCCTTCTACTCTATTTATTAGGTCAAGCAAGGACTGATTACTTCCCCATCTTCTTGGGTCCTGCACTCCAGATTTTTTCAAGTCACAAATGCCTCTGTGCTGCTAAAAGCAGCTCTTTGTATCTTTTTTTAATGACACTAAGTTTGAGGAGAAAGAAACTGTCTGCATATCCTTGAAGGAATGGAGTACTGCATCGTGGAAGTAACACACAGACTAACTTCTGATGGGGAAGGGACCGGCTGAGTCCAAGTGGATTTTGGTGGGTGATTATGGAAGGATCTTCGTCCTGTGAATAGAATGTATCCCAGTGAAGTCACACATCCTGCTCTTCAAGTAACTTCTGGATTCTTCTACTTGTCTGCACTTTGCCAACCTTGGGGTGTGCAAAGAAGATGATTGGAACAGCTTCTTGTGATCGTCATCTCATATCTGTCAGTTTGGACCCCTTTGCCTGGGAAAAAGACCTTGAGAAGCTGAGACGGGAGAACACGATAAGAGCTGGCAGCTTTGTGCACAGAAACTGCCTGAATCCAGAACTGCCTTATCAACAAGGTCTCCTTGAAAGCAAGACTGGTGGTTTTAATCGATGAGTGAAGCACAGTTTGAAGTCAAGCCTTACTACGCACAGCCTTAGAGCAGGAGCTGCTTTCCTGGCTCTGAACTGGAGCTTATCTAGCTACAATCAGGATGCTGAAATACAAGGAATGGGCTATAGTGATGTGCAATGAAGACGGCTGTTTTTAGGGGCATATACAGGCACAGCACCCAGGTTTCTGCCTCAGTGGCTTGTGTGACACTACCCTGCATAAACTCTGGTCACAGGAACCTCGATGTTGTCTCATAGCCCTTGCTGAGTGAGACTACAAGTGAGAGTTTCTGGTACAGTCCAGTGGGCAAAAGAGGATTTTGGTCGTTAGCCAGTCACTGGGGCTGATTCACTTTTCTGTGTATTGGTTCTGTACCCGAACTGGACATTTGTCCCTCCTGAGAGGGAAACAGCTGCATTTCAAACACAGGCTCCTGTGAGCACCGACTGAGACAAACCCCGAAGAGCACTGCTAACCTGCCAGCAGCGTAACGCTGATCAGAAACTGTAATCCTCAGAGGGAGAACTGCCAGCACCCGCGTGCTGCAGAAGCTCTGAACACTAATCTGGCATGCTTTTCCCTTTCTCTCTGTGCTGTGCTGGCTCCCCTCTGCGTAGCTGTTTGACACTGCAGGTTTCAGTATTTATGGGTATTGATTTGTTAAAGGTCAGTTGTCTTTTGTAAGGGCTGCTTAAGCTGCTGGTGGCCTAGAATCACACTGGCAGGAGGGATGTTGTCAGCCTTCAGCTTTTTTACTAATGTTTCCTTCCCCAAAAGCCTGTTCATTATAGGCTACTGAATTCTCACAAGGGTGGATGGGTTACCAGAGCACAGGTTGATGCATGACTTTGTCTTTATTGGCAATCCCAAGCAATCTCTGCCTCTTCAGAAGATGCTCAGTGACGCTGGGGCAGCCAGGTTTTGCTGCTGTGGTGGAGCATGAGCAACTGAAGACTTAAAGCAATCTGTAACTAATACCAGTGGCTGACAGTGTCCCTTTTTGCTGCAACCCTTTAAGGAGAGTAGATTTTTCCCTCAAGGAGTGTGGCACCAGGACAGCTGTGTGATGGATCATCCTGTCCGCTCTGACTACTGGACAGATGTTCTTGCTGTCCTTGAGCCCTTTCGGGTGGTCTCATGGTCTCAGCCTTGCTGGGAATCAGAATGGCCAAGCGGCTAATGGGTAGACACAATCGTAGAACCAGGAGGTCAAACTCTTAGGCAGAATTGGACCTCCTCCAAACACAGCTGCCTCAGAATCGCTCTAAATACTGCTGTAGTGCTCTCACATTCCACATACAAACTCTGCTCTCACCTCCCAGAATACCCTGGCTGTCCATTTTGGGTTTCTATCCATTTCAGATCTCCCCAGGGTTGCCTTATGCTGTGTTTTCTCACTAGTAACAGCACCATCCATGAGGGTGGATGGCTGGCATCTCCTTAATGTCATCTGAGAAGGCAGCAGGCAAATTAGCATTAAAGCATTACTTGTAGATGAACTTAGCTTGTTTTCAGAGTAGCACTGGAGCCCTGAGGTTGACCTCCTGCTCTGAGTCTGGTGCCTTGGGGACCTTTGTGGCTTTGCCAGTAGAAGCAACAGGGTAACAGAGATGGAGTTGGTGGTGGCCTCTCAGAACACACTCAGGTGGTGAGTTTGTATTTTGTGACCTAACCTGGAGTTACTCACAGGTTGGGAGTGGAATGGAGGCTAGAGGTGGCTTTGGAGAGTCTGGGGTGTCAGCGAAAGCAGAGGCTGTTTGCGCTCCAAGCGTTAAGACTTGGCTTTGCTGTTCAGAACCCTTTGCCCGAGATAGAGGAACAAACCACACTTCTGTTTGGCTGGAAAGAATTCCCAGACTGAGCATTAAGAGAACACTTCATCACTTTAAAATTGTATTTACGCTTCATTTTAAACACTATTTTTATAGTGCTCCCTTTGACCCCGGGAGTAGCTTTGAGCCGAGGGCTGGTGCAGTGCTTGCTGTGCTGGAGGTGAGAGGGATGTTAAACACAGCTTTCCTGTTTAACACCGACGCTGTTAAGTGCGGCTCTCTCATGTCCCATTAAGCACCATTCTCTTGTTTGACCCCGTTTAATGCAGCTCTCCTGTCTGATGCCATTAAACCTGGCTTTCCCGTTAAACACTGCTGTCCTATTTAACTCCATTTAATATGGCTTCCCCGTTAAACACTGCTCTCACGTTGAACACAGTTCGATTTAATGTGGCTCTCCCGTAAAATGCTGTTTGATGCCACCCCCCATTTGATGCAGCTCTCCTGTTAGATGTGGCTGTCCCGTTTGATGCCATTTGATGTGACTCTACTGTTTTAATTTTCTTAAAAGCTGTTCACATGTTAAACACCGTTATCCCATTTGTTGCTGTTAAATGTGGCTCTGCTCTCACGTTTGACCCTGTTTACATACAACTTTCCTGTTTAACACCATTAAAAATGTCTTTCCCGTTAAACAACCATTCTCCTATTTGACATTGTTACATATGGCTCTCCCATTCAATGCAGCTGAACGCAGCTTCCTTGTTAAACACCGTTCTCCTATTTTACCCCATTTAATGTGGCTCTCCCATTAAACGCAGTCGCCCTGTTTAATGGAGCTCTCCCGTTAAGCATTGTTTGATGCTACTCGCTCTTTGATGTGGCTCCCCCAGTTGATGCTGTTTGAATCACTGAATCATAGAATCACCAGGTTGGAAAAGATCCACTGGATCATCGACTCCAACCATTCCTATCAAACACTAAACCATGTCCCTCAGCACCTCGTCCACCCGTCCCTTCAACCCCTCCAGGGAAGGTGACTCAACCCCCTCCCTGGGCAGCCTGTGCCAGTGCCCAATGACCCTTTCTGTGAAAAATTTTTTCGTAATGTTCAGCCTGAATCTCCCCCTGGTGGAGCTTGAGGCCATTCCCTCTCGTCCTGTCTCCTGTCCCTTGGGAGAAGAGGCCGTTTGACCCTGTTCCCGCCTCCCCCATTAAACACACGCGTTTCTCCCGCCACACCCCTTCCCCTCACGGTTTTCCCGCCCTCCGCCCCGGGTGGGCCCCACCGCGCGGCCCCTCCCCTCTCCCTCCCCACAGCCCTATCCCGCCCCCTTCCCTCAGCGCTGCGTCCGCCCCTTGCCCCTCACTGCCTCGGCTTCGCTCCCTTAAAGCGGCGTTGCCCCTCCCTGTCTCCCTCCCCCTCCCTTCCCCCGCCGCGGCCCCTTTAAGACCGCCATGGCGCGCTGGGTGCTGCCGGGCGCGGCGCTGGGACTGGGCTTCGCGCTGGGCTCATGGCGGCAGCGATGGGAGCCCGAGGGGCTGCTGGCGCGGTTACCCGTGGTGCCCACGGTGGCGGCGGCGGCGGCTCTGTCCCCGCCGGGGAGCCCGGTCCGCGCCGAGCTCACCAAGTACGGGCTGCCCGGGCTGGCGCAGGTGCGGAGCCGCGAGTCCTACGTGCTGTGTTACGACCCGCGGGCCCGCAGCGCGCTCTGGGTCATCGAGCAGCTCAGCCCCTTGGGCCTGAGCGGAGCCTCCGAGCGCGAGCGCTGCGAGTTCCGCGAGGACGACTCTGTCCACGAGTACCACCGAGCCACCAACGGCGACTACCGGGGCAGCGGCTTCGACCGCGGGCACCTGGCGGCCGCCGCCAACCACAAGTGGAGCCAGCGAGCCATGCAGGACACCTTCTACCTCAGCAACATCGCCCCGCAGGTGGGACACAGCCCGGCTCGAGCGGCTGCGGGGAGGCCTTGGGCTGCCAGAGGCCGTTCCTGGCGCAAAAAGCAGGATAATCCTGCTCTAAGCTAGAGCAGAGTGAAGTTTCATCTAAGCCTGGAGGAGAGAAGGCTCTGAGGAGACCTTAGAGCGACCTTCCAGTACCTGAAGGGGCTACAACAACCCTGTGCAGCTACAGACTAGGAGTAGCCTGGCTGGAAAGCTGCCTGGAGGAGAAGGATCTGGGGGTGTTGGTTGACAGTGACTGAACATGAAGCAGCAGTGGCCCAAGTGGCCTAGAAGGCCAATGGCATCTTGGCTTGGATCAGAAACGGTGTGACCAGCGGGTCCAATGAGGTTATTCTCCTTCTGTACTTGGCACTGTTGAGACCAAACCTCGAATTCTGTGTTCAGTTGTGGGCCCCTCACCGCAAGAAGGATGTTGAGGCTCTGGAGTGAGTCCAGAGAAGAGCAACTAAGCTGGTGAAGGGGCTGGAGAACAGGCCTGATGAGGAATGGCTGAGAGAGCTGGGGGTGTTTAGTCTGGAGAAGAGGAGGCTGAGGGGAGACCTCATTGCTCTCCCTAACTACCTGAAAGGAAGTTGTGGAGAGGAGGGAGCTGGGCTCTTCTCCCAACTGACAGGGGACAGGACAAGAAGGAATGGCCTCAAGCTCCATCAGGGGAGGTTTAGGCTTGACATCAGGAAAAAAAATTTCAGGGAAAGGGTCATTGGGCACTGGAACAGGCTGCCCAGGGAGGAGGTTGAGTCACCTTCCCTGGAGGTGTTTAAAAGACAAGTGGATGAGGTGCTGAGGGACATGGTTTAATGTTTGGACTCCGTGATCCAGTGGGTCTTTTCCAACCTAGTGATTCTATGGTTCTAACTGATTGCCTGTGTCGCTCTGGTTATCTTTCTAGAATCCTCATTTGAACCAGCATGCCTGGAATAACCTGGAGAAGTACTGCAGAAGCTTGGCGAGGAGCAACAAGAACGTTTATGTCTGCACAGGACCCCTTTTTCTGCCCAGGTAAACGTGAGGGCTGAGCTGGGACTGTGTGGAAAGATGCCTTGTGTTGGTTTTCTTGAGCTACAACATAGCCAAGTTACTTGATTGCAGCCCTTGCAATCCAGCAGTGGTAGATCACTGGATTATTAGGTGAACAGTGCAGACTGCAGACCCATTCCCTGCAAAGCTTCAAGGTTATATTTCATTGACTGTCCTCTAGAGCGTGACTTTGTTTGCAAGTATCTTCATGTAGCACCACAGAGCATTTGTCTCATGTTGAGATCTCTTCAGCAGCAGGAAATAGCTTGGAAAAGCTTTTAAGGAGGAACATTGGAAAGGAATTTGGGGGGAGCAGACCCAACACACAGCTCAGCCTCAAACAAATTGTGTTTGTTATGTAGCCTCTGTCTCAGGACCATTTTCACACCCCTAATGCAGAAGCAGGGCTGCTCCCTGCCACACTGAGGTGGGGTGTGGTGTGGGTTAGGGTGGTGGAGGGCTGAGGGGGTGGATATATGGCACCTGTCTAGGAGGTAACACAAGATGTTGCTGTTGGTGCAGGATGGAGGCTGATGGGAAGATGTATGTCAAGTACCAGGTGATTGGGAAAAACAACGTGGCCGTCCCTACCCATTTCTTCAAGGTGCTCATCTTGGAAAAAGAGAGTGGAGAGATTGAGTTGCGCTCATATGTGATGCCCAACAGCCCTGTGGATGAGAAAATCCCCCTGGAACGGTTCCTGGTTCCCATTGAGAGCATTGAGCGAGCCTCGGGGCTCCTCTTTGTCCCAAATATCTTGAAGAGAACAACTAACTTGAAAGCCATCACAGCTGGAAACAAGAGTTGAAGCCCAACTAGACAAATCCAGGTACCCCATGGGAAGGGACTCACAGCAGACATCTGCAGAGTAGTATTTTCTTGTGTGATTTTAGATGTGGGAAATGAGAATCACACTCATGCTTCTCTGCCCTTCCCCTTGCTTTGTTACCAGTGAAACACGCACACTGCACGTGGGAAAGGTCCTGCAAGAGGCTCCTGGGCACTTGGCCTTGTAGCAGCTCCCTAGAACTTGCTGCAATAGGGACTGTACCCCTGTAATTGCTCCCTTTAAGTTGTGTGTGGCTCATTAAGACATAAAGGGAAGTCCCTTAATTGCTGCTATTTAGCAGGGAAGGACGGATGCAGGGGGAGGAGAGGACCCCTTTTTCTGTGGCCAAAGGATTTTTGGATTGTTTTATCTTGGAAGATGGTTTTAGCAGTAAAGTTTTCAACATCCACAGCACTGTTTGTTTCTTATCTGTCCTTACCAAAGTCTAGAATATCTCAGCAGGAGCAGAGAGGACCGAGCTAGATTTTCCAGCTGCTCTCCTGCTTGAACTCACTGTAGGCAGAGCTTTAAGGCAACACAGGTGAAGCCAAACCGTAACCAGCTTTGCTGATGTGGTTTAGCCCTGAGGCCCAACTGAAGCTCCAATTTTTCCTTCTTTTGGGAAGGATGACGCCTTGAAGTCAAAGCGGGAGCTGAGGGAGTCAGGCTAACTGAGACAGGAACTGCTGCTTAGAATAAGGACCAAGTTTTGACTCCCTTTAAGTCTGAAGGCTGTGTGGAACCAGAAGCATTGAGCATGCAAGACCTCTGGACACTTAGTGCCCATCTTCCACACCAAGACACACAAGCACAGCCTTCAGGACAGCTGAGGTTCTGTACTGCTTTATTCCCCACCTCAAATGTCTGAATTACTGGCAGCAACCGGTCCTTGGCTGGACCAGAGGCAGGAGGGTGCAGATACTGGTCTGACAGGCAGCCAGACACTTGGTCAGGCAACGCTGCCAGCTTCAGTCATGCTGTGTTGTGGCCCCATTAGCTCTTGGAGTGATTTGTGCAGCACCCCACGTTTGAACAGCTGCTTAGCAAGGCATTCTGCAGCAAGGTCAGTAGTTTTCCTTCCCTCAGCTGTTGCTGGGTGTCTTCACAGCCTCGTTGATGTGGGGTCTCAGAGCAGAGAGAGAAATCAGCAGTGCTTCCTGGAACAGACCCAGGTGGCCGTGTGAACCACAGCTCCCTGAGGAGCAGCAGGCGAGGCATTTCCCCAGGAACACCAGCCTAGCTGCATGTGGCAACTACCAGAGACAGAAACGCGGTGCTGTGCCGTATGGCACCCACCGCAGCATTAGCCACTCGCCCTACCTCAGTGCGGATGGTTCGGCTGCCCTGGCTGGGGCATGTGTTCAGGTAGAAGTCAAACAAGACGCTTGGGTCGGTGACCTCCAGGTTTTGGTCCACATCAACACCAGCTTCCAAGCCTTCGAGCCCTCCAAACACGACCAGGGCGTGCCTAGGGGAGAGAGCAGAGGGGCAGGGCTCTTACCCAAGTGCCGAGGCAGATGCTACAGGCTTTGTGCAGAGAGCAGTTTGTGTGCCTTCAACCTTCAAGAACTGGATTTACAGAAACAGTTCTTGGCTTGATCTGCAAGAAGCAGACTTATTTCTTTTGTTCAGGTGTCTGGGTCTGTTTTCAAGCTCCTCCATGACTCAGAATCAGGAAGCTGCATCACTTGCTAACCATGCAGCTCCCCTGCAAAGCCCCACAGCACTTGGCCAAGGTGACAGTCCTTGCTACCAGCTGCACTGAGAGGATCCACTCTAGAGAAGCGGGCAAGGAATTTGCTTTGTCCTGAAGTAATTCCCCCAGCTTGTGTCATGCAGAGGGAGAACACTAAGGCCCCAGTGCAGCTCTGCTGCCTGCACCAGCCCTCACCAGGAGCTCCAGTGGAGCCAAGAAGGCAGAACACGAACCTGAAGGAGGGGAGAGTGACCTGGTCCACGGAGCTGCCCCGCTCTGAGGTCCCAACAGAGAGATCGTAGCCTTCCTTGAATGGGCACTCTGAAAAGACGGCACCTGGGAAGCAAACAGTCTGGGGTTATTCACGTGGTACCCTCACCCACGCCATGTGCCTTCCGGACAGGATCAAATGCTCCACAGGTGAGTGAGAAGGAATCGCTTTTCAGTGCCACCAGTGCATTAGGAGACAGAAGAACGACCCCTCTTTCCTACCTAATCCCCTTGCTGCAGGAGTCTCTGGCACTCAGCTGCAGCACCTTTTCCTCAAAGCTCAGGCAGGTGCCAGGAGCCATTCCTTGACCCGTGGTTTGTGGTTTTCCTAGTAGCCTCTTGAGGCCAAATGTCACTGCTGGCCTTGATGTGAGTGAACAGGAGGCAGTTATGGTGGAAATGGAGATGGAAAGCACCAACTCGTCTCCTGCCACAACACAGATGTTTGCACAACAGTGTGTGGAAGCCCAGGTGATAAACACCCTTAAATCTGGTAGCCACATGGCTGCACGTGTAAGCTGCCTTTGAGTTCAGAGATCAGCAGGCCTGAAACTGGTGTAGCAGCCCAGGTAGAGAGCAGAGAACTTGTGCGAATACTTACTCAAGCAGGAGGCAAGGCGCACACTGTAGCCCCAGTACAAGCCTGATGCTGTCCGAGGATGGTGTGAGGACACTACGGTGCCTTTCTGCACTTTGGCTTCTGAAAGGGATACAAAGAGGTTAACAACCCCTGTGATTTACTAGGGCGAACTGGAGAAGAGGAGGCTGAGAGGAGACCTCACTGCTCTCTCCAACTACCTGAAAGGAGGTTGTGGAGAGGAGGGAGCTGGGCTCTTCTCCCAAGTGACGGGACAGGACAAGAGGGAATGGCCTCAACCTATACCAGGGGAGGTTCAGGCTGGACATTAGGAAAAAAAATTCATGGAAAGGGTCACTGGGCACTGAAACAGGCTGCTTAGGGAGGGGGTCGAGTCACCTTCTCTGGAGGCATTTAAGGGACAGGTGGACAAGGCCCTGAGGGACATGGTTTAGTGACTGATACGAATGGTTGGACTCGATGATCCAGTGGGTCTTTTCCAACCTGGTGATTCTGTGATTCTATAATTTGACCAGCCACGTGTGGCTGTTTGTCCCAGGGTAGGACACTGGCTCAACGGACAACCACAAACTACCCTCTTGAGCACATTCTGAAAAACGTGTGGGTATGTTTGGGCTGCTTATTGATGGCCAAAGAGCTGGCAGTTCTTTTCAGTTAACTAGGGAGCTATGTTAAGAGACTTATTAAAACTGTGTGTGGAGTGAAGGGCATATGCAGAGCTGCTGGGTGCCTTCAAACATCAGTAACCTGAAGGCTCTGATATAGAAGAACCAACTCCCTGCAGGACTGAATTGGATGGAGCAGCGTGTTACCTGGCTTCTGGGCTTCCTCCAGGCGCACGGTGACTCGCAGACCAGGCTGCAGCTGTCTGTCGATCTGCACCTCCTGCAGTGACAGTCACCATCAGTGTCAGGTGTTCTGGAAGTACTGGGGAAGGTGGGGAAGGAAGGGGACCCTCTGAGGAAGCAGGGTCTGTTCTGGCCTGGAGCTAGAGTGAGAGACACTGTGACCAGGGCCTGTGTAGTTCATGCAGGACAGGCTTAGGGTGGCCTGGTCAGCAATCTAAGACTTAGCTTGCTGCTCAAAGGTTCAACTCCAGCAGAGAAGCAATGATGTGCTGGAATGGGCAGACCTGCCAGAACTTGGGAAAGCTACAACCATTACTAAGCCAGAAGGGAGAAGACAGTGAGAGGATTAGATCCCATGCCAGCCTGTGAGAGCCTTCCAGAACTCAGCAATACCCACCCTGCCTGCTTCAGATCTGCCAGAGAGTCTGGGGAAATGGTCTGTGGGTAACAGACATACCTTCCTCATCCCACAGTTAACGAAAGAGCCTTTGCCTGGCTTAGTTGGTCGGTCCAGCACTACACCTTCTCGGTACTTGGAATCCTCATCCACCCGCATGTGGTGGGGGCTGTCCAGGGGGTTGAGCAGCCCTAGAACATGCAGCGGAAAGCATCTGCTAAGGAGAGGACACAAAGGGTGGGAACACTCCCATCCTGGCCCAGCACCTCCCCTGTGCTCCCAGTTCAGGGCATGCCGTGCAAAACCAGAGCCTGAGCACAGGGAGCCAAGAGCTTGGGATAGAGAAAGCAGAAACACTACCTGCAAACTGCAGATCCTCATGTTTTGGAAAGAAGGATTTCCTCAAGTACCTGTTATCAGAAGGGTAAAACATGAAAGGAGTTGTTTCTATGGCATTCAACCCTCAATTCTTGCCCTGCTCTGACTCAAAGGAGACAAGTACAGAGAAAAGCTTGTATGATCTACTTATAATGTGTGGTGCAGGTTGTATCCTGCATTCACTCCTGAACCAGACATGTCAACCAATTGAATCCTACATTCCCACAGAAATATGTGGTATGAACAGAAGGTGCCTCCTGTGCCCACAGCCTCTACTGTGAGATATCCCACAGTCAGTTCTGATGTGGGGGACTTACTGAGGGCACTCCAAGTACTGCAGGATCCGAGCCAGCTGCACGCAAGCCTTGCCTCTCTTCCCAATTCCTTCAAAGTCCCCCTCCACGCTCCTGTGAGAGAAAGAGCAGCCTGTGAGCTCAGTGTGAGACTGTGCAGCCTGGAACAGCCAGGCCTTCAGTAGACCAACTCCTTAATCTGAAACCAACAGCAACCTCCACCCCCAAGGAATAAACAAGCTGCCTTATAGAAGGCAGTAGAGACTGTTAACTCTTTGGGACTGTGTGAGCCAAAGATCTTTTTGTATTGACACAACCTGGCAGCTGGATGCAGGTTCAGGCCGAAAAGGTGAAGTACAGGCATTCATCTTCCATAGGGATACAGGCATGCCCTGGACCTACACAGCAAGGTGATAATCCAGGAGAACTTAACCTCCTGCTGCTTTGACATTCCCATGCTGGGATAACTGACCCTGGTTGCCAAGGCAGTTAAGTCAACATCTTTACCTAGTGGCACAAGGTCCCTGTATTCCTGCCAGCTGAGAGAGGTTGTGGTGTGTGTAGTTCTTTCCTGGTTTCAGCCTAATAAATGACTGAAGAACCAGAAAGCAGAGAGGAAAAGCTTTCTGCAGAGCAAGGTGGCTCATCCTTACTTTACATCTTCCCCCTGCTCATCAAACACCACAATCTCATCCACGCAGAAGATGGCGCAGGCCCGAGCAATCTGTCCAGCGAGGTACGTCCGCAGCTCCAGCGACTGAGCGTTGTTGAGGATGGAGCCTGGCAGAGCTATGCTCAACGTGTAGTGACGCCCTGGAGAACAGAGAGTGATTAAAAGAGCCACGGTGGGATTTTATTTACTTCCTTCTGCACTTGTGGTGTTGGGGAAAAAAGCAACCTCTAATTCTGAGATTTTAACCACAGATTATCTTTTAACCAGGGTCAGCATCGCCAGCCAGTCAAGGGAGGTGTGATTTTCCCATTCTGCTCTGCACTGGTGCAGCCCCACCTCAAGCACTGGGGGCAGTTGTGGGCACCAGAGTATAAAAGGACCTAAAGCTACTGGAGAATGTCCAGAGGAGGCCATAAAGTTGGTCTGTTAAGCCTGGAGAAGAGCAGACTGAGGGGAGGCCTCATTGTGGTTTACTATTTCCTTGCAAGGGGACAGGACCTGAGGGAATGGCAGGAAGATGCCAGGGGAGGGTTAGTCTGAACATCAGGGAAAGATTCTTCCCCCAAAGGGTGGTGGAGCACTGGAACTGCTCTGCAGGGAGGCAGTCACAGCACTAAGCCTGACAATATTCCAGAAGCATTCGAACAATGGCCTCAGACACAGTGTGAGCGTTGGGGTACGGGAACAGGAGTTGGATCCGATGACCATGGGTCATTCTGTGACCCTGCGGTCTCTGTATGGTGCTGGCTGTGCCGTGTTTGTGCCTGCTGATGCACAGGGGCTGATCCTGAACAGACCGGGGCACTTGGCACCACCTTTTACTGCTGTGAGATCTTTCTGGCCCCCAGGACCAGGCTCCCAGCTCTCCCTGCTTGAGCCAGCACAGCAGCTTCACCTGCATCTTCCTTCTGCTCCTCTTGCTCCTTGGGCTGCTTCTCTGCCAGCTCCTGCAGCCGCTGCTTCTCCAGCTTCTTTAGTAGCTTCATTTCCTTCCATTTCTTCTTCTCTGCTTTCCCTGGAAGGCAGAACCGTATCTGGCTTTAAACAGAGTGGACCCTGAGCACTCCTGGCTTCTTACCCAGCTCATCCCAGCCCCCTCATATTGAAGACATCAGCAAATAAACTCTCTAGACTCATTTTCGAATGAAATGAATCTGGTGCAGTGGTATGAGAGCTGGGACAGGATGGATTTCCTACTTATGTGCACATGTATAAAATTTTCCCAGAAATCTTATAGATATTCTATTGCTTTCCAAGAACTCATTTTAATCATAGAACTACAGAATAGTTTGGGTTGGAAGGGACCTCAAAGCCCATCCAGTTCCACCCCTGCCATGGGCAGGGACACCTCCCACTGGATCAGGGGCTCCAAGCCCCATCCAACCTGGTCTGGAACACCTCCAGGGATGGGGCAGCCAGCGCTGCTCTGGGCAACCTGGGCCAGGGCCTCATAGTGAAGGAGTTCTTCCTTACGTCTAGTCTAAATGTGCCCCTCTTCAGTTTATCCCCACTGTCCCTCGTCCTGTCACCACAAACCTTTGTAAACAGCCCCTCCTCAGCTTTCCTTTAGCCCCTTCGGGTGCTGGAAGGTCGCTCTAAGGTCTCCTCAAAGCCTTCTCTCCTCCAGGCTTCGACGAAACTTAGTTCTGCTTTAGCTCAGATCAAATTTACCCCGTTTTTTGTACCAGGCACGGGTTCTGGCGCCGCCGCGGGGCCTCCCCGTGCTCCCCGCCCGCACTTACTTTCCTGCTTCCAGCGCCGCCAGTTCACGTTCCTCTCCTCGACCTGCGGGAGACAGCGACTGTTAGGGCTGGGGTCCCCTCGGGGCAGCGAGGGCGCCCCCCGGCCAGGCCCCGCGCACCCCACGCGGCCGCTTCGCTGCGCCGCCCTCCGCCATCTTCTGTGAAGCCACGCCCCTTCTGCGAGGCCATGCCCAAACAAGACAATAAGCGATCGCGCTGCCACGCCCACACGTCAAAGACCACGCCCACACAGCAGAGATGGACCCACAGGCAAGCCACGCCCCGTCTAGATAAACCACGCCCCCTCATAGACGAACAGTACGCCCGCATAGCCAAACCACGCCCCCTAACAGACAAACTAGATATAAATCTAGCTGGAAAGTGCCTGGAGGAGAAGGACCTGCGGGTGTAGGTTGACAGCGACCGAACATGAGCCAGCAGTGGCCCAGGTGGCCAAGAAGGCCAATGGCATCTTGGCTTGGATCAGACACGGCATGGCCAGCAGGTCCAGGGAGGTACTCGGCGCTGATGAGACTGCTCCTCAAATCCTGTGTTCAGTTCTGGGCCCCTCACCACAGAAAGGATGTTGAGGCTCTGGAGTGAGTCCAGAGAAGAGCAATAAAGCTGGTGAGGAGGCTGGAGAACAGGCCTTATGAGGAACAGCTGAGAGAGCTGGGGTTGTTTAGCTTGGAGAAGAGGAGGCTGAGGGGAGACCTCATTGCTCTCTACAACTCCCTGAAAGGAGGTTGTAGAGAGGAGGGACTTGGGCTCTTCTCCCAAGTGACAGCGGACAGGACAAGAAGGAATGGCCTCAAGCTCCACCAGGGGTGGTTCAGGCTGGACATTAGGAAAAAAATTTTCATGAAAGGGTGATTGGGCACTGGCAGAGGCTGCCCAGGGAGGGGGTTGAGTCACCTTCCCTGGAGGTGTTTAAGGGACAGGTGGATGAGGTGCTGAGGGACATTGTTTAGTGACTGATGGGAATGGTTGGACTCGATGATCCAATGGGTCTTTTCCAACCTGGCGATTCTATGATTCAAACTAAGGGATTTAGACTGGTTATGAGGAAGAAATGTTTTACAATGAGGGAGGTGAAACACTGGTTACCCAGGAAGGCAGTGGAGTCACCATCCCTGAGAACACTCAGGGTCAAGTTGGATGGGGCTCTGAGCAACCTGATGTGGTTGGCGATGTCCCTGCAGGGAGCTTGGACTGCATGACCTTCCAACCCAAAGCATTCCATGATTCTAAAGCCTTGACACCTGCATCTGGTGCCGTTGCACAAGCGCTGCATGTCTGCTGCAGGATGGGGAGAGGCACCTGATCCCTTGTGTCACAGCCCGGAGCAAGAGCCCACACACACATGGGGGTGTTGCAATTAATCTTTATGCTAATAATCTAATCTCACAGCTGTGTATTTGTTTTGGTGACTGCAGCTTTCCCAGAGAGCTTGGCAACTGTGTGGGTGCCAAAGGGCCTCCAGCAGTGCAACTGAATTCGCCTCCGTCCTGCAAGTGCTGCAGCTCTGGATCTGAGGGGCTTGGTGCCACCAGCCACAGACCAAAAACCTGCAAGCTGCTGCCTGCCAGCCCAGGTGGGATGAGAGCCAGCACTGCAGGACATGACATGGGTGACAACAGCTCCCCAGGAGAGCTGCATCAGCCTTTTAATCATTACAGAGACATTTACTCTTCAATAATTGCAGTAATTAATCTTTAATAATTCAACTGCCACAAGTCTGTTGCATGTAACTCTGTGTGATTGATGATGCTCTTTTACTTTCTTATCCAGGTCAAAAATTGAGAATGATGCAAGAATTTACCTTTCAAAATGCTGCTTGAGTTGCCCCACCAGCCCAGTGGGTGGGAGGCTGCGGGGCCACCGGCAGCAGGAGCAGCCTGAGGCTGCTGTCCCCTGGCCACTGCGTGTGTTTGTCAAAGGCCTGAGGGTTTCACTTTGCAGCCTGAGCAATGCTGCCAAGCACTGACCAAGTGCCAGGGGTGGCTAGGGGCATGCATAAAGAAGGTTTGGCAGCAGCTGGGTTATTTATAGAAGCCTGTTTTTCAGGAGGAGCCATTTATGATCACCTTCCCCAGAGATGCAGAGAGAAAAACAAAACAGGAAAACTGTTAATTGAGACAGCATTTCACTGGCTTTGTAATTTTCAGGATTATGAGGATCAACCTGCTGATGGGTGGTGATACTGCACAGTCCTGTGAGAACCTGGGTGCTGGTAGAGATGCTCTCCTGTTCCCTGAGGCACAGGAGCAGAACTAGGAGGGAGGAGAAGTCACAACAACCCCCAGCACAGCCTTCGAGGTAGGTCCTGAAACACCTTTTCAGAATTTGGTGGTAGAAAAGACTCCAGGAGCCATCCTTACCTTGTATCTTTGCTGGATGCATCCCACAACTGATTAGCAAATGTCAAATATTAGCAGCATGTGTGAGGATTCACTTCTTGCAAGGAACTGTGCAATCATTTAACAGTGACAGAAAGTGTCAGAAAATATGGTTGGAAGCACAAAAATAAGGATGTATCACAGTTTGTAACCGAGCAAAGGAAAAGGAGGAAGAACAGTCATGGCAGGTGAGGACCAAGGAGAGCCTGTTTTTCTCTCTGATGTGCTCAGGGATTCGTTTTCTCCTGTTTCCATTTTTGCAGTATGTCATTTGCTGCTTTCAGCGTGGCTTCCTCCTAAACAAATACCACAGGTTTTGTCAGCAGCTTCCACTGCATCCCCCTTCTCACTGCAGTCATAAATACCCTGTTCTCATTCTGGAGGATCACGAATGCCCCGTGTTTAGTTTGACATGGATTCGGTGTCACCAGGGCAGGCACAACCACTGGACTGCTCAATGTGCACCCCGAAAATTTCCTGTCTTGACCAGGAAACATGGGACACCGACAGAGCAAAGCTTAGGATGGCATCAGCACATCCAGCTCCCAGCTCAGCTCACGTGCCTGCAAGCTGGACAATCCACTGTGCCATACTCGGGCTGCAAAGCCCAAGGCGCTGTGCATTTCTTGTCATTCATCTCATTAAAGCAGCCCAGATTATTACCCTGGCCTCCTCCTCCTTCCTGCTGCTCACCTTTGCGAAGCAGAACCGGATGAAATGGTTGTAGTTATTCTTGTGAACCCCGCTGTAGAAAGCGGAGAGCGGAATGGCAGCAAGTCCCTGGGAAGGGGAACACACATGTTGCTGAGATTAGTGCTCTCAGGCTGATGAGCAGCAAAAAGGGCCAGGCACATTTACCTTGTTCTTGACCATCCACTTTGCAAATCTGGAGTCATAGGGCTCATCGGAGTCAGGGACATCAGGGACGTCTGATTCTGCAGGAGAAACATAGCAGTGCAGAGTTTGGGGCTGCTGCCAGGTGCCTCGGCCAAGCCCAGGGCTGCTTGAAGCATGGATGGGGAACATGCTGTTGTCCCTCCCCGCTTTGGTGGTGGTTTATGTATGTTCCTGTTCCTGCTAAAGCTGGCCCTCATACTCGTCTTTGCCTGAGCAAATCCTCAGTGCCGACTCACTGAACTCGGAGATGTCTGCCACCAAGAAGTAGGTGCCCTCAGGGATGATGGGCTTCATGCCCACAGCGTCCAGGCTCTGGATTAGCCAGTCTCTCTTCCGCTGCAGCTCCTTGGGCAGTTGGATGAAGTAGCTGTCTGGTTTTCCATAAAGCTCGAGCTCCCTCTGGAAACCCTGAGCCACAGCGTCCTGCGAAGAGAGAAGTGCTCAGTGGGCAGATGGTCAACGTTCACTCAAGAACCTGAGTCTTTGCTCTGATGCAATTCACAGGTGTTGTTTAGTGTTTGCTAGGAATAGTTGGACTTGATGATCCTGTGGGTCTTTTCCAACCTAGCGATTATGTTACAAGGTGACTAGGGAGCAGGGGGTGATTTCTCACTGCACTGAGCTCAGCTCTCTGCCCCCAGCCCCTCCAAATGGCCCTTTAGGTTTGTCAATGCAAAATAAGGAATATTTCCCAGGAAAGTTGGATTCTCTTCTTCCTCCTGGGCATGGATAGGGGAAGGATCCTCTCCAGGACACCACACATCACCCTGTCTTTGACTTTCAGGTCAGCTGTGGGTGGAAGGACCCTCTCTCCCCTGTGCTCAGGGGTTTGGGATGCGCAGGGCCAGTTGCAGGGAGTTGTCTTACTTGGGCAACGGTGGCACAGTGATACACTGAGTTTTGGTGCACGGTACGGAGATGCTCCAACAGCCGGTTAGGTCCTACAGTCCAGCCCACCTGGGGAGATGAAAGAAGAGAGGTGGTAAATCTCTGGGGACCTGCTCAGGCTCTCCTTTATTTGCTGGCTTCACTGCATTTTCCAGACAGAGCGTTAGTACTTTCAGAGCTTGAATTTCAAAGCGAAGTGTGTGGCATCGGTGTCCCCGATGCAATGGGACTCATGGCCCGGAGTAGAGGGCGAGGGATGGGGAGAGCACAGGATATCACACAGGGGTAATTCACCTTCCATCCAGTGGCACTGAAGGTTTTCCCAGCGCTCCCAATGATCACTGTGCGGTCCCACATCCCATGCAAGCTGGCTGGCAATGAAGAGAGAAACATAAATGACAGAGTTCAGCTTGCTCGCTTCTGGGTTGCACATCTTTTGCCTGGAGGAGCTTCACAACACATCCCAAGCAGGCAGCCAGGTTTCTCAAGAGCATCTCTTTGTAATTGTTTTCATGCGCATGCACCCAGCCTGAGAGGCTCCCAGAGATGCCAAGCACCATCACCCTGCAGCAAGGTGTTTGCGTGTTACGGGAACAGGAAGAACAAGCCTCTGAAATCATGTTGAAATGGATGTCCCAAAACTAGAGCCACACAGAAAACTGTGGTTTTACAAAGTGTGGGGAAAAATAATTCAGTTTTCCTGGAGCCAAAGGGTTCTTTGCACTGGATCTCACACAGTGAAGCCAAGGCTCTGTTTCCTCTGACTGGCTGTGAAAGTCAGGGCTCCACTTTAAGACCCGTTTTGGATGCTGAGACTGAAGTGCAGTAAAATACCTCTAACAGGGATGTGTGCCTGTTTGAGCTGTGCATGCAGACAGCCCAGGTAACTTCCAGGGGACCCCAGTGAAACCAACAGTTCTTTCCCTGAAGATGCTGTATGAATAGAAGACACCCAAGCTCAGCCAAGCCATTCTCCGTACCGATGCGGATGTGCTCCTTCCCATCGTAGACCAGCCACTCGTACACTTCATCGCTGATGCACAGGACATCGTGCTTCACACACAGGTCTGCAATGAGCTCCAGCTCCCCTCGGCTGAATACCTGCAGCAGACAGGGAGTGCAGCAGAGATGCAGCAGGAGCATTTCTGAGCCCCTGCCCCTCTGCAAAGGCTGCACGTCCTGCCTGCACCGTCTCCCAGAGCAGGCTGGGCAGGAGCTGGCTGCGATGCTCTAACACACTGAAGCCACTGCTGGCACAAAAGACCAGGCTTAAAATCACTAGAAGAGTGAGTACAGCGTGTGGTGCTGCCACCAAGCCCATCTCCCTTTTGTGCAAGGAAGGTCAAGCCACTGCTACACCATGAATGTGGCCAGCCAGAGGCATTACCTTTCCCAGAGGGTTGTTGGGTGAGTTCAAGACAATGACTTTTGTCCGTTCATTGAATTTAGAAGCCAGTTCATCTGGGTCCAGCTGCCAGTCTGCACTAGACATCAATTTTCCATCTTTTGGAGCTTTCTAGAGAGAACAGAGGGGGATCCTGGCTTGCTTTGCTACCTCTGCACTTTGCATACCTCTCATCTCTTTGCTACGACTCTTCCTTCCTCAACAGCTTTGACTCCGACCCACTCACCGGTCTCAGTGGGACAAACACGGGTGTCCCACCAGCCATTTTCACCATCGGTTCATAGCAGTCGAAGAAGGGCTCAATGATTATCACCTGGAAGAACGAGAAACGTCAGCACCCTCCTGGCCCTGCTCAGACCTTCCCTGCTGGAGGGAGAGCAATGGGAGGGACAGGAAATTTTAATCCCTGAATTACTGCAATGATGTTGCCCATGGGCAGTGACTGGGAAGAACAGCACCACTCAGGGCAAAAGGGGTTTTTTTGCCTTATGCAGAAATGAGACTGTGCCCTGCAGCAGGTAATTTTTTTCTCTTTGGAAGTTCAGATACTGGAGAATGGGGATAAAATAATTTCTGCTTTGGAAAAAGGCAATGAAAGCAGTTGCTGGCAGAGCCACAGCCAGGATGGGCTCTCCTAGGGGAAGGCTGCCTGTGCAACAAGCCCAGATTTTGGGTTACCTCATCTCCTTCATCAACGAATGCCTGGAAGCAGCAGAAGAGAGCCTGGTATGCCCCTACAGTCACCATCACATTGGTCATAGGATCCAGGTCTCGTCCAAGCAGCTTCCCAAAAAACTGTGCTAGGATCTTCACCAGAGGTGGGTGGCCCTGTGGAGTGAGAGGAGGGGTGGGTATTGGGTTGCAGAAGCCTCCTAAAACACGGATGAGCCCTTGGAAGGGGCCTAGGCAGCCAAGCTGCCTGTGATGGAATGTGCAGGGCATCTTCCAGCCTGGCTGCTTCAAACACCCTGGAAAAACAGCCCTGGACGGCAGGGTGGGCTGAGGCTGGCTGCATGGTCTGCCCTGTTTATTGCTGCTGTGAAGCAGCCAAGGCTAAAGGGGAGTGAGGGGGATGTTGCTGAGGAGCAGGGTCTGTTCACGCACGAAGGCACGGGTGTACTGGTGCAGCATGTGGCTCTTCCCGCTGAGGGCTCTCACAAATGCCTCCTTCAGAAAATCCGGTGGGGGAAAGTCAGGGAAGCCCTGGCCCAGGTTCACTGTGGAGTAGGTGGCAGCCAGTTTTACAAACTCCACCCTGGAAAGAAGAAAGGGAGAGAAAGAGAAGCATTTACAGAGGGCTTGGGCAGCACAGTGACACCAGATGTACTTGCCAGCACCTTTTTGGAAGCGAGTGAGGTTGGTGTCCCTCCTGTGGAGCTATCCTGCTGCTCCCAGGTGGACAGGACCAGCAGAGGTCATTTCAGACCTGTTTCAGTTCAGACAAGGATGAAGCACAATTACACTGGGAGTGGTTTTAATTTGTTCCAGAAGGAAAAAACAGCTATTGTGCTGTCTGGGTGTGTGGCCGAAGCCGAAGCTGTGCACTGCTGCTCATCAGACCAGACTGGGCAGGAGAGGTCTCACAGGTTTTCAGACTCATTTCAGTTCTGCAAAATTTAGCATCTAGAAACCACGAAAGCCTCTGCAGAGGGAAAAGCAGGCTGAACTCAGCGCTTGTCTTGAACAAGAGCTGTCTCATCAGCAGACTGTAGATTGAAACTGGGCACAGCAGGCTTTGAGCAAGCCCATTAAAAATCTCTGCTTTAAGCATGCAGTTTGCCCAATGCCTGTGCCTGGCGGGCGGGGAAGAGCATTTGCAGCACCCCTTCTCCTGCCCCTCTGCTTGCAGTGTCCCAGGTTGGGCTGGCAGCAGACACTGCAATGACTTGGCTCGGATTTAGGTGCTGCTGGGATCATTCAAGTGGATGGGCTGGATGGAGTGCAGTGTACCACAAGGTGCTTCCACCTGCCTTCCCCCTGGTACGGCATAAAATGTGAGCAGCAGGTACAGGGCTCAGCCAGGGTAAAGTCTCTTGGCACAAACCTGCCCCGCTGTGCTTTCTAAACAAATGCAAAGTAGCCAAGGGAGACTATGCTGCCCTGTGCCGTGTGGCTGCAGTGGCTTCTCTCTGGTGTTAGGCTGCCTAAAACCACATTTACCACCAGGGTGAACCAGATATTGTCTTAACTCACCAGATATTCTTATCTATTCCCTCCAGCCTCCGAGCTTGCACTGGCCTTGACATTTTTGCCTGCAAAGAGTGAGAAAGAGAGTGATTTTAAAGCTTTTACTGATGACTATGAAGGAGGTGTGGCCTCCCCAGGTATGTTTTTCCCAATAAAAGGTGTGCCCTTTAGTATTGCTTCATGGGTTGTTGCTGACCCTAGAGCAGTAACACTGATGCAGCAGCTTCTGGAAGAAGCTTCACATGCTTTTTATGAGAGATGAAACAGACAAGAGCTGGCAGAGAAGGATATTTCATTTACAGGTTTCAACAGGAATTGAGAAAACAAATGAACAAAAGAAGCGTGTGAACACTCACTGGGGAGTTGGCAATACCTTAAGCTTCATTTTCAGTTGCAATAAATTGTGGGGCAACTGAGCTCAGCCTAACTGTAAGAGCCTGGCCAATGACTTCAGGCTTTGCCTTCCATAGCTTTTCTTGTCCTCCATCAGAAGGACTTGTTCTCTATGGGCCACAAAATATCCCCTTTTCCTAGAAGAAAAAGACATTTTTATTCCACACTGCTCTAAGGAGTAGCAGAAGTTGTGTTTGCTCCTTTCCTCCCTGAAGCCCTTGATGAAGGGAGTTGTTCTCAATCCTAAACAAAACACTGGTTTCTGCACCTAAAGTTCGTGGCAAAACCAGGCAGCAGGTGGGTACAGGCAAGAGGGGAGCCCAGCACCAGGTCAGTCTGATGTACAGAGACACCAAGGTACCATTTGCCTGACTAACAGATCTAATTTCCAAGTGCATCATGGCAAAGGAGGGTAGAGAGAAGGACAGTAGGAAACGTTGAGAGCAAAATCCTCCTTCCAGTTGGATAAGCACGGTGGGAGAAAGTAGGATGTGTTTGATGGGGAATGTATTACAAGGATGATGAAAAGCAGCAAAGGCAGAATTTAGTAACTCAACAGTGCAGGTAAAAGGCAACCAGACAGCAAATGAGACAAATGATGCTCAACACACCAAGAAGAGCCACCATGGAGACATGAAGAGGGCACCTCTGAAGTAATGAGCCAAGAAAACAATTGTCACCACAACAAATAAAATACATTTGAACAAGGATGTGAGAACAGCTGAGATGTGAGCAGCAGAGTGGGGATATGAGGGGACAAGGTTTGTGCTCTGCTGTGCCAGGTGAGGATACCAGGTCAGCCTCCCTCCTCAGGCTTGTCTGTGGCAGTAATTCCCTACTTACCTGCTCACGTCTCCTGTTCCCAGAGGGCTGGACCAGAATACTGAGTCTGCCCCAATGATAATTTGTGTTGAGGTCTCTGGATTTTTATACAGCTTCAGCCCTCACTAAGGATCTTTGCAAACAACTTGCTGAGGAACCCTGGGTTTCAGAGGACACCAGGTGGACTCTGCACTCCCTGTGGTGCCAGGCAGGCAGCCAAGAGTGAGCAGAAGTCACTGCCTCCCTGGGTGAAGGGAGCCCCACTCTTCTCCAGACCCACTCCTTGCTCTTTCTGCACAAGCTCATGGATACTGCAGTCAGCAAGACCCAGTGCTGAGCTGATTTTGGTAGGAACAGAAGGATTTGTGGCTTGAGAAGTAAAAGACAACGGGAGGTGAAATATTAATGGCTCCAGTGTGATTCTCTTGTGTTGGGGCTACTGCTGGCCACAGTTCAGTGGCCACAAGCTTCCACCCCTGACTCCCTTACTCTGCGTGTTTGTATCTCTAAGAGGAATGTTGATATTTCTCAAGTCCTTTGCAACCCAAGAGGCTTTAGCAGAAGAGACCATCAGGAGAGGTAACCCCACAAACAACAAGCTTTCTCCTGTATAAAGTATATTCTCTTGCATATGAGGTGTTCCCTTTCAACAGGCTACCTGGAAATGAGCACGTACAGAGGAGATTGCACTAGTGTGGCTTTTCCTGACATGCCTTATCTGCCATCGCTGCCAAGGATCACTCCTGGGCTCTGCAGGCTCTACACCGCTGCAGCCTGAGCCAGGGACCAGGCTGCTGGCCAGGAACAGTCACGCTGGGCATTCTGTACCTCGCTGGAGTGTGAGCTATATCCAGCGTTGCTCTTTCTCTCCAGCAAGAAGTGTCGCAGAGACGGTCCTGCTCTCCTGAGCATGCCACGGTTCCTGCTGTCTCAGTCCTGCGGGCACGGACCTGCATTTCCCCCAGAGACAAAGCAGAGGATGAGAAAATCACTCAGCCACTGCAGGAGTAAAGCAAAGGCTCAGTGTACCTGGGCACAAGGCAGGTTCAGGCCCAAAGCTGTGGTTATTCTGCCACAGAAAGGCAAAGAGGGAATGAGCTGCCTTGTGCACTGTCGCTGCAACATCCAACAGTGCTGGGACTGTACTTTGTGCCTGTCACACGCATGAAGTTGGGATCACAACCATGGCTTCTGCCTCCCGAGGTCCCTTTTCTAGGCTCTCCCCACTTTCCTCTGCACTGGGGACAGCGGCACAGACCCCAGAGAGAGGGCATCCTCTGGGAATTCAGTATTCAGCTTTAGCTTCTCACCCTGTTCCATTGATCCTAGCTCTCTCTCGTCTCTGCCTTCCTACCTGTAGCACCTTCGTCTTCCTCACTAGTGGAGCTGTGCTTTGGGCTGCTTGGACTTGCTGCCTCTTGAGGCTTGGGAGCAAAACAAGGGGCCTTAGGGACATACGCTGAGTAAACCCACCTCTTCCTCATCCTTCATGTTCTTAAGGTTAAAAAATGCAATCAAAGCAAGAGAGCTGCTGCTTTAGAGAATCTCTGGCCCCTCAGATGTAGCAACTCCAGGCTGTTAAATCCCAAGCTTTATTCTGATTAACAAGATGTCAGCTTCCACCTTCAAAGAGATCTTGGTATTTACCTTTCCTTCAAGGCCCCAAACAAATTGATTTCTGTGCCTGATGCAGCCTGTTCCTTCACCTCAAGCCTCCTCAGCTATCCTACAGCATTGCTTAAACTGATGGTAATTAAGCTAAAACGGTTTAATGTTAGTTTAGGTACTTCAGATAAAAGCAGCAAGTCTGGAGGATGCATGCACCCTCATTTTGACCAGCTGTGGATTAATTAATTACCCAGCTGCCAAAAATATAAATTAAAACAGGTTTAAAGCCAGCCTACCCCCAGGTAAGTTCTTGGTACTGCTTTGTGTGCTTCCCATCCTTACAGGTAGGACATGTCCTTTCTGTTTACATTTCATGTTATTTCTAACAGGACTGCAAAGCAGCTCTCAAAGCAGCTGAGAACAGTGGGATTTTACATCTCTTTACCCACGTGAGAAAAAAAACCCAGTGCAATTTATGGAAAAATGGGAAGCCATGGCACAATATCACTCAGGACTGCAAAATACCGCCTCTGCCTCACCTCCCCAGCCCTGGATGATGTTTTGGAGCAGGGTCAGCCACCAGAGAGTCAAAACACCTCAGAAAGGCTTAGGGAGCCTCTCTCCTGCTTGGTTGCTTCAGGCTGCGCTGTGTGTATGTTCCCTGCAAGGAAGCTGGGGCTCCTCTCACTGTGTTAGGGTGCACGGTTCGGAGCACAGGGAGGATTTTGGAGGTGACAGCAGGAAGGTCACCGCGGGACTGGTCACTCACCACCTCCTGCCCTCCACCCTGCAGGCACCAGCCTTTTCCTCCGTCCTGGTGCTTCCCAAGCAGCAGCTTGGCCACTCACAGGTTTCTGGGAACAAGAGTGCCCCTGAACGAGTCATAGTGTGGGTGCAAAGCCACAGCAGGAGAACAGGCAAATACAGCAGCAGCCAACAAGCGCACGCACATAGGCACAAGGCAGCTCCCAGGGGGTTAAAACTGACTTACATCAAGCTGGGCTGCGCTGCCTTATGCTGCGAAAGTCTGGCACAACCGCCCAGGTTGCAGTTGCACTCATACCGCTCTCTCCCTTTGTCTGAAATGCTTCATCTGCACTTGGGACTTCCTGGGAGGAGTCGGAGAGGCTGCTGGGAGGCAGAAGTCGAGCTACAACACTGATGGGGAAAATCGTACCGGGGAACGGGAGATCTCGGGTGGCTCTTGGAAGCACCAGGAGCGGAGAGGGCTTTTGGGAACAGACCCCTTCCTCCTGGAGGCTTGGAGCCAGAGCTGCCAAAGGATTTTGGCTACCTGGGAAAACAACTCAGCATATCTTTCAGGTGGAGGCTCATACTGGCTTAATTATAGTGGGATCAGTTTTATGGTATGGCTGTAATTGCTTTGGCACTGCAGTGGCTGGGAATTTTCCTTTGAGTGAAGCTTTCAGTCATTTTGAAAAATGAGTTTTTAAGTCAGTCACTCTTAAAAATTTCACCTTGAAGGTTTACTATTATTAGAGACGAGAATAGGTCACAGGTACAGCAGCTGAAGGCATCATCATTAGGTTCACCAGAGGATGTTGACCTACTGTTACCATACAACAGTTTATGGTTGGACTTGATGATCCAGTGGGTCTTTTCCAACCTGGTGATTTTATGATGGTGATTTTATGATAACCCAAAGGGGGAGGATCCTGTAGTACTGTCTGCCCATGGGTTATGGGTGGGCAGGAAGGCAGCAGCCTCAGAAGGGGATGTTTGTGCTGGGATGCAGGAGCTAAGCTCCTCCTCGGTCCTTTGAGAGGTGACAATTGCTTAAGTGAGGTACAGACAGCAAATTGTCTTCCTTGGCTTCCATCCTCCCTTTGTGACAGGGCCTTACGTGCACCAATGAATCAGGTTATGTTGGTCTCCTGAGTGAGTAATTACTGTACCCCTTTCACAGTAGGAAAAAGTGAGCCACAGAGAAAGGAAGTGACTGACGTCCACTGGGCCAAAGGTTCCTGAATCCTAACCTGACATCCAGCTGCTTGGCTTACAGCATCCCTGCTGTGACTAAGCGGAAGGGAATGTCTGTGCAGGCAGATGCAAACTCCTTGTTTATTAAACTTCCATTTAACTCCCACGCTGAAACAAACAGATGGAGGGAAAAGTTGTATGTGCTTCTGTAAGAATGTACATGGCGCATCCTGAGCCATCTGCAAGCTCAGTGCTGTTTTATCCTCTCCCTCTCGCTGTCCATGCTATGCTGTCTCTCCTAGCCTTGCACCTTCCCTGGCTGTTGTTCGCCCCAGCACTGAGCTCACTTGACTTGCTAAATTAGCAAAAGCCAGCCTGGCAGAAAATTAGACAGTTTTGTGTAAGGTCCATGAACTGAACTGGCTCAGGGCAGTGTGAGTGCTAAAGGTACTGCAAGTAACAGAGCTCTGGGTAGGGACTGGAGCTGAGAGGAGTGGGGAGAAGAAGAGATAGACAAGATCATGAGCCCCTGCCTTCTTAGGTAGGATTTGGCCTTTATATTGGTTCAGTAGTAACATGCATCTTCACCTTCGTGTCCTCTTGAAATTCAGCAGAAAGTGATGGATACCGTGCATGTGACCAGCAAAGAAAGGACACAGCTGACTGGCTTGGAGTTTGTACCATGAAACTTAGAGAAAATTACGACCCTGTTCTGGTCCTTTTAATTTAATGAGTGCTTCTAGATGTAAACAATTCTTCTTAATGATTTTTTTTAAGCAAATACAGCTCCTGTACTGGGCTGGTGAGTATCTACAACACTGTCCCCTGGCAGATGGGATCATAGCTTCTCTGGTACAGGTCCAGTGCTTACTGAACAGGATGCTAAGAGCTTTAATGTTCCTAGAAAGCCACAGATATGCTTATTTTACTATAGCAATGATCACTGATGTTCAAATTGGCTGCCCTTAACCACTCAGTACTGCCTCTTGTACACCATGAAAATATAATGAATGCCTTTGAACCATCCTTTATGAATTTTTTAGAAAAATGATGCTGCCCAGTGTCCTCCACTGAGTCAGCCAAATGAAAATAGTTCTAGTGAATCAGCCTACTTTTTTCAGGTACCACAAAATTACTGTTGGATATATCTTCGTAACACACTGGTGTTACTAATCCTGCTGCAAGGAAAACACACACTGTTATTTTTTCATGGCCTTAGTTCAATGAGCTGCTCTCGTGAGACTTTGCCTGGAGTTCTGCATCCAGTTCTGGAGTCTTCAGCACAGGAGGGATGTGGATTTGTGGGAGTGAGTCCAGTGGAGGGCATGGAGATGATCTAAGGGCTGGAGTACCTCCCATATGAAGAAAGGTTGAGAGAGTTGGGGTTGTTCAGCCTAGAGAAGAGAAGGCTCCAAGGAGACCTTATTGCAGCCTTTCAATACTTAAAGGGAGTTGATAAGAAAGATTGTAGAATCATAAAATAATTTGGGTTGGATTTAAAGCCCATCCAAGTTGTACTGGATGGGGCTTGGAGCCCTGATCCAGTGGGAGGTGTCCCTCCCTGCCCATGCAAGGGTGAGACTGGATGGGCTGTGAGGACCCTTCCAACCCAAACCGTTCTATGGTTCTATGATTGTATGAATTCTGATCTCCCGAGTCGCTCACAGCAGGTGAAGGTGCCCTCCTTCCCTCCACCTGCCCAGCTCTAAGCCTGGCTTTGCAGCTGCCCTGCACCAAGATCCACATCGTGAGCCTGGCTGGGACAGTAGGTACGTGGGAGAAGAGCCCTCAAAGAGGGACAATGTGTAGGGTTAGGGGGTGTGGGGACAGCCCTGCAGGTATGAAGCATTTAGCTGCCGTTGGTGTCAGTTGCGGCTGGTGTCAGTTGGGGCTCTCTGAGGGCTGAGGGGTATGACAGGGTGGTAGAGCGGTAGGACACTGCAGGATTGGGGTGAAGGAACAGGCTGGGGGCTGATGGAACAAAGGGGAGGAGGGGGTAAAAGCAGTGAAGCTGCTGAGGGGGCTGCAGAACAGGCCTTATGAGGAACAGCTGAGAGAACTGGGGGTGTTTATCCTGGAGAAGAGGAGTCTGAGGGGAGACCTCATTGCTCTCTCCAGCTCCCTGAAAGGAGGTTGTGGAGAGGAGGGAGCTGGGCTCTTCTCCCAGGTGACAGGACGAGAGGGAATGGCCTCAAGCTCCACCAAGGGAGGTTCAGGCTTGACATCAGGAAAAAATATTTCACGGAAAGGGTGATTGGGCACTGGAACAGGCTGCCCAGGGAGGTGGTTTAGTCACCTTCCCTGGAGGTGTTTAAGGGATGGGTGAATGAGGTACTGAGGGACATGGTTTAGTGATCGATAAGAATGGTTAGACTCAATGATCTGGTGGGTCTTTTCCAATCTGGTAATTCTAAGATGGCGCCTCTGCCTTCACCTCCCGTTAACCCCCTGATCATAACCCCTGCACACCCCCTCGCTCGCCTTTGCCCTGCACAAAGATGGCGGCTCGCCCTTCCCACACCTCCCCCTGTTCGCTCCCAAGATGGCGGCGTCCCCTAGTTTCGCCGGTGGCGGGTGAGGTCAGTTCCGGGGTGGCGCCGCCGCGGTGCGGTTAGGGCCGAACAAAAGGAGCCGGAGAGCGACAGGGCGGGGGCCGAGGCGGGCAGGTGGGTACAGTTCCTCTCTGACGCTGTACGCGGGCTTTGGGGGGCGGTGGGGGTGTCTGGGATGTCCCGGTACCGGGCACCGCTTAGCAGGGCCGGCATCGGCCTCGCTCCGCCGGGATTTGCTGACTAATTAGGCGCGAATGAGCCTCCTCCGGGTCCTGGAGGGGGCAGCGGGGACCCCGCCAGGGCTACGGGGCGAGGCAGGGCCGGGGGAGCCCGGTCTGGGGGTCCCCGGTGTGAGGGAATCCCGGTAAAGGGGTTCCCGGTAAGAGGGTCCCAGGTGTGAGGGGTCCCTGGTGTGAGGGGGTCCCGGTAAGGGGGTCTCCGGCCCGGGGGGAGCCTGGTGCGGGTCCCCCTGAGAACGAGGGGAGCCCTGCGCTCGGTGCTGGGGTTGGAGCCGGTGAGGCTTTCGTACCCAGGGCTCGACTTTTCCCTTTCTGGAGGGGTGAGGCGCAGAGCTGTGCTGGATTTGGACTGGAGATGAAGCCTGTGGAAGGGAAAGGTCAGAGCTGTCTGCTTTAACATCTCCCCTGCGGCGTGGGGGGAAGCTCAGAGCCTTTCAACCTCTCCTTTGCAGCAGTCTGTCACAGCTAAACCACAGCAGCTCTGCTTAGCGGAGGTCCTTTCAGAACCTGCCAGCCCTAACCATACCCCCAGGATCAGGAGGAGAGTTTTCTTAAACATCTTCCCCCGTTTGGGTTGGGTTTTTTTTTTCCCTAGCGATGTCTGTTCCTTTCCATTTTTCCTTGTTGCTGACAAAACGCTTCCTGAAGTTCTGCAGTCCTCCCTGCGCAGCCAGCAGGCTGGATGCCTGAGAGAGCTCTCCAAGCCTTGCGTTGCTCCCTTGTCTGGTTTCCCATGCCCCATGCTGACACACAGGAAGCAAGGAAGAAAAAAGCAGTTGGAATTCTTGTTGATGCTGCTCCTTTAGAGATCTGTATTGCTAGATACATGTGGAGAGGAGGCAGTTGCTTGAATTAGGAAGATGATCTACTTTTTTTGGATATTCCTGATGGGAACATCTTAAAGAAAAAAATCAAACTTCTCAGACTAGAAAGTAGGTAGTAAAGCTATTGATCCTTTTTCCCTGAGGTTAATCTGTCCCTTTTAACATTCAGTGTCCTTTGGCTGGGTCTGCGCTGGCTTTTGGTAACTTATACTTGGTGTGGGGCAGCCCTGCAGGTGTGAACCCTTAAGGCTTTAGGAAAAAACTTTTCACGGAAAGGGTCATTGGGCAGTGGCAGAGGCTGCCCAGGGAGGTGTTTGTTTCCCTGGAGGTGTTTAAGGGACGGGTGGACGAGGCACTGAGGGACACGGTTTAGTGATTGATAGGAATGGTTGGACTCGATAGTCTGGTGGGTCTTTTTCAACCTGGTGATTCTATGATTCTAAGGGATGTTGGAGATTCCTTCCTCCTAAGAGATTTACTTGGTTCTTGGAGCTCTTGTCATCTTTCTAGGTATTGAAGTGTCTCTGTTTCCCTGTGCCTGTCCGAGTTGTGCCTTGCTCCTTGAATATCCTTTACCAAGATTTTACATAGCACGGACCCTCTCTGTTCTTGATTCCCTCTTCTTTGCCAATAATCTTTGTTTCATTCCAGGGAAGCTGTTCCCATGGCCTGTGGGGAATGCAACGCTTCAGCACCCGCTCAGGATCCAGCACGCAGGAACATCATCCACTTCCAACACAGAGAACTGAAGTGCAGATAGCGGAACCCAGCTGCAGGGTAAGGGCTACAGGCCAGCCCTTGAGTGGTAAAATAAAGCCAAAAGAATGACCAGGATACTACTTTAAACGTAGTTCTAAAGCACAGGGCGGTGATGGGATGATGGATAAGGAGCAAGGAGGGGAAAGGCAGTTGATCAGAGGGTGATATGGGGAGAGTGGTGGTGTGCTAATTAAGCTCTGCAAGCCCTTAGTCACCCTGAGGATTAAAAAAAAGAGTAAAGGAACTGAGTGTTACGCAAAGTAAAATATAACTGTTACAGTTATTCACCCATACATCTGACTGTTGGCCAGATGACCCCAACTCCTCATTGCACTAAACAGTAAATATCTCAAGGCTGTCCAGTAAGTGCTTTGGTGACTGCTACTAAAAGGAATTCAGATAAGAGTTCGCAAGAACTGTTCAGTTTAATAGGTGCTCATCCATTTCCTGTGGACTGGTGTTTGTGTTGCTGTCTACCATCTCCTAGGCAGTTTTTTGTCGCAAACTCTTGTGAATTCTCTGGCTCATCACCCACGTGGGCGTCAGTTAGGCAATGACAGAAACTAGTTGCAAGAAACTCCTTGCTTCTTTGGTTCTTCGCTAGGATCATGGTGAAAGGTATTGCAGAATTCCGTGCTTATCTTCAAGATGAAAAATGCTGTCCAGGTTGGCCTTGTTTTGGGTAGCGAGATGTCCAGTATGTATCCAAAGCATGAGAATTCCTAAGAATTGTCTGATGTACTGGCAGTTAATCGGTTTGGTTTTTGTGCTGATTACTCATGTTATTTGGAAACCCAGACTTTATTTGTATAGGTCAAAGGCAATCTGCATAAATGTTTCCTTAAAGTCTGCAAGAAACCATATGCTAAAAGCTAACGTTTCCGTGTTTGAATTGTGGAGTGCCTGAAGCCTTCCAGTGATGACTTTACTGAATGCTTAGAGTTGATTACATGCTAGTAGATGCTGCAGGCATTCAGAGCGGTGGTTTGTGGTTCTCTGATATTATATTTTTAAATAAGCAGTGGAGGTCAAACGTATAAGTTATTGTGTAATTGCTTTGTGATTGGAGCAGCTTTGTTAGTGGCCTTCATGTAATTCTTCCCCATTCTAAAGAAGGATTTTGTTCACTAAGGCACTTATAAAGGAAGTGAAACTCATTTCTGGTGTTAAATTGAGCCTAAATGGTGTCTGGGAAAACAGGTGCAAAGTCAGGTGAGCAGTGGTGGAGCACAGAGGAGAAGGGTTTAGGAATTCTGTGTGGGGCTTCTTAATATTAAGATAGAGGGGAGGATGTGTAGCTCTTTGATAATGATTAGTGTATTGAACTGCAGGGCGCTGAGCCTCCTTGGTGCATTTGTTTCAAGTGTTTTTAAAATTAGTGTGTGTATCCTAAACTGAGGCAGATATCAATCACTCATTTCCTAGTCTCTGTGCTTGGAAGAGCATATCTTGAATGCTTCGAAGCAGTTTTTGTCCTTAAACTGTTGAGGTATTCATATAGCTGTGTTATACGTGTTGCTCCTGCTGCTGTGAGACTGCATTTGAAACTAAAAGCTATTCAGTCATGACCTCCCTGCTGAAATAACAGTGCCGCCTCCTCCTTGTGTACTGAGCATTGTTAACATTTACTCTGAAAGCTTCTTGGCAATTCACAAAGCTCCTCTTGTGACAGATTTGCATGCTACATTCTTTAGCTGGAGCCTACCTTTGTGCACTCTAAAGGTGCATACTGGGCTAGTTAACAGGCTCTCTTTTAGAGGCTTGATTTTAATCAGATCTTGGTGGTCAAAGGTAAAGTGGTCTGTGCCTTATTAATCAGTTTGTGAAGACAAAATGTTCTGGGCTGGAAGTCACAGTCGCTGTTCTGGAGCTCATGGTCTGAAGGCAAGACTTACAGGACCTGCTGAATAGGTGCGTATGGACTTATTCCCTCCTCTTTCCTCTGACTGAGGCTGAATATTGCTGTGCTCGTAGCTGATGTTATTTATCTTGCTTTGCTCTCATCTGTAGCTTCTTTCATCTTAACAGGCTCATCTCTTTGAGCTTGGAAACAGCTCTGGTAACACCCATGGATTTGTGCATGTTGTGACAGTTAAGGTTATGCTTGCTTACAAGTTTTTACTCACATTGAAACTTGATTTCTTAATCTGATGACAGGTCTGTCAAAGCTCTGTTCTGTCCACCCTTTCTGTCTTTAGCTGAAAACGGTTACTTTTCTTGTATGACTCTTCTGAGTTACTTGCTGAGTAGCCTTCTGCAGCTGATGAGGCTCTTGAAGCTGTTCTGGTTGTTACAAGTTAATGATATTGCTCTCTGTTTATCTTGAGTAGTTACTAACAGAATCACTGGCATTAGAATCATAGAATCACCAGGTTGGAAGAGACCCACCGGATCATCGAGTCCAACCATTCATTAGTCAGTAGGAGGGAGTGTTTCATAGTGTCCTGTTGGAATAAGGTGGTGGTACTTCCAAGACAAGTTCCAATAAACCTCTCTGTCCTTGAAACATCCATTTTTATGGCAAAGAGAAAAATTAATTTTGGATAGGAAACCTGGGACCATGTACATTCATAATTTATAAGCTGACAAAGACATTTTTCTGTTTGGCATCACTGTAGCAAAGTCATCTTGTAGCACTTAAATACGCAGGTATACGTACAGTCCCTGCTCCAGGCGTCAGCAGTGCTCATAACCTCGGACTGTGTTCAGTCCTGTGCCACTGGGTCAAAATGCTGTTAAAAGTCAGAAATTGTGGGAGGCCGAGCCAGGTCTCCAGCATGGATTGTTCTGATAGTGCAGGTGTTCTTCCCTGTTACCTGTTAAGACAGGCCTGGTTGTGTGACGGTAAATGGGAGCTGTTGTGCTAGGAAGTTCAGAAAACAACGTCAGTCTTGTGTCTCATGGAAAGGGTCATCTGAGGGGTAGCTGTACAGATGATAACGTACTCTCCTTAGTGTAGGTGAGTTATCGTTTTTGTGAGCTTCAACAAAGATGATGAGACCCAGTCAGTTTACTTCATCCTGCTGTGTCTTGTGGTTTGGCTGAAGCCGAGTGTTGCTGGGCAGTTGTGTGAAAACCAACTTACAGGGCTCTCAGCATTGAGTTCACTGGCTATGCCACCAAGTGAAGAGTGTGAGTTTTGGCAGCTGCTGTTTCTGCTGTTCTGTGTGCTAATCTAAATGATAAATGACCCTTTAAACTTCACGTGCTCACTTCTCTGTCTCAGAAGACATTTTGTCCCATAGGAGGGATATATTTTTTTTAATGCAGAGAGGGTCTGATGTAGGAATAACAGTTTGCTGAGGAGGGCTTTGACTGTTATTGCAAAGTACAAAATCACTTGAGTTGTTCCATCTCCTGTCTTGCACTTTTCCTGTTGATCGTATGGTTGTCCTTGTGCTTGGAAGGTTTTCTGAGGGGTGCCTGAAAGCAGCTCTCTTCTAGCCCCTCCCCCCCCTTTTTCTTTTTTCTATTAATTCTAGGCCTAATAAACACAGAGAGGAGGCACATACATTCCCAGTCCCATTTCTGACCTTACATTTCCTGGTTTTTGAACAAAGAGCTCTGTGTCTTGCCTTTCTTTAGGATTTCAGGTGGCAGCATGCTGGGGAGGGAACCTCTGCTCTGTTGAAAGCTTATTGTAACATGCTGTAACTTGTCAATAATCGGGGCTATAGTCTGAACAGCATCAAGATTTCTTTCCCTTATCTACTGCTGATTATTTTGGTGTATGAACAACTCCCTCTTTCTCTGGGCTTCGAAGAGGTAAGAAATTCTGTAAGCGGTGCTTGACTTCAGCTTTGCAGACCATAGCCTTGCAAGGAAAGCCACTGAGAATTAAGAATATGTACAGTGAACACTAAAGAGTTGCAATATCCCAACGTACAATGCATCCATGTCTCCTTACATACAGTGTGTTGTGAGGCTGCCTCACTTGCAAGCTGTCCTGGTATTAAGGAGTGGAAACTTAAATTTTTGTGCATGCCATGAGTTTTTGCATGTAGTTCTACTGTGCTGTTAGGTCAGAATGGGAAACAGAAAGGAAGGGGGAAGAGGAGGCTGGATAAAGTATTTGGCAAACGATGAGTCAAGCTGCCAAAAAAGCCAGTGAAACACTACAGTGATGTTGTTTCTGGTCACTTTGTCCCTAGCTGGATATACTGGCTAGCGGTTGGAGGCAGGAATTCCAAGTGCTGCTCAGCCAGGTATCTGTCAACAATAAGTCAGTCTTCACTTGTTTAGGTTGGATGGTTTTGGATGGAGGAATTGTCCAAATCAGAGGATGTTTGCTCCTGCAGTAGTTGTTCTTGACCTTCTTTTGCTTTGTGAGAAGCATTATGCTTTCAGCTCTGTCAGCCTTTATCTGTTGCTGCTTTGTGGTGTCTCTGTCAGGCAGATAGGTTTAATCTTGTTTCTGACTGGTTTTACTGTTTAGGTGTGGTGTGCTCAGAATGTCCCCATTCTTCTGACACGAGCGATTATCTTTTTCTTCCAGGTGTGTCTGGTAACACGTAGGATTAGTAGTTGGTGATGCTTATGGTTGGCTGCAGTCTGGGTAGGTTTGGCAGCTGGTTATGTAAGTCTGAAGCTGCTGTTCCTTCTGTTGATCAGCGTGTTCAGCATTAATGGTGAGGCTGTGCTGCACACAGCAGGCAGGTGCCCTGCAGGCTGCAGCAGGGATGTTCCTCTGGCAAAAGGAGTCCTTGGATTCAGGGGAATCTGCACACACTGAAGAGGTACGTGGTGTCTACACGTGGAATGTGCAAAGAATTCAGGAGTGTGTTTATTTATGCTGGATGGATCCTGATGCGTGAGAATGAGGCTTTTTATGCAGATCTTTCTTTGTACAATCTCAGATGCTGCTGCTATAAACTGTCTTGGGGTTGTTCTTTATGGGGTAGGAATTGTAGTGCTGATTTGGTGTATCCCAAATCATTAAGGTAATTACTGAGAGGCAGGAGGTGAAGGAGTGCTCAGGGACCATGGAATACCAAAGCTGAAACTCCTCTGAGACAGACCCTTGTTAATTTTTTTTTCTTTCTTCAGTGTGCAGTACCTAAAGCCTACCTGTTTATTTATGCCCTTGGAAAACATACTTCCTTATGCTTCTGATAAGCTGACCAGAGGCACAGATGTTCCACCCTCTCAGCTTATGCAAATTTAGTGAAATCAGCTTGCTTTTAAACTTGAATAAAGTACTCCATCGAAATCTCAGTACCCATGCCTGCTGTGTGGCAGAGTTAACTGGACTGTAAGCAAGTTGCCTGTTTCTGAGCTTCGTCTGGAAAATTCTACAGCTTGAGGTGTAGATGAAGGAGTCCATGAAGGAAAGATTTGCATCTTGATTCAGAATTGTCTTTCAGTAATGAGAAATGGATCACATGGGAAATCCGACTGAGGAGGGGTGCAACTTTTCCACCTACTTTCTCAAGTTTTTAGTGGAAAATTTTCCCTTTTACTGCAGGTTCTGGGAGTAAGATTAGATAAGATGTGGTCAATTCCAGCTTCTGTAAGGGTTGCCTCTGGTTTTATTGCTGTTGTTTGGGACTTGAGCAGGCTCTCCACAGCTGCAGGAGGAGTGGAGACTTGCTGGGAATGTCCTTTTCTTCCTCTGGTGACCCTGTCATTGTTACTAGAAGGCAGGACGTTTCCTGCTCCACCCTGCCAGGGTTTAATTGCTGACACTGAGCCTTAGTAAATTATCATGGGACACTTAGATGGTGTTTTTCTTTAATCTGTCTTGTAGGTGCACAATGTAAAAGGAGATTTCATACCCTACTGATAAACAGAACTGGGGAGCCTCCTTGGGCTGATTCCTGGTTGGTTTCCTTCCTGGCTATCTTGAGATACAAATCCAAGTAAGCACAAGGCTAATTTCTTGTGAAAAGAAGCTAGGCGTTTCCTGGCTTGGGCAAAACTACATCACTACAACGTGAGTCTGCAAATGCCTTAGCCATGAGACCCCCATTCCTGAAAGGAGATCTTCCTTAAGTTTCCCTACCAAGAGTGATGAAACGCTGAAAGGAGGAAGAAGGCTCTTGGGAAGAAGTGAGGTTTAGGCAAGAAAAACCAAAATTATATATGTATATATTTTCCTTCTCAGTATGGAGTAGGAGGAGTAAGAAGACATTTAAATAGAGAACAGTGCTTTTATGAACAGTGTCAGTGTTTTCAGGAACATGCAGTGAAAAAAAAAAAAGAGGAATAGGATTTACATGGCATTTATGGAGAGCAGTGAATGGTATGGCAGCATTTGTTACCTCTTAGATGTAGTTTAGAAAGAGTCCCTACCAAAACTTTCCATCAGGGCTGGCAGGAGGGCTTAAGACGGATGTGTACTTGCTCTGAGGCGGCTGTGGGTCTCTTGTGGAGCCTTGGGGTGGGGAGTAGCGAAGTCTCTGCTCTTAAAGTTCCCCCAGGTTATGAGTCTGGTAGCACTGAAGCTGTGCTCACTTGCAAGCATAGTTTGATTTGGGACGCTAAGCCATGTCTAGGTTAACTGTTCCAGCAGATAACTGCAGTAGCTTTTGATGTTCCCCTTCACAAAGCTTTCCGGGCTTTCTCTTGTTTGGAGTGTGGAAGTGCAGGGCTCTGCTCCCTCAGTCTGATTATGGTGGGAGGGTGACAGAGGGCATGTGTGCTCTTGTCTTGTTTGTTTGCCTTCGTGGTCTAGTGGCGTCTATGGTCTTTCCCTGGCTTTCAAACCTTTCACTAGCTGAACTTCTAGTTTCTCTGGGAATTGTCTTGCTTTCCCAGCCTGGTATCCTGGGAGTTCTAGCAAAAACCCAAACAAACAGCAGAGCAAAAAAACCTTGTGTATGTCCTGCTCTGGTGCTTCTGAGGGATTCAGAGTTCTTGCTCTTCCTCCTTTACAATTTAAATTACTGCAGGATTGGTACTTGTCCTGCTGCTGAACTCTGCTAGCAGATATGATGGGATCTTACTGCTTTTTCACCATCGTTAGAACAAGTTACAATGACTTGATGTTCTTTGCTTGTGTTGCCTGTCACATAGGGGAACATTTGCAAGCTCACGGTTACCAATAGATCACTCGGGATTCTAGGCTTTCTGTGGCTTGTGGAAAATGTGCTCAGAGGAGCAATCTGGAAGTCTGAAGGACAGAAGCACTGCCATAAGGCCTCTGTTTCCCAGAACCTTTTGATTTCCTTTGTGGTTCTTAAATCCCAGCTGAGGTGAACTCTGGGTGGGAGTGGTTAGTCAGGGAAGTGAATTCTTCTTTTGTCTCCCCCTTCCTCTCCTTCTGAAGTAAATAATGCAAAGAGCAGCTGTTACAGGTTTTTGGAACTGAATCTATCAGAGGGCAACTGACTAATCTTTCCTTGGAGAATTAGTGCAAGGGGATGAAGCCAAAACTTCTTACGTGGAAGGAAAAGTTATGGTATCGAGCAGCTGTGTTCTCTTCTGCAGCTTTGTTTATCACTGATGTTGAGTTGTGTCAACAAAGTGGTTCTAACTGTATCATGTGTAAATCCTCCTCCTTGTCCTGCTGCGAACGACAAATGCAGAATTATTATTTTCCAGCTCTTTAAAAACAGGAGCAAACTCATGACATCTATGCCCTGTGTGTGGATTTTATCACTTCTAACAGTTCTGGTGGATTCCTTCATCCCTGAAATGAAATCCCTAGATAAGACCACAAACTTCCAAACAGCAATCTGTCAGGCTGTTTTAAGTTAGTCCATCAAGCTTTGTTTAAGTGCTAATGCCTTGTCTCACAGCCTGTCCATGATAAGTACAGGTTCTGATGTTTTGTGACAGTTCATCTGTCAGGGAGAACAGCAACAAACTGACTTCACAGCTTCAGCTGTAGCAAATTACTCACAGGAAGCCTCATTCATTTGTCTAAAAAGTGACTTGAAATTTGGCCTCAGCTAATTCCAGTCTTGCTGTGCCAGTGCTTAAAACATGAGTTTCCTAGTGCCCAGTTGAAAAGCAGAACAAAACAGTTGAAGTTAGTAATGCCTGCTTTTGGTTTCCTTTCAGGTGAATCATGATTCCAGTCACTGAATTGCGCTACTTTGCTGACACTCAGCCAGCATACCGCATCCTGAAACCATGGTGGGACGTTTTCACAGACTACATTTCCATCGTGATGCTGATGATTGCGGTGTTCGGAGGGACGCTTCAGGTCACCCAGGACAAAATGATTTGTTTGCCCTGTAAATGGGTTACCAAAGACTCTTGCAATGACTCAGTCAGAGGTTGGACAGCCACAACCCCAGAACGTACCTACCATAACTCTAGTCTTCTTTCCTCAGCTGATACAGGGCCAATGGGGATTCAATACGACCTGGACCGGCACCAGTATAACTATGTGGATGCGGTGTGTTATGAGAACCGTCTTCACTGGTTTGCCAAGTATTTTCCTTATCTGGTGCTGCTACATACTCTCATCTTCCTGGCTTGTAGCAACTTCTGGTTCAAATTCCCAAGGACCAGCTCAAAGCTGGAGCATTTTGTGTCTATATTGCTTAAATGTTTTGACTCTCCATGGACGACGAGGGCATTATCTGAGACGGTAGTGGAAGAGAGTGATACCAAGCCATCATTTGGGAAAATGAATGGCTCCATGGACAAGAAATCCTCCATAGTCAGTGAGGATGTGGAAGCTACTGTTCCCATGCTGCAGAGAACAAAGTCTCGAATTGAGCAAGGGATCGTGGACCGGTCTGAGACTGGTGTCTTGGACAAAAAAGAAGGTGAACAGGCCAAAGCACTCTTTGAGAAAGTGAAAAAGTTCCGCACACACGTGGAAGAGGGAGACATAGTTTATCGCCTGTACATGAGACAGACCATCATCAAAGTGATCAAGTTCATCCTGATCATCTGCTACACTGTTTACTACGTCAACAACATAAAGTTTGATGTTGACTGTAAAGTGGACATTGAGAGCTTGACTGGCTACAGGGTGTATCGCTGTGCTCATCCTTTGGCTACTCTCTTCAAAATCTTGGCATCGTTCTACATTAGTCTGGTGATATTCTATGGCTTCATCTGCATATACACACTCTGGTGGATGTTAAGGCGATCACTCAAGAAATATTCCTTTGAGTCCATTCGGGAGGAGAGCAGTTACAGCGATATTCCTGATGTGAAAAATGACTTTGCTTTTATGCTCCATCTGATCGATCAGTATGACCCCCTGTACTCCAAGCGCTTTGCAGTCTTTCTGTCAGAGGTGAGCGAGAACAAACTGCGGCAGCTGAACCTCAACAACGAGTGGACTTTGGAGAAGCTGCGCCAGAGGATCACCAAGAACTCCCAGGAGAAGCTGGAACTGCATCTTTTCATGTTGAGCGGCATTCCTGACACGGTCTTTGACCTCATTGAGCTGGAGGTCTTGAAGCTGGAGCTTATCCCTGATGTCACTATTCCCCCAAGCATTGCTCAGCTCACCAGCCTTACGGAACTGTGGCTCTACCACACAGCTGCCAAAATTGAGGCTCCAGCCCTTGCCTTCTTGAGGGAGAATTTGAAATCTCTCCACATCAAGTTCACAGACATCAAGGAGATTCCTCTTTGGATTTATAGCCTGAAGACCCTAGAGGAGCTTCATCTGACGGGGAATTTGAGTGCTGAAAACAACCGGTACATTGTGATAGACGGATTAAAGGAGCTTAAGAGGCTGAAGGTGTTGAGGTTAAAGAGTAACCTCACCAAGCTGCCACAGGTGCTGATGGATGTTGGTGTGCATCTTCAGAAGCTTTCCATCAACAATGAGGGCACCAAGCTCATTGTTCTCAACAGCCTTAAGAAAATGGTCAACTTGACAGAGCTTGAGCTGATCCGTTGTGACTTGGAACGCATTCCTCACTCCATCTTTAGCCTCCAGAATCTGCAGGAGATAGACCTGAAGGACAATAACCTAAAGACCATTGAGGAAATCATCAGCTTCCAGCACTTACATCGTCTCACTTGCCTTAAATTGTGGTACAACCACATTGCCTACATTCCCATGCAAATAGGCAACCTGACCAATTTAGAGCGCCTTTACCTGAATCGTAACAAGATAAGCAAGATCCCTACGCAGCTCTTCTATTGCCGAAAGCTTCGGTACTTGGATCTCAGCCACAACATCCTGACTTCCATACCACCAGACATTGGACTTCTTCAAAACCTGCAGAACCTCGCTGTGACAGCCAACAGGGTAAGTGAGCAAGAAGCTGAGTGTTCTGAGTGAGTAAAACTAGGACACTTCTGTTATCTGTGTGATTAAACATGCTACAAAGGTGTGTGAAATACCCCTGACACTGCCTTCTGTTTAAAGTCTTCAGCTTTTGTTTCTCTCTGAGAGGTTTACCTAAACATCACAAGGGGTAAAAAAACATCACAGGGGTAAAAACCTTCTTCAGAAAGCCCTGGTTTTGTAGTGATTTGTCTCAACCATGAAACTACTTATAAGTGGCAACTGGAGGCTATTCAGAAATCCTGCCTGCTGGCTATTTCTCTGCAGTTGGAAGCTTGTTGTCTCTAACTTGACAGCAGTTTGGGATTTAAAATGGAGATATGAGAAACTGTAGTCTTAATCTAGAACTATGCATGTAAACCTGTGTGCTTTCGCAGTGTCCGTGCATTGTGGCAGCATGTATGTGTTTGCTTTCAGCTCTGCTTATAGAATCTTGCATTTCTAGGGAATACTCCATTGGTTTTGGTCTTATAAACTTTTGGTGAGAAGTTGGATATGGACAGACTTATGAGAAATGGTTCTTAAGCTCTCACTTTTAATGCATTGGCTCGTTCCACAGAGGTGGCTCTGGAGGAAGCAAAGAAATCTGCCGTGTCCTTACTCATGGCAGAGTGAACTAAACCAGGTTTATCTGTCGGCAGGCAGGTATGAAAGCGTGGACTATGACCATTCTTTGACTTTCAGAAGGGAGAAAATATGATGGCACCTGTCTGTGCCTCTGTGTGATAGCCCTGGGTTTTCTTGTGTAATCCCAGAGGTCAAGTCTCAGCCTTACCTGTCTGAGCCTAAGTGCAGGGCAGTGGGGGTGACCAAGTGCACTGTGCGGCCCGATTACCACAGGTTGTCTCCTGGTTTGTGTTGGAGAATGTTTATTTGCCTAAAGCAAACTATACCCGTGGTTTTTGTCCCTGAACCTTTTTTTTTCTCTGTTTGGGATGAAGGAGACCTCATTCACTGTGAACACAAAGATCAGTCAGTGACCGCACAGACTGGTGCGCTGAGCTGAAGGGCTTGTTGAACCTTGCGTTCCTTCTGTCTGCAGATTCCTGGAATGCTCTTTTTCTCTTGCAGTTTATTACTACCTGAAATTGCAAAAGTCTCTAACATATCTACAAATTGCTGACAGATCTAATTAGCGGCTTCTGGGTTCTTCTGGGAACACTCACTACAACTGTCCTGGAGCAGTTGTATGTCAAGATCCTTACTGGTGAGATGTGTTCCTAACTGGGCACTGTTGGATTGCCTGAGAGAGGCAGACAGAGCACCTCTGGCACGGTTTGGCCAAAGAAAATGTTCTCAAATCAAGTATTTTAATTGCTGAAGCAGTTCAGTGTTAACACAGGGTTCCTAAAACTCCAGCCAGTGTGTTGAAGTTAGTGTCTGCAGATTCATAACTGCAAATTAGCAGTAGAGCTGCTCACTGCTCCCAGTTTAATAGCTGTGCTCTTTTTCCCCACTGACACGCTGGGTGGCTGTGCAGCTGTTTGCATGGGTGGATTCAGCTCCAGTAAACTCCATGGTGTATGCAAACATCATTTTCTATTGAGTTAGAAGGCAAACTCTTCTTGGGGCAAGCACAGCTGATATAGGCAATGCCTGAGGATTGCATTAAGCAAAGATGAGGGATTTTTAAAGATTCTTAAGCTTTAAGTTCAGAGCTTGGGTAAATGTGTGTTCTGTCAGTCTCCCTTGTGCAGCTTCCTGAGGGTTGATTTGCAGTGTCCCCTCTGCAGTCCTGGGGTGGAGCTTGCCTTGGTTGAAAAGGAGTGAGAGGCAGCTCCATTTTCTGCATTGTGGCACCACTCATTTCTCTCTGAGAAAAAAAATGCAACAGGAAGGCTGGAGCAGCCTTCAGTCTAGTGTGTTCTGAAGC
Source organism: Coccyzus lansbergi (assembly GCA_033558105.1). Lineage (NCBI taxonomy): Eukaryota > Metazoa > Chordata > Aves > Cuculiformes > Coccyzidae > Coccyzus > Coccyzus lansbergi. Next base: position 136,760 of record JAUMJK010000974.1, on the reverse strand, counting down.
AAAAGGTGGTGAGGACCCAGTGAAACAGCAAAGCTGTTAGTGTCCTCTGCAGGTGCCTGGGCAAGGCCACAGTTGCCCTGGGGCTCTGACAGCCTTATTACTTTTAAACAGTGACAGCAAGAAGCGCATGGACTGGTAGGCTGGCATTTCCCAAGGACAGGAATTATCTCGAATGTCCTCTCCTAGCTCAGCAGAGCAGCAAACAGAGCCTTTTGCAGTTGGCTGGTACCAGTGTTCCATTCTGGGAAGCGGACTGCGCTATAGCACGTTGTTTCCTTCCTAAACCGATACTTGTCCCTTAAATAGCACTATTATATTCAAGAGCCTGTGATTGTTTGATTGCAAAACACTGGACAGTAGCAGTAATAATGACTGAACTGACCGGTCTTTAATCGATCAGTCTCGTCTTGGCTTTTCCTTGGACTCCAGCTTGTTCAGAACTGATTACTGTCTAATTTAGCCGTGAAGGGCGTCCTGCGTAATTTAAGTTTCAAAAAGGACACTGTTGGATTTAAAGGCAAATCAAAACCTCCTTAATGAGGTCTCGAATTAAGAGGAAAATACTGAGTTGCTACCTTTGGTTCATAAGCCAGGTGTGTCTTAAACCTCAGCCACACTGTTTTCCTAGAAGTTCCTTGGGAGGACTAGACTATTAAAAAGCTTTAATAGTAATAAACCTTATTAAATTAGTGACTCGTGGATGCATGAAGGTGGGAAAGCTCACAGATGAGCTTCATTTCTTGGGTTTCTTTTTGGCACTGTTAAAACACCTTGTGCTGTGGAACCTGTGAGGTCCTTGCAATACTTGAAAGCCCTGCAGAAACAGTGAAAGAAAAACCCCAGTTCCCAGGGCCTAGAGATCGTACCCACATAGTGTCTGCTCTTACAGCAGATCTAGGAGCACTGGCTCACCCCAGTGTGTGGTATTCAGTGTGGTACCAGTTGTACAACAGCTACTTAAAGCAAAGGGGCTGTGATCCGATGATGGTTCAAAGGGTTTGGGATGGAAAGAAGCTGATGCTGATGGGAGCATGTGATAGCATGGGTCAGCTGTGAGCAGGTTTCTGGTCATCTAAATGTGACCTTGGTGATGTCTTTTGCTTTAGCCATTATCATTGGAGATCTTTTTTAATCCATGCAGTAGTGTCTGAAAGAGGAATCCATACAATTGTGCTGCAGTGACTTTTGCTTTGGGAACTGTCCGTACACTGGAAAGCAGAACCTCACTCAAGGGAGAAGTGGATGACTGAAAACAAGTGCTCTGTGAACCTTCAAGGATTGTGTGGGCTTGCTGGTCTGTTATGAGCACGTGTCCTGTTTGCTGATGACTTTGCCTACAATTTGATTTCTCTTTTTCAGATTGAGAGTCTCCCGCCAGAGCTGTTCCAGTGCAGGAAGCTGAGAACCTTGCACCTGGGCAACAATGTGCTGCAGTCGCTTCCATCCCGGGTTGGAGAGCTGACAAACCTGTCACAGATAGAGTTACGAGGGAATCGCTTGGAGTGCCTGCCTGTGGAGCTGGGAGAGTGTCCTCTGCTGAAACGCAATGGGCTTGTGGTAGAGGAGGACCTGTTCAACACGCTGCCCTTGGAAGTCAAAGAGCGGTTGTGGAGGGCGGACAAAGAGCAGGCTTGAACCCCTGGAAAAAGGGAAAAAAAAGCCTCTGAACAACTAGAAGGAAAGAAAAGGCCATTCCAGTCCCCATTTCCCCAGATCCTCCCCTTTCTCCTTTCCGATCACTATCAAACTAGCCAAGGAGTCCCTGAACAAACATGACTCTGAATGAGGCAACGTTTTGCCTCAGATGCAGGATGGGGGAAGCTTGGGATCAGGATGAGGATCAAGACAGCTTAGTTGGCCTCTGAGGAAAGGCCAGTGGGAGCAAGAGATGTTGCTGTTCTTCTGGATAGGAAGTGGGGTGAGGTGAGTGACGCTGGTGAGAATAAATACGCTTATGGGAGGAGAAAATGAAATACGGGGTTTGCTTCATTGCTCCAAATGGGGCTTATACATGGCAGGGACTATGGTGTCCAGTGTCCTGCAAGCAAAGATCAAGAGACTAGGAAGCCTCTTGAACTTCAGTCTCTTTCTGCGACACCTGGTACAGTTCCCCTCTGACATGGAGATTCTGTCAGTGAGGCCCCACAGTGGGGTGGGATAGGATACCGACAGCTGATTTTATCTAGATGCTGGCATTAAAATTTGGGGGATAAATTTATCTCGGACATCACCTTGAATGCAGGATAATTTTTTTTTTTTTTTACCAATTGTCTTTTCCCCTTTGCACCCTGTACCTTCTCTTGGTGCTGGAGAAGGAATCAAACCCCCCAGATTCTCTCTGCTCATTTCAGTTTGCACTATTTTAACAGTTTCAAAACACTTGTACTGATGAGTAGATGACACTTCTCCAGCTGATATCCTGGAGGCACTAACTGACACAGTTCTGGAGTTTTATCATGTTCTGAAATTGATGTTTATGGTGAAAATTGGAGAAAGATCTGGATAAAAAACAATCAGGCTATCAGATCCACTCTCGCAGAAGCACTGAGTTGCTCCAGGATCTGGCTTTTAAAGTTTTAAAGCTACTTTTAAATTCCTGATATTTTGTACAACTGGTCAGTATGGTGGGGAGTCTCCTGGGCTTGATGGTGGTAGTGAAGAGGAATACTCAGGTTTCCTCTGCACCTTTTGCCTCCCCACCATTAAACTGTTAGCTGCTTTGCCACCGTTCTCGTTAATGCAGTCTACAGAGTTGCTTGATTGTTTTTTTCTATTGTCCTCACTTTAACAGCTGTCAGTTCCTGTTACACCTCTTGACCTAAATAAGAGGCTAATGCTGATTGAACTTGGTGCTGGAAAGAAACCGGTCTTCCTGTTTCTTCACCTTTTCATTCCCTCAGCATTAAGGAGCAGTGTGAGAATCCTCTGTGGACTGAGCTCCTCCAGACCCCTGGGACAGAGCAGTCTTTATTGAGACACGTCTGACCTGTTTGGTATTGGTTGACAAAACCCCAACCTTCCGTGGTGGCAGAGGTAGATCATTTGTTATAGCTACTGATAATCATATCCTTAAGGTGGGGTGGTTAAAGCGTGCCCACAGTACACCCCAGGTCTGCAATTTTCCATCAGAAGTAATAGGAGGCTCAAGGGGCCTGCAGGTCCTCCTTGCAATACTCTGCATCAGACCAACAGGTTGGCTCCAAGGTGGAGTGCTGCAAGCTGAGGCGTGAGAAGTTTGGAGGCCTCCCCTGTGTATAAAATTGGGGAGCAGCAGCTGTATCCCAAAAGTGCTTCCCGGCACGCTGCCAGCGAGTGCCTCGGCTCAGCAAATCCTTGTTGATCCCGTGGGTGTTGGGGCAATAAGGCACGCTGTGGCTTTCTTCATCAGATGTAAGATATGTTAACTGGGTCCTGGATTTGTTAATGTTCAGACGCTTAAATAAAGCTACATTCAAATCTGAGAGATCTGCTTATAAAACTGCTTTTAAGAAAGATGTAAATTCTGCCTCCCTTCACCCATTCATTATGAAAAGTTTAAACAGTCCAGAGAGTAATGTAATTAAATCTCTTTATCTGGAAGGCAAGGTACTCTAAAAGCTCTTCATGTTTCAAATGGGGTTAGTGTCTTGAAATTGAGTTAGAGATGGGTTGCTGCTGAAAGGATGGCAAAGTACTGGTGCTGATGCTCCTTGGATTGTACTCGTTCTACTTGCACAAGCATTTTGCATCAACAGAGGGTAGAAATTGCTGGATGGGCTTAATGCTGCTTAAGTAAAGCAGGAATGGCTCTGGGCTTAGCTGCAGTAATAATGGGTGTGGAGGCTGTTGGATTGTAAAGGAAACGTTTTTTCCTTACTCTGTGCCAAAATGTGATGGTTGCTGAACGGAGGCTTGAACCCTGTTTTGTATTCAAAGCCACTGGGTGACTGGTTTACAACATATATTTTAGGCTAGGCAGGGCTGACAGCGCAGGACATCTCCCAGGGTTTTTACCTGGTTTACAGGAGCAGAAGGATTTCTTCTGTATGTCTGGATCATTGTAAATGAGTGCTTTGACTCTTGATTACCAGTATGGTCTTAGCTATCCAAACTAATCTTTACACCGTTAGGTTAGAAGTTTCTATAAGCAGCTTCTGAAAGTATACTGTGGCGCTTCTAAAAGCTTGCAAGCCCCTGAGCTGCCATGTGTCTCTGTGCTGAGTGCAGAGGACAAGTGGACAATAAGCCATTCTGCTAGGAGTCGGAGACCCTCTGGCTTCTGATAAATAACAGAGTTATACTCCTGCTTCTTTCTGAGTAGAGACTGCCCTGCGCCTGAGGGCTACAAAGCAATTATAGGTCAGGCTGGTATTGATTGTGCATGAAAATACTAGCCTTTTGCTGCTCTTACAGTATTCCAAACTCAGATTTTTTCCAGTGCTAGGGCTTGAGATAGCTTCCTGTGTGGCAAAATTGGGATGGGCAGCTTGATAACCTCTTGTGCTAGAAACACCTGTGCCACAGAAATCCATTGTCACTCTGGTAACCAGCAATATGTGTTATTAACTCCTGGTATGTGCTTCTTGGTCTTCCCTCAAATAGATACTGATTCCAGAGTATCAGTCTTGTGTGATGAGATAGAAGAAGCTTTAAAACTTCAAGAACAGGGTCTAAACCATGAGATCCTGAACGTGTTCACTGCTCAGGACTCTTGCAAACTCAACCCAGAGCAGAGTGAGTCACCCGCTTCCCACATTGACTGGATTGCGAGGTCTTTGAAGGATAAGTGCTTACATCAACAATCTTTCACCATTTGCAAGCACGCAATCAGTGTTATTTATTTATTTCCCTTTAAATATCCATCAAACTGAAGTTTAGGGATTTTATTTGTGGCACACTGTGCATTCAGTAAAAAACCAAAAATTAACTTAAGCAGACAAGTGTCTGGTCAGTGTGTTGTTCTCCTGGCTTTTCAAAGCACTTGACTAGTAGCAAACCAGATTATTTATTAGCTGCTAAACCCTACAACAGCTTGAATTCAAAGCAACTGTTTCCTTAATAGCACTTCTGAGCTGAGTGAGTTTCTGTGTAGATCACATGCGCCCTCATCCAGGACCAAAGGTTCATGAGAAGGAATTATTCCTTTCCTGCTAAATATCCCCCAAACCTGCAACTAATTATTTTGAACTAGCTGAAAGGTGAGGAACACCAAACCTCTTACATGTATACATCTTGCTGTATCTCTGAAACTATGCACTGGAATGAGCTGTTCTTTGTTTAAGATTGTCTTCTGATTTTATTATTTGGTCCCCATTAATTCAGCGGCTGGAATCAATTTACTCTGTCAGTCTGGATGGTTGAATGGCTGTTACAGGTGTCTCGTGGTGTGGTGTTCTTGGGTGTTAAATGTCGCTTCTTGATAATATCCTACCTCATTTTTAATTTTTTTCTTATTACCATTTATACACTCCATCTAGCTCACTTAATTCAGTCCTTGGTGTTCATTACCACAAGTAGTGTTAAGTGGCATTCATTTGCTGAACCACACTGCCATTCTTCTCTGCTTTTTTTCCTCCCTAACAAACGATTCTAGGAATTTTGAGAACAATGACACATCCCTAGCAGAGAATGAGGTGTATGGAAGAAGTTTCAGATATTATCGATTCAACAGCTCTGACACCATTTCCTTTCCTTACTCTTTTGGAAAGGGGACTTGCGTGGTTTGAATTCTTCAGGCATTTTTATTTTTTCAGTCCTCCTTCAAGAGAGGAATAACTTTTTTTTTTCCTCGTTAATAGCTGTGCCTTCCCCAACGATGCATTAATGTAACTTCTCCACAGGGGCTCTTGCTCTTCAAGTGTATTTGCAGTCGCTCTGCCTGAAGCCAGAGCTGTTCCCTCTGATTCTTTCTTAGCTTTTGGGCTGACTTCTCACTGACAAACAGTATTGTCATACTGTAAACAGCAGAGTCATCTACTCTGAAATGTTATCCAAGGTAAGGCTGTGCGAGTACTAATGAGTAAAACTATTGCTTAAGCTTCACCTTGATTTTTATTTTTCTTTCCTGTTGCATTTTAAAATGAATTTTCCCCCCACTGTTTGGCCACACAGTGGATCCTGTAGGTTTATCAGTCGTGCCAAAACAGAGTTTTCTGTCCTACCTTCTCTCTAACAGTGCATGAAGTGGAACTGGAACTGGAGTAGAGTATTGTTTGACTCTGACCTTTCTCCTTCCATCCCTCCAGCTGCAGTGGTTAATATTCAGCCACTCTGGCGGTATGAAATCCTGAAATCTCATCTCCAAACCCCCTTTTCAATAGCAGCTCTACTTGAATTGCCGCACTGGATCGCAAAGGTGAACTTTGTGCGCCTTCACACAAAGAAAGGCTTCATTTAGGATTTCGGGAATTACCCTTCCCTTCCTCTCTGCCTCCTTTAAAGGAATTTTATTAAAGAGTGGGGGAGATTTTTCTACACGAGACAATGGGAAGGGAGCTGAGGAGCCTGAATCATCTTTTACAACTGACAGATGTGTCCATTTCAGTAAGATGCAACTCATGGCTTAAACATTGTTCACTCCCACTTGGTAAATGTAGGAGCAGGGTTGTGGTTTGGCATCGAGACCTGGGACTTGATGTAACGTTTCAGAATCCTGGCGTTCACTTTGTACATGGGGTTGTTTGGGCAGCTGATCAGCCAGCACCTCCACCTTCAGTACTGAAGGCTGCTATTGTTTTCTCTGAACGACTTGTAAGACTGGACACTTTAACAGAATAAAAGTTTTAATTTTTAATTTGCATTTTCCTTTAATGTCTGCTTTCTTCTAAGTTTTCTGTATGCTAAGGCACTTGGCCTTTCGCGATCTCCCTTTTCAGAAGACAAATGTTAATAATTCCAGCTATTGTGTAGGATTATTGTTTCTCTCACTGTATGAGTCCTTCTGGATTATGGCATTCCTTTATGAATAAGTAAAAACTAAATGTACAGCGAAGGAGGTCCTGCTCTGTGACAAGCCTGGACTGCCTTACGTATTTCACCAGTTCTCTAACAAATGGCTGGAACAGTTTTTATTGCCAAATTGGAGTTGCAGTATTGTCTGCATAATCCTGCATAGCTCGGTTGAGCTTTCAAACTGCAGATTGTGCTCCGCTTTCCTAGCAGAGGGATAGGGACCGGAGTCAAGGGAGAAAACTGCTTGTTGCCATTGAAATTATGCCTGCAGCCAACTACCGGTATCACATTATTTCAGTGTGTTTCCTAGCTGTCTGCCTGGAAACATTTCCAAGTGGAAGTGCTGGCAGGTAGCATCTTTCCCAACTGAGTGGGTTCTTGATGTATTATGGAGAATCAGCCTGTAACTTCCAATTGCAGTCTGAGTTCTGTTAATTGCACAGAATGGAATTTCTCTTGTGTTTTGCCTTCCCTTACTTCCTCTTCCCCTGACTACTTGACCACAGTGGCACTAGTCCCGCTTCAGAGGTGGAAAATGTGAGCAGGCTCTGCCAGAGGTGAAAGGTGTCACTCTAGGTGCTGCTTAGCATGGATGAGGTTTAATGACACTTAACATGGCTAAACCAAGACAAAAGAGGACAAAATGCTTCTTGATCTAAGGCTGGCTTGCACTGCAGCTCCTTTTTTCAAGGACTTACGGGCATTGAATAGCTGAGCCAAATGAAAGAATTAAAGGTATTATCCAAGAAACCTTTTTTTTCTGGATTCCTGCACAAATACAGTGATGGGGAAAGAGTGTAGGGTAGAGAACTGATCTGTCTTTGCTGGAAGAAGACTTTAAATCCTGATAATTCCATATTTTCTGCATAGGTCACTGAAAAGCATAAACTAAAGATGCAGTAGAGGCCGATGGGCCTTGTATTGGTTTTATTCTGATGAAACCCTCTAGCCCTGCTGCACTGTAAGCTCTTCACTTTGCCGGTTTCTGAAGGAAGTAACCATCCTGGTTTTACCTGTTGATGACAATGAGACTCTGTTGATGGAAAATGACTGCATTTAGTAGGAGGCTGCTGATAACTTGAAAGAAAGGCTCTGCTACTATGGGGAAAAGCATCCAAGTATCTATGCCCTTTTATATGCTAATATACTGTTTAGTACAGTTTAAATCATCACTGTCATTGCTCTGGTGCTCCTTGTTTCTCATTAAATGACCTGTCGCTTGTTGGGGACCATATTGAAGACTTCAGGAGAGGTGATGAGATCTAGCTGCAACTTTTCCTCCCCTAACAACCCTGGCAGCTCCAACAGCAGCAGTTTTAAACTTGGAGAGCTGGCAAGCTTGGAGTGCTTTCAATAGGAACTGTTATTGAGGAGGGAGATCAGGATAATCGTGCCAGTCAAAAATGTGGTTGAAACACTTGTGCTTTGTCTGCTGGGGGTTACCTGTGTTCCAGGTGCCTGTACCTTTTATGCAGACATGGGATGGGCTTTGGCAGCCTCCAATGGAGTTCACCTGAAGTGCAGTTTTCTTGCAGAGCTGGCAGGAGAAAATGTTATTTAATGGTCTGCAAAAGAGCTCTTGGAGGGGGAGGAAAGGAAGGAAAAGAGGGTCATTTCCCACTTTTGTCTGAGTACTTTCTGCCTTCCTTATTTAAACTTACTGGAAGAGAAGGTATTTATGACGATGACATCCTTCTCTCTGACTGTTTTTGGGGCTTTATGTGGTGTAGGTGGTTTTCCTCTTGCTGACAATGTGTTTCTAAGCCTCAAAATAGGAGCCTGTCTGGAGTGGCAAAGAACTGGAGGACTCCTAAGGACAGATGCTTCTGTAACTGGTCTGGGTTGGCTCCTAGTTCAAGCAGTCTTTGGGTTCTTGCCGCATTGTATACCATGATCCGCTCTTTATGTTGCTCAAACCCTCCATGGAACAGGAAAGCTGTGGTTGACTGTGACCTAAACCAGCTTCTGAAGTCACCGTGTGTGCGTAAGGTGGAGAGTGGAGAAGGTGACGTATTAAATAGATGGAAAAATATGCTTGGGAATGAGAAGTACATGACGCTGTCGGCGAGGAACTGGGGAGTGGCTTTGGGGGTGTGTAAATCTCTCCTCGCCTGCTGCCTCCCAATGAAGAGTGAGGTGAGTCCTCACCAGATCCACTCATGGGCAACAGCTGCACCAGTTTTTTTGCGCTGGTTACACAGCTTCCTTCAAAACAATTCACCTCCCATCAGCTGGTGAGAGTCCTTAAGGAGGAAGGAGGAACTGCTTGATTATTTTTTGGTTTGTGTGGGAGGTTGATTGTCTCCTTTCTGTGTTTGTAGCCCAGTGATTGAATTCTCTTGCAAAATTTAGCTCTTTAAACTGCTGAATTACTATCCTCTTGTGTGTGGAGGAGCTGGAAAATAAGCTGTAAACACTCAAAAAAGGAAAATATCGACTTCCCTTTTCATTAAGAGCCCAAACCAACCTTGAAGAAGGAGATATTTTTTCTCCAGAGTTGTTTCCCTTACAGAATAGAGGACTTTGTTTTTCAAAAAAACATCTCTTTGAGATGGATTTTCAGTTGTGAGCAAGTATAATTGGAAGTAAACACCTTCCCAGAACCATTTGCACCCCCAGATGCCCTTTCTTTGTGCGGCGTTGCTGAGAGAATGTTCTCAGTATTTCCTGCAAGAGCCAAACACTCTTTTTTTTCTGAAGAAGAAAATCTTTCCCCTGGGATTAGTGTGCGATGGGAGGGATGTATTGGTGGGGAGCGCCACCGCTGGGCTGCCATCTATTCATCGCTTCTGCCTTTTAGACCTGGTTTTATGTACAGGCACGTTTGGATGTAAATCACTGCAGAGAATGAACATAAAATAATAGAGATGCTCTCTATGAATTTTTCTGAATGCTTAGTGAAAGCTGTTTAGCTTTATCACCCTTTAGCCTGATTTTTTTTTGTCTTCTGGAGCCCCTTCCAGGTGCTAAAGTGCAGACAGGACTTGCTGACTGAGCAGAAGGGGCTCTGTAGGGATTTAAATCACTACTTTAAATTTGCTTCAAAGCTTTTATGTGTTTTCCATCCCACTCGAATCTCATTTTACCTCCCTTATCTTATTTTACTACTGTTTACCAGCCTAACTGGTCTGGTTTTTCGTCTGGTTTATTAATTAAAGCAGTGATTCCTCGTTGGGGTTAACTGGATCAAGTTTGTGATTGCACTCAAGCAGAATGGGTTTTGGCACTTTAAGTAGCACCAAGAGCCAAAGCAAAACTCTGCAGCCCCAAATGTCCCTGCCAGGAGCAAATGGCTAGAAATGAGAACAAAACTCGCTGAGAGGCAGCTCTGCTGGCTGCACCCCAGTCCAGCTGCCTGGTGCTCGCTGTTATCGCTTGCTGGGAAAAGGATCACGTGAAGAGGCGGAGAGTCAAACCCGCAAAGCCTGAGCGGTATCGTGGTGTTACTGGTGGGATCCTGGGAGCTTCTGACCCCGATGGCGTTTGTAACTCAGGATCAGATCCAACAGGTAAGGAGCTGCGCTCCGGGGAAGGAGCAGGTGGCACTGCTTGTGAGAGATGGTCACTATCCATCGCCCTCTGATCAGATCTAGCAAAGATCTGCTTTTCAAACACTTCATATTCTCAGCTTCTGGCGTTACGTTCATTTTGAGTGTGTGAGGACCCTGTTGTGGCTACAAACTCTTTCACAGGGCGACTTGCCCTGCGGAGCTCTTAGAGGAATTTCTCTCACGCCCTTCTGGCTCTGCTGCTCTGCTCATATCCACCAAGTCAGAATCTGCCTGTCGAAGGATAATCTCCAGGGTGTTCTATATAAAGCAACTGCAGTGCTACCAGAGTTCACCTCATTTTGCAAGGGATTGTGTAGTCAACTGTGAGAAATCACCTAGGGACTTCTCCCTTAGAGAAAACAAGGCTTTCCAGCTTTTAAAGGATCTCATTCTTATTTGGAATCCAGGTAACACTGCTCTGGTGACATTGGCAAGCTTTGCAATTTAATAGTTGCCAGTTGCACACCTTAGATAAGAGACCCCTGAGCCACAAAGGCTCTAGTGATCGTATCTCCTCTGCTTTGTGGACTGAGGAACTGAAATACACAGTTCTTAACTGCATGGAATCTAAGCCTTTTTAAGAAGAAATCTTTTACAATAGAAATCCCTCTTGAAATTAAAAATTAAGAGCAGGTTGTCCAGGTGCAGAGCTGAAGTTGGGATGATTTTTGTACTGAGCTGAGTCACAGCAAAGGACCAGAATGATTTTCTCTTTGCTGCTTCCCCTGGGGACTCTGGAGTAGAGCAGTCACCCTGTCTTTTTCAGTTCCACAAGGATGGCTTCCTTGTCCTAGAGCATTTTTTCACCGCAGAGGAGTGTGACAGCATGAGGAACCAGATTCAGAGAATCATAGCGGAGATGGAAGTGCCACCGCACTGCCGCACCGAGTTCTCCACCAAGGAAGAGGAGCAGCTCCAGGCACAGGTACTGGAAAGACAAAGACAAAAAGCAAATAGCTGCTTGGGATTCACTCTGCGCGAACAGAACATGACACCATGAGGCACTTGCTGGCCAGCTTTGTACAAATTCTTGGCGGTGGGTGAAGGAGGAGAGGGTGCGTGCAGCTCTGCTGGACATTCAGCTCACACAGATCACTCTGTACCTTGTTCTGCAGACAGAAAACAGGTTATTTTCCAGGCAGCCAGCAAAAAAGAGTGAGGTTAGCCTCTATATCATAGGTTCTTGTAAAGTCTCAGTCAATGCCAAGATATTTAGTGCCGTGGAAAGCCTTTGTGTGAGTGGTTTCTATTGACTGTGTTTTGTTCATGCTGCGGCCTGATGGGGAAAAGATGCAGGTGAGTATCACCACTTTGATCAAAGGTTCGTTTATCTTTTCACAAGGATGCTGTCTTTACCAGGCTTTTATCCCTTACAGGGTAGCTCAGATTATTTCCTAACCAGTGGAGACAAGATTAGATTCTTCTTTGAGAAAGGCGTTTTGGATAAGAAAGGTAAACCCTGGCCGGTGTTAGCCACGGGGAGGGGACAGGAGACAGTGGAGTGAGGGGCAGTTTCCAGCTCTAGGGGTGATTCCTGATTTGCCAACAATGTTAAATTCTGGTTTAATTTTGTAGGTAACTTTCTAATTCCCAAGGAGAAATCCATCAGCAAGATTGGCCACGGTATGTTTAAAGGAGGGAGTTTTGAGAGGGAGGGACGAAGGGGGGATGCGGTTAGAGGATTTCTTCAGGTCTACTCACTTTAAATAACTGTGGCCATCTGAGTTGGAACCTTTCTGAGCAGAGAAGTGAATTCTTCCCTCTTTGTTCCCTCACTATGCCTCCTGGGGCGACTACATCGACTACCACAGAGCTCACTCCTTTTGCCATTGTGGCAGCGCCTGTCTTTGCAACCCTGGACTGTTTTCCTCTTGGTTTCTGCATTAAGTCCTTCAACCCAATTTCTACACATCAGTCTGCTTCTCCCCAGTTGCTCTGTCACGGCCTCTGCAATTCCATCTTCACTCTCTGCCGTCAAAGGGCTGAAAAATCCTCCACTACAAACCTTTCTGAAAACCCTCCTAGGAGGTTTTTGAGCTGTGCATAGCTCAGAGCCACTGATATGCAACAGCTTGGACTTCAGCCCTTCTCTCTTTTATGTAAGAGATTGCTTAAACGAATTTACCACCTCAGACTGGTCACATTTGGTACAGATCAAACCATCTTCTGTGTCCTGTGCAGTGGGGGTTGCTGATGCTGAAGTTGTCCTCCCTCCTTTGGTGTCACCAGCACCTCTTCTTTACCCTCATGGGTTTCAGTTTCACCTTTTTCCTCTCTGCCAGCGACCGAGCTGGTATTTTGACCCCTTTTGTTTTTAAACAATACAAGGAAAGCACGAGCAGGTTTCACTGCACGTGAACTTTGCACAGGCTGAACTTCACTAAACTTGGAATTCAGTGCTGAGAGTTCTCGCTTCTTTGGTTTTCTCAGAAAAACACTCTCCCTCTCCCAGCCCCCCTGCCACACTTCAGCTTTTCCACAGTGGAAGTGAAAACAGCTCTAGATGCCTGCTGACTCAGCAACTCCACAACTCTAAAAGCTTCTCTAGACTTTTTTTTTTTGTAATTACTCCTTTTGGTCGAGTCTTGCCTCGTCCCTTGCTCAGGAGCAGCCCCTGCTGGACCCAGTTGTGTGTCCTTCTGGTAGATTTGATCACGATGTGATGGATTCATGATTCAGAGTCTTTTCTTGATGGTTTCCTTGGAGCTGGACTGCAGCAAGCATCTGTGTGCCGACAGCTCTGACCTGTGGACTGTAGCCGAGGATAAGCCCCAGCTCATTTTTGCAGTAATTACCTTTCTGGTAGATCTTAAGAATCATGTTTATAAGGGGTGGATTCACCTGTCTGCCTCAGGGTCATGTGTTGTTGCATCAGCACTTGCATAATATAAACCTTCATCGCATAATACTAAGTTTTTATTCACTGTTATACAGTATTTTCATGTAGCTGCAGTTAGTGGCCAGTGAGTGGTTATATCTCTGTTTCCTAAAGAAGATTGTACAAGCCTACAAGTGTTGTATCACCTTAAATGTGATAAGTCACCTAGATCCACTCTTGGGAGGGATCGAAGCTTCTGGTTGCAATTTGTCTTGGTTGATCGTTGTCTCTGGAGCTCATCGAGTGCTGCTGAGTTCCTTTTGTGTTAACGACATCTTCAGTCTGAGCCTTTTGTTTCCCTTCAGCTTTACATGCTTATGATCCTGTCTTCAAGCAGATCACCCACTGCTCCAAGGTGCAGGTGAGTCGTTGCCGTTCATAGTCTGGAAAACACTAACTTATGGAGCAGTTGATGGAAATGTTCTAGACTCTTAAATGGAGTCATTTTGTCCTTAAAAGGAAATTTAACTAACTTCAAAGAATGATGCTTCATGCAGCAAACATCAATTTTGGGAAGTTTTTTTACAGGAATTGGGAAGAAAACTGGGCCTGGAGAGACCAGTAGTTGTGCAAAGCATGTATATCTTCAAGGTACGATAATTCAAGTTGTCTTGTCACTCCAGAAATAAGACTCCGTTAGGTGGGAAGCTGTGAACGCCTCTCTTCACACATCATCTTTCTCTCCCTGCAGCAACCCGGCATTGGCGGTGAAGGTGAGACTCATATTATCTCTACAACACACTGCAGATAATACTCCTTTGGGAAAGGAATATTGCCAGGAAAAAGGCTTAGAATCAGATTTAAGCCTGTGAGGTTGGTGGTCCGAACCTTCTTAAAATTATTAAACAGCATCCGTGTCTTCTAGAAACCTTCCTACCTCCTACGTGGCTTGAACAAAGCTTGCAGCAGGCTGAAGGGTGTATTTTCGTGTACAATTTAATGTCTGACAGATGGGTGGGCAGGATAGGTCAGGTCAAGGAGAAGAAGCCAGCTGTCCTAGCAGAACCGCTTTTCTCAGGCATTAAAAAGCCCTGAGCGCTGACTCTCGTTGCAGTGACACCGCACCAGGATGCCACCTTCCTGCACACGGAGCCTCTGGGGAGAATCCTGGGCTTCTGGATCGCCCTGGAGGATGCCACGCGGGAGAATGGCTGCTTGTGGTTCATTCCTGGCTCTCACACCAGTAAGACTTTTGGAATTTGGTGTGTGCCGTCCTTGTGCCAAAGGATGGAAGGGTAACACAGACCCCCTTGTGGTCTCAGCATCACGCAGTGCTTGCACAAGCTCACTGCTGTCCTTGTTTGTCAGAATCATGGAATCACCAGGTTGGAAGGAAGACCCACTGGATCATCAAGTCCAACCATTCCTATCAATCACTAAACCATATCCCTCAGTACCTCATCCACCTGTCCCTTAAACCCCTCCAGGGAAGGTGACTCAACCCCCTCCCTGAGCAGCCTCTGCCACTGCCCAATGACCCTTTTTGGGAAATTTTTTTTCCTCATGTTCAGTCTGAATCTCCTCTGGAGGAGCTTGAGGGAGAAAGGAAGGACACTCCTCCTGAAATTTAATTTACACTAGAATTTGTTAAGATTAGGTCCATTAAAACAGCTCTTGAGGCTTTTCTTTTCACATTACTGTTATTTCAGAAGCTTCCTTTGCAGGGCTTGGACTTGGCCTTGCCAGGGCATTCTGTTTTTAAGGCTTTGAAGTAATGAAGGTGTTGAAACCACTGGGTCCTTTCCTCTTGTGGCAAAACAGGGCATCACTGCGTGTGGGTGATCCTTCCACAGCTTTGACTGCAGCCTTGAAAATCATAGAATCATATCAAGTCTGAGCTGGACTCAGTTCTCCTTTTGCCTTCCAGAGTAGGAATACCCTGAGGAACCTCTTTTTTTTTTTTTTTTTTTTTTTATCTTTTTCTGTCATTATTTCCCCATCTGCTCAGAAAAGAGTTTCTTTTCAAAGTTGCATCCTTCCCTCTAGAGGCTTTAGTCTTGACAGTCCTGTAGAAGGGGAATAAAAACCCTCTTCGACACACACGTCTGTCAAATATTGGTCTGAATATCAGTAAACAAAGCAAACCTCTAGGTCTAGATAGGGATCACTTGGAGACCATCCTAGGTGTTGGAGAGCAGTCAGTGTCCCCAAGGAGCACACAGACAAAACCAGATGAGCTCCTTGAACGGCTGTTGTGAGCGATGCCGTGTCTGTAACCACCCTGGGATTACCCCTACGCTCTTCTGTTTTTCACTACCTCTCAGACACACTGATCAGCTTTAAACTGTTAATCGCTTAAGCATTCACTCTGTGAGCGTGATCATAGTGCTCTTAAGTTCTGCAGGCAGTCGTCCCTCATAAATTCTGGAGTCGGCTGCACTCTGGTTGCAATTTATGGTCTTACAGAAAGGAGAAACGGAGCAAAGGTTGGCTTTGCATGAGTGTATGACTATTTGTGTTCCGAAAGGGCTGTGTTGTAATGCACAGGAAGAGCCAGAAAGGCAAGGTTCTTTATCAGTTTCTGCGACAGCAGAAATCCTAAACCTTTTTCTTAATAAAAACCCCCACCCAAATCACTATGGAAAAAATATAATATACTGTAATAATGACTTTCCGATCATTGCCAGGAGAAATCACTGTTCTTTTGCTATGCAGGATGTAGCTAGCTGTTTAATTTTTACGTGTGTTTGCTTATTCCATGGATTTGTAGATGGAATTACCCGGAGAATGGTCCGTGCAGCTTCAGGTGCCTCAACACGTGTCGAGTTTGTAGGGTCAGAGCCAGCCTACGATGACAGCCAGTTCATACCTCTGCCTATAAGTAAAGGTAAACCCAACCCCTAGACCAGTCTGCTCTACAGCTTAAGAGAAACAAGAGAGCTAAGATGGCACTTTAATGCTTTCAGCTTCCCTTCTAGTTTAAAGCTGGTGCTCACAATTTAACAAGCAGTACAGGTGTTTCTTTCAACCAGGTGGGCTCGTTCTCATCCATGGGGAAGTCGTCCATAAGAGTGAATTGAACAGCTCGGAGTCATCTCGCCACGCGTTCACCTTCCATGTGATGGAAGCCAAAGACACCAGCTGGAGCAAAGAGAACTGGTAAGCTCACCCATCCCAATGAGCCGCTGAGCAAAACAGCTTTCCAATGTGATAGGATAAAATGTTTCTTCGTTTTGTGTGTGTCTCAGTTTCTGTTGGTAGTATCTCAGTTAGCATTGAGTTCGTATCCCTAGGACTGAAAGAACCTCTAAGATTCTCTTTTTACCTCTTTACTTTCTAGGCTCCAGCCAACTCCCGAACTGCCTTTTCCATCACTCTACACTTGAAGTTAGTGACTGGCTCCTGGAGTCAATAGCTGATCAGCATTGCTCTCTGATTGTTTATCTGCGTTCCCTTTAAATACAACCTTAATTACATCAGTGTTCACGACTAATTTATCCTCTTCTTGGAATGAGGATCCTTGACACATTTGAATCCCTGTTAGAAACAGTCACCAAGTCCTTTTGGTAAGGAAATATCTTCACTCTTGGTAATAGACCATTAAAGGCCATTGCACCTTCACTGGGACCAGTTAAGAAGTATTTCTTCTTGCAGATACTCTCTGTTTTCTTCTGTTTAAGGCTAGTGTGTTTCTTGGCTGTGTTGATCCTAGGAATGCAGATGAACGTGTCATGTGAAGGTGACTGACTCTTACCCTTGGGTTTCTGTCCTGCTTTATGAATAATAATCCTGTTGTGGGCAAAATGAAGTGGGAATTCTATCTTTATAATCAGTCTTTTAAGTATTTCTAGCAGAGTGTTTGATCTCTGAGCGTGTTGATTACAAATATTACAGTTCTTACAGATTCATGTTGAAATTATGGATCCAAAAACTCCCAAAGTCCTAACATTTAAGTGAAAAAAAAAATAGAAAGTATCCTTTTTACCTTCCTCCTCTTTTCTTTGAGGAAGACATGGTGTGACCTTTTCCCAGTGGATGGGACTAGTGTAAAGTTGTCTGGTTGGTTTGAACCCTCAGTGAGCACAAGAGTTACCAGCACCAAAACCCCAACCAAGCCAACTCAGAGCAAGGTGAAACCTGAGCAATGTTAAGAAATAGAAGTTAGACGCGAGGCAAGCTCAAGCCTGTGTCCTGAACTGAACAGATGCTGCGTAGGAGTAATGTCACCAGCACTGCTGCAGGGGCAACATAAGGTGTGAGAGTGGCTCATCAATGCATGAGTTACACCTTAAAACTGAATCATAGAACAACCAGGTTGGAAGAGACCCACTGGATCATCAAGTCAAACCATTCCCATCAATCACTAACCCATGTCCTTCAGCACCTCATCCACCCATCCCTTAAACACCTCCAGGGAAGGTGAATCAAGCCCCTCCCTGGACAGCATGTTCCAGTGCCCAATGACCCTTTCTGTGAAAAATTTTTACCTTATGTCCAGCCTACATCTTCCCCGGCAGAGCTTGCGGCCATTCCCTCTCGTCCTGTCCCTTGGGAGAAGAGGCCAACTCCCTCCTCTCCACAACCGCCTTGCAGGGAGTTGTAGAGAGCAATGAGGTCTCCTCTCAGCCTCCTCTTCTCCAGGCTAAACACCCCCAGCTCTCTCAGCTGTTCCCCATAAGGCCTGTTCTCCAGCCCCTTCACCAGCTTCATTGCTCTTCTCTGGACTCACTCCAGAGCCTCAACCTTCTTACGGTGAGGGGCCCAGAACTGAACACAGGATTGGAGAAGTAGCCTCACCAGTGCTTATTCTATTATTAACCAAACCCAACTCCAGATAGGTTTGACATCCTCAGGAAAGACAGGACCAAATCCCAGGACAGAATTAAAATTACTTTACTTGATTTGTTGATAGAAGCATTTTTATAAATTGCTTAAACAAGAAATGCAAAAAGTCAAAAACTGTTTTAGTATTAGAAAATTTATTGACTTTAACAGATTTTCTGCTTTTGTGAATAATGTGTAATGAGTTTTGCCTGTGACTTTGCTTAGCTTTTCCCCCCAATATTATCATTCCAAATTAAATTAGAGTTTAAAATCTTAGACGACATTAACTTTCTTCTTGTTCCACAAATCTTCAGGGCTAGAACAGCAACCCTCCTGTTAGTTCTGTTTGGAATAAACAAGCTCTGACATTCTCAGACCTCCCTGACCCACCCTGGATACACTCAGCTGCTGCAGCTGAGTCTGAACTGTTTTCACGTCCCTGCACATCAGTTCGATTCTTAGTGACGGATATACTTGGACAGTTGCACTTGCTGTGTGGCACCTTCACTATAAAACATGCTTTAAATGCTCCTACAGAAACAAAGGTTTCACATATTCATTAAGACAGGACTGCAGGACTCAAGACAACAAAACACATTTTGGTCTGATACCATACAGAGGCACAGCAGCACCTGAGAGGTTTGTTTATTTATTTATTCATTCCCCTCTGACTGACTTACCTCATCCTTTTCCTCTGGGCACCCAGAAGAAACATAACTTGGATTGTTAAACACCAATGCTATTTTTATTGGTCACGTTTGTGTTCCCGTGAGAACATAAAGCACCTCATGCTGTTCTAAACGGGTGAAAAAACAAGACCAAACCAAACTCTTTATTTTAAATGGGTCTTTTTCATTTCTGTTTTTAACAATCGTATGTGCTGTACCCAAATGTGGTGTTTAGATCAGCTTTGAGCTCTCATTACGACGCATATTCTAGTACCACTTTTCTCTAGAAAGGGAGAAAACTCTGTTCCGGGCAGTGCTTCTACACCATAAACATTATCTGGAGGTAGAGAGGCAAGAGCAGATTATCGATCTGGGTAGTGTAAGCTTCCAAAAGAGAAACCAAACTCACAGATGCCAGAATCCACGCGTAGCTGGAGTTGAGATTGACATTGCTGTCAAAGATCAGAATAAGCGCCACAGCTATGATCTGAGCAAAAATAGCCGTCATTGTCCCTTCAACAGTTTTCTTTGTTCCCGGCCACTTGATTTCCCCCATGGTGCTGCCGAAAACGGAGGCGATGGTGTCTCCTACCCCTACTGCCAGCACCCCAGAGTAGGGAACCAGTGCTCCTGCCCCAGAGAAGGTCCCCTTAGGAGCACAAGATCTGGGGAACAACCATACTGGGAGTGACATGCCAAGAAGAAGATAAATATGAGTCAAGATTAGAGGTCCGCTGTCTCTTTCATCCAAGAAGAGAGACAGCAAATGCCTAAGGGTTTGGCCAAATGGTTTGATCCTGAAGTACCGAACGTATTCTAAGAAGATAAACACTGCCAGACACAGCACTGCAGCAATGTGGAGGAGTTGGCGGTCATAGATTAGTCCAGGGACGTAAGTAGCTACAACAATGAAATGGAAATATTTCCTGGTTATAGTCGAGGCCTGGTGTTTTTTAGATTCGGATGATCTCTTTGCATTCTGGTAGAACACTACGCCACAGGCCGAAGCAGCCAAAAAGGTCCAGTAGACAAGAAGGTAAACTCTTGTCTGTGTCTGAAACAGAAACTGGAGTAGCCAGAACAAAGGGTTCCTCTGGATCAGCCGGTACAGCCAAGGCATGATGACCCCAAGGCCTAGCACTGCTGTCATCATGTGGAAAAACAGGGAGGAGATCCACGTACCCGAGTCCATGAAAACAAAGAGCACAGTGAAAAAAAGCCCAAGAAGAACAACTCCAACAACTGCCACCAGAAGGAAAAAGTCTACGGGATCACCCCTGCCCTCGACTATGTTTAGCGAGCGTTTAATGAGCTGGTTGAGAACAAAACTGATGCCTCCGAGAACAAGCAACGCTTCTCCGGGAGTAAAACATCGAGGTAACAAGTACAGCAAGACCATACTGAGGTAGACAAAAATCAGCAGCACCTCTAGGACCTCTATCACTTCTGAGACAGTCAAAGAGTGCTTCATGGTATAGATAATGACACTGCCAGCCATACCGGTAAGGATGCAAGTGTTGGTCGGCACAGGTTTTGTGATGCCAACTGCTATTACAGACAAAAAGAGAGCAACCAGCATGCCGGTGGAAGCTACGACTATGCCAAAACGTTCGAAGTACACGATGCCCGCAGACCTGCACCTCTCCTTCATCGCTATCCCCAGCAAGGGGATGACCATGCTAGCTGGCAGGAGGCCGCTGTTGGCCGCTGTGCGGAACTGGAATACAGCCCCTCCCTGCTGGAGCAGACGGTCCCATTTGAATTGGACATAAAAAGCCTGGATGGTGAGAGCGACGGCACACCAGGAATACCGGTCCCACACCACCACGTGCACGCAGAGAACGATGATGAATACGACCAGGGACTCGGCCAGCATTGGCTTGTTTAACATGATTCCAGTCCAATGTGGCTCAAGCTTTCAGAGTCTTTCTCGGGAGTCCCAATGCGCTCAATAGTTTTCCATTAGGAAGAATTCTCCTTCATGCTACTGCAATTCCTATTTAGAAAAAAAGAAAGAGCAAACAATTAAAGCGACTACTAGAAAAGCTAAAGCTCCCACATAGCTGTTTCATTCTTCCGCTTAATTCAAAGTGACAACACTGTGCCAATTGTTAATGGCAATACATGGGTGAATAAAAGAAATAAAACCAGTGAGGTAATAGATGAGCCAAAACTGTCACCTTGCCCTGGGACAAAGATACCTCCAGCTGAAACTCTGGGTGGCTTCATCCTTTCTGGCCCATCCTTAAGCTGATGAACAGTAAGCTCGTTAAATTCTGCTCCTAATATCTGCATAAGCTCCCTCATAGAAGGCTAGAAGTTTATGCAAAGTTCTGGTTTGGATTTTCAACCGGTATTGGATGGTGTCACCAGATTACAGAGCTGATCGAGACTTTGGTGGCAATATTAGTGGTAACTACTGAAGTGTGTACTCTCAAACTCCCTTCTAATGTGGGTCTGGAGAGTTTTGCTATTTATGACTTTGTACTGGAAACTTAATGATTAATAGATTGCATTACTACACCCTTTCTTGCTTATCTTGAAAGACACAATTGCTAAACGTCTTAATTGCATTTACTGTTACTATACAACCAGATCAGGCCAAATGTCATCATTTTGCCATCAGAATTCTGGTTTTTAAAGAGACCACAATAAGAATCAAGCATATAGTCAACAAACCAGAATTGTCATGGGCAACATCTACCTTTGACCAACTGGGTTGTGGGTTCCCACTCCCTGTTGTTTCTGGGCACTGGGGAGGAGGAAGTTCAAGGCATATTTAAGGAGAGGCAGGGCTAATGCTGCTCACTAGCCAAAGATTAACACATGCTTATGCTCCATCTGACAACTTCATGGTTGTGATCCAGCTCTTGCAGTAATAACAGAACACGAGGACGGTTTCCCCGAGTAGGCAGTGTGCCCGCTGGGCTATTGGACAGGAATTTCGAAAGCTGCTGACCTAGTAACTGGCAACACCACGTATTTCACTGCTGAATTACTTCATTTTCCTGTGCTAGCTGCCATTCTCAACTCTGCACCCTCTTCCTGGTAACATGAAGCTCCTCAACGCTCTAACCAGGACCAGGCTGAGAGAGCTGGGGGTGTTTAGCCTGGAGAAGAGGAGGCTGAGGGGAGACCTCATTACTCTCTACAACTATCTGAAAGGAGGTTGTGGAGAGGAGGGAGCTGGGTTCTTCTCCCAAGGGACAGGGGACAGGACGAGAGGGAATGGCCTCAAGCTCCACCAGGAGAAGTGCAGGAAAGGGCCATTGGAACAGGTTGCCCAGGGAGGGGGTTGATTCACCGTCTAGGGAGGTGTTTAAGGGTTGGATGGACGAGGTGCTGAGGGACATGGTTTAGCGTTTGATGGGAATGGTTGGTCTTAACGATCCAGTGGGTCTTTTCCAACCTGGTGATTATATGACTGCTCCATGTCTTCTGCCCATTTTGTGATCCCCATCCCGGCTGCTCTAGATGGGGAAGCTTCCCAGTGCCGTGCTCCCAAAGCCCAGTGGCCCTTGCCTCGCTGCAGCACCTGCCTCCCTCCCCTCTCTCCCACGCTGCGTTCACGCCCTGTCCCTCCGCGCCGCCCTCGCCCTCCTTTGCCCTCAGTCACGGCCCCCCACGACTAAAGGTACACTACGGGAAGGCCAGGAGCTCTCGGAGGCTCAGCTCGTGCGATTCCCAAGTCCCGGCCCTCAGCCCGGAGAGCGCGACACTCACCCACCTCCCCAGGACGCCGCCATCTTGGCGCCGTCGCCTGTCACATGACCCTGCCCTGACCACGTGACACGCCCGCCGAGCACGGCCGCCACAGGGTCGCGCGCGCCAAGATCGAGTCCGGCTGTTGCGGGGGGGGCGGAGCGGCTGCTCTGATCACGTGGCTCCCCGCGGCCGCGGGGAAGGGGCGGGGTCAGGGCCCGCGCGGCTGTGGTCACGTGACAGGGGGGTCCGCGCGCCAAGATGGCGCCGGGCGGGCTGAGTGCGAGGTGCGGGGCCGCAGCGGCCGCTCCGGCCTTGGGGAGCGGGACCGAGGGGTGGGAGGGAAGGTTATAAACGGCCTCGTCCCTCCTTTCAGGGTTCGCCGAGCGGGGGAGAGACGGGAAGGCCGAGAGGGGCGCCCCGCTGCGTGCGGAGCGGGGGCGTTAACGGCAGCGCGGCCCGCGGCGGCCTGGCCCCGCCTCTCGCTCAGGGCCCCCCGGCCTCGGCTGGGCAGCTCGAGGGGTTCCGGAGCGGTTTTCGCGTTCTTTTGGCCCTGCCGTGCCGCTAGCGGGGCCGTGGGGCTGCGTGCGAGCGGCGGCCCCCGTTCGGGGGGTCCCGGTGGGGCTTCCAACGCCCTCGGGGCTCCCCGAGCCTTTCGGGCAGGGTGGGAATCACAGCGGAGTCGTGAAAGATGAGGCAGGGAAACAGTTTTGTGACTCTCAGGGTCAGGTGTCGCTTCAGAGCGGTGCCTTCGTTTGTCGTGAGCACACTTGTGGACCTTAATGTAACGATTTTGGACCCTAGAAGGTTCCTGCGTGTCTTAATTTTCATTAAATTGCTGTCTCTAAGTGCTCACGGGGTCAAGAACACCACTGTTACATGTGATCCTGTAAGGGGAGCTCGCCTTCCTCGGCTGTTGGGGAATCTAATTAATGAGTTGACTGCAAACCCTGGTCCGTTTTATTCAGGGAAGAGGCCAGGAGGGAATGAAAAGCAGACGGTGTGGCTCTGTTGGGCTGAAGAACTGCTCTGCTAGAATGGAGCTACAAAGTTCTCTTCTCTTCTCTTCTTGGTAATTTGTGTCTGTTCCAGTGCTCTGTGTGGGCTGGAGAAGTGGCACCCGCAGTGGGTGGCCAGGCGAGCCACGGGGAGGTTCGTTAGCCTGTAGACAGGGAGGTGTTCCTGCCTGTCAAGGAATTAGCAGGTGAAAATTGCATTGGTAGGTGTAGGGAAATAATAGGGATCATCATTCTGTTGAGTGGCACCATGTGTCAGAAGTTGCAGATGACTCTCACTGCCATAGTGAGTTATTTTGATGAAGCTGTTTTAAAAATAAGTCGGTGAGTGTTCCTATAGACAGTCTTTGCGTGGGGAGCTGTGGTGTTTAACTCCTCATTTGCATTACGTTGCTATCAAATCAGCATTCGTCTGAACTCCCAAAATACTTTTTGCCAACCTCTGTTTTCTAAGCTGCGGTAGGGATACTCGCTTTTCTTAGATGCGTATGTCAGGGTCAGGGTTTGGTCTGTAATACCTTATAATGCAGATTGGCCTTTCTACAGAGTTTTGGGCGAGAAATAAGAAGCCAGGGGTAAATTTTCTGAAGATTTGGGGCAGATCATTCTGCCTTATATAAAGGTATTGCAAGTTTTCACTTCACCTAGTTTTACGTTTCACTGAGAACGAAGACTGAAACTTATGGAAGAATTCTGTTTGGAGGAGAGTATTGAGTGTAACTGAATAAAATATTCTGTATTTTCATTAGGTTTTTTCTTTTTTTTCAAACATCCACTTGGCAAAATCACTTTGAGCTAATAAACTGATAGGAAAGTGATGGTTCTTTGCTGTGAGCTGCAAGTGTATCAGTTGTCACTGTCTTTGGGGCTTTTCTGAGTTCTTCTAGGACATCTGAAACCAGTCAGCTGAAAACTGATGTTCCTTAAATTAGTTTTCTTGTATTGCAGTGTGATCTGCTCTGAGTTATTTGCAGGTTTGAAAAGCTGTAAGCAAATAGTGTTCATCATTAAAATACTCTCTACTTTGTCCCTTCATCTGCAGGAGCAGCAGAGAATTGTGGACGATTCTCCTGGGCAGATCAGCTTTGAGAGAACCAGTAAGTCCATCTCTTACTGAGCAGGTTTACTCATCCCTAAATGGATTCCGTGGAGGAATGTATCATTTGTACATCTGTTTAAATATTAGTGAGAGTTTTTTTGCTGCTTTTCCCTCCTCCTCAGTGTGATTTTTGTTCCTCTGTCTCTGCTACTTGTTCATTCTTCCACTCCTTGTTTGTAGCTGCTTCATGAACTGCCTGGAAGGGTGTGTGTGAAAAGGTGGTTCCGTTTCTGGAGCGGACACAAGTGCTGCTTCCTAGACTGGCTGGCCTGGGCTATTCATGAGTGGTACAGCCTGCTTCCGTATTTTCTGGGACGGAGCCCATGCTTTCAAGAATTTGCCCAGAGGTTGGAAATCCCAATATTTCTGAGCCTAGTCCATTGCCTCCTATTTCCTCTCCCTTCCTGTGATTAGGCAAGGCAACAAGTTTTCTCGTGCAATACGCACTTGAATCAGTCTGAATCACAGATGCTCATCTTGTGTTGTCCCTGTCTTTTTGTGGTGGTGGAATTTCTTTGCCTAGCTTAAATTTAACAAATCTGGTCCTTGGCAACAAACGCTGCGGAATCCATTCAGTAGTGTTTGGTTCTTTTTTTAGGCACAGATCGCGGCAGAACTGAACAAGCATTGGCAGAGGTTGTTAGAGGGACTTTCATACTATAAAGCACCAAGGTACAGTGTTTTCCTGATTTTAGTTATTAATCATAGAATCACCAGGTTGGAAGAGACCCACTGGATCACTAAATCCAACTATTCCTATCAAACACTAAACCATGTCCCTCAAGACCTTGTCCACCCGTCCCCTAAACCCCTCCAGGGAAGGTGAATCTCTAAAATGAGGCCTCATCTAATAAGTAGAGGAACATGCAGAATATTTCTGATTACATACAAATAGATTTGTACTCTCTTGCATGATTTGAGATTTCAGAAGAGGAATAGTAACAGAAAGTACTTAAACACATAAAGTTTTTGGGCATGAAATACAGACTGGGAAGAAGGAACAGCAGTTTCTGCTGTCATTATGAACATTTGGTAGCTACTTACCCTTGGCTCTGCGAAGCTCCAGCAATCTTAAGGAAGTGTGCAGCCTATGGAGAAGTGACTCCTTGATGCTCAGTCACCCCAGAAAGATATCTAGATTCCCTGATTTGAAAAGGTGAAATGAGTATAGGCTGCATTTATTGTCGTAGTGATTGTGAACAGTGTTAAATTTTGTCTGGTGAGAAGATTATAGGATATTGCTGTTTGAAGCATTGATAGGTCATTGAGGAAGAAGCAAATCACAGAATCGTTAATGTTGGAAAAAATCTCTAAGATCATCCAGTCCAACCCTCAGCCCAACCCCTCAGTGCCCACTAAACCATATCCCAGTTAAAATGATAAAGCTGATCACGTTGAGGTTAAGCCTCTTGAGTTCATTTCTTGGGGTTGCTGCATTTTTCACAACTAAAATTTCTTTTTTCTTTAGCGCGGACTCTGCAGAAAAAATAAAAGCTGATAAAGATGTGGCTGCTCCCTTGAAAGAGTTGGGTCTGAGGGTCAGCAAGTTTTTGGTGAGTGAAGATGCTGTTCTGATTATACTTGTTATCCCTGTGATTGGAAAGCATTGTTGCCGAGATTCTTTTAAGAAAGCTTCTTGGTGTTGAGTAGAGGTAAACTTGGGTTCCATTCAGTTCAGTAGAAGGATGTTAGAAGTACATGTTGAGGCTGTGGTTGAAAATTTTGAAGTGATCAGTAACCTTGAGGTGCCTCAGTTGTCCTGGCTAACACCCCATCCTGCTTTTGTTTGTTCTTGGGCTCTTTCAAGACATCTGAAACTGCTCTGCATGAACTGATGCCCCTAAAATCAACTGCCCAAGTGTTTGGCGAGAATCTCCATCTTTAATTAATTCATTTTCCTTTTATTCTTTTCAAACCACGTCTCTCTTTTTCAGGGTCTGGATGAAGAGCAGAGTGTACAGTTATTACAGTTATATCTTCAAGAGGATTACAGGGGAACAAGGGACTCCTTGAAGGTCTGTGGTTCCCATTTATATTCTGTTTGCTCCACCTCTTAATACCAGTTGCTTGTTGATGCATGTTGTCACATGTGAATCTGAGTTCTGGTTTGGAAATGGCTTTGTAGCTTTCCTTCTCTCACCTACAATACTCAGTTGAAAAGGAAAAGTGTTAGCAGATATCCAGGCATGGCTTTCTAGTACCTCTTCCTGCTTGAATCCCTCTGCGGGAACTCTCTCACAGAAGCACAGGAAAGCTACACACTTGTGAAGGAGAACGAGTGGAGACAAAGAACAAATACATAGTTAAAAATGAGTGATTTTGCTTCATGCTTTTGGGATCTGTCTTTCCAAAAGCAGTGTAAAAAACGTGTCTTTTGTTTATCTCAGTCTCCTTTTGTTGAGAGTGTATTTTACCTGTAGATATTTCTGCAGCAGGTAATTATATTGTTGTGTTTTGCTTACAGACAGTTCTTCAGGATGAAAGGCAGAGTCAGGCTCTGATGCTGAAGGTTAGTCAATTCCATTTATGTTTGCATTTCAAAAGATCCCTCAACCAAGAACCAGCATTATTTCTGTGGGTCCAGAAAATCTTGTAGTTGTGGAATTATTAAAATATTCCTTCTCAGATTTTAGAAGGCCCTTCTGAAATAGAAGGATGTTTGTGAAGATTTGAACAGTGTTAATAGCTGCTACAGAAATAAATTTTAGGTTTCACGTCAGGGAATTTAGCTGGGCAGACATGTTTCCCAAAGCTTATAGGTTTACATGTTGTCATCTCAAGTGACAGCCCTGAAATGGAGACTGATGATCGTAG
This sequence comes from Coccyzus lansbergi, assembly GCA_033558105.1. Taxonomy (NCBI): domain Eukaryota; kingdom Metazoa; phylum Chordata; class Aves; order Cuculiformes; family Coccyzidae; genus Coccyzus; species Coccyzus lansbergi. Next base: position 109,338 of record JAUMJK010000974.1, on the reverse strand, counting down.
CTGACAGAGGATAATGGGGACGAGGAATGAGAGATCACCTGTGTCTTTTTTTTGCCTTTCTTTTTCCACTTTTCTCACTTAGCAGTGTAATTATAGACAAGTCCCCGTGGGCATGTTTTATTGAGTTCTGGAAAGTTAATTATTTTTCTTAAGAACTTAACAGCTGCTTAATTGGAACTCCATCCATAATGATGTTTGAGCATTGTGTGTGAAGGGCTTGGCAGTGGATGGGGGAGTGTATGGGAGCTGGACCCTGTAGCAAATTGACATCACACTCTTTTTTCACAGCTTGCTGACTATTACTACGAAGAGAGGATCTGCATTCTGCGCTGTGTCCTCCACCTGCTCACTTATTTTCAGGACGAGAGACACCCTTACACAGTGAGTACAGGCACTGATGTCATTGACATAGGCTAAATATGTTGTGTAGGAATTGTCCACTTGTGATTGAAGAAGACAAGTGAGTGTGCGTACAAGTACTTCATTTATTTATTTTTTTTTTAAGGCACAATACTTCCAATGTGTTGAGAAGTTGGACAAGGAGCTAGTTCCTAATTACCGGAAACAGTTCGAAGCGCTGTACAAATCAGAAGCTCCTACATGGGAAACACATGGAAATCTTATGGTATCTTGTTTTTTGCGGTTATTTATCAAATTTATAAAGTCTTTCCTTATACATAGCATATTGGAAAAGGCATATGTGCAGAGGCAGTTAAAAAGAATGTTTCTTTTGGTCCAAGAAACCTAAAATTTGTTTTCTTGCTAACAGAAAACGCATTTGCTTAGAAACAGAGTGTGGCATGGAATGTTTTGTTCCTTGTGATAAATCCTTCAGTAGCCCCAGGCTGTCTGACCCATTTATGTGTAGTTGTTCATAATCTCTCTGCATCATCATGTTTTGTATCTACAGTGGCTTTCTTTGCCATTGATACAAACCACTGGGTACAGAAACTGTTGAAACGCTTCATCCGTTTCTAACTGCTTTAACTGACTTGTAAGCTTTGGTGTCTGATGTTGAGACTTTTCCTTGTGCAGACGGAACGCCAGGTTTCCCGCTGGTTTATGCAATGCCTTCGTGAACAGTCCATGCTGCTGGAAGTCATCTTTCTCTACTATGCATACTTTGAAATGGCACCTGATGAGCTTCTGGCTTTTGCAAAGATGTTCAAAGAACAGGGATTTGGCACCAGGCAAACCAACAGACATTTGATAGATGAGAGCATGGATCACCTGGTGGATCGTATCGGGTGAGTGTTGTGTATTTGTGAAGGGAATATAGAACAAAACAATTGTTTTCCTCAGTGAAACAGTACTTATAATTCTAGGTGCTGTCTCTTAAATCACTATTTCAAGCTAAGCTGCTTGTGATGGAGGCAAAATAGCTTTTCTGGCAACTCTGGAGATTTGTGGCAAAATGAAGGGGTACAAAGTAGGGAGTTATCCGTTACTAGCTTTAACCTAGCTTATCATCTTGCCTCTGATAAGAATGGCAATGGGGACGCAGTGCCATTTCTTAGATGGTTTAGTGGGAAAGTGGAATTACATCTTAACAGTCCTGTGCTGCTGCCTGGCTGATACTCTGACCTGTATTGTTAACCATGGTGCCTCTACTCGAGCTACTGTGGGACTGCTAAAATGGCAGTAATGTCTTCATTTTGCTGCCTGGGACGTAACTGGAGCTGCAGCCAAGAGGAATGAAAATCCTTGCAGGTGGCAGAGAGTTACAAAGGTGGGAAAGCTGTCTTCAAATTTCAGTGACATTTTGTCTTTTCAACCGGAAATGGTAGTTGTGAAGATTGTATCTGCCACATACCCGCATTTCAAGGCAAAATTTAGTTTGCCTGTTGTTAATTCCATGCAATTTGTTGTTGCTTCAAAGAACAACAAACTAAAGGTTGTTTTTTTATTACTTCAAATTTTAAAAAGCCTTCTGAGTTCTTAAATAAATTTTCTGATGGCCTTGTTTTTGTTCTTTTCCTGCCTGTAGCTACTTTAGTGCTCTTATTCTAGTGGAAGGCATGGAAATCGACTCCCTCCATGAGCGTGCTTTGGATGACAGGACAGAGGAGCACAAGTTAGCCAATAATGAACGCATCCACCAGGTAAAGAACTGGCAGAGTAACCTCTCGTTAGGCCTCATTATACAGAACTTGCTGTGATTACTCAAGCAATGCTGTTGAAAGATTGTGTCTGTAAGTCTCTGACCCTTGGTTTTGGTGACCAAGTGTAGGAACTGGCATCACATGACATCTTGGGGGAAATAAGAGCAAAATCAATTCCTCTCCCCCTTATGCTTCCTTGGTTACCCTTGGCCTTTAGAGAAAGATGTGTGCAAAGAAATAGGCCTTGTGGAGGAAATGAAACAAAAGACTGGGAGTATCAGTGCTTATAGAACAGTGGCCATCTGAGGTCAGAACAGCTGTAAGTCAGTAGCTCATGCAGAAAAACAGACTGAGGCTGTGAGTATGAGATTTGGTCAGCTGCATATTTGAAATAATGATCTGCAAGGGACTGTAAGCAAGAAAATGCAGCCAGCTGTACGCTTGTTGAGTATGGATTTCTTTCTCTTATTTTCCTTTTGCCTTGTTTCTGTGCAGGAGATGGACAATCAGCTGCTGCAGTTGGGGGATGTCTCACACCACTCTCCAGTGCTTTTGGCCTGGGCTCTTCTCCGGCACACTATAAACCCAGAGGAGGCCACAAACATTATCAGGAGAATGGGCAGCACTGCTATCCAGCTCAATGTTTTCCAGTATCTAACAAAGCTTCTGCAGTCGCTGAGCAGTGGGGGGAAGAATGTGAGTTTCTTATAGTCACATATATAAGCTCTTTAAGGTTTTAAACCGCTATTGATGTCAGGATGTCATGGGAATTGGATGATTTTGAACCAATGTTCTTTCAAATTAAATCAGGTTTTAAAGCAGTGCATATAGTGAAGCATGTATTAGCCTTTTGCCTTCTTTCAATGAAGATCAGAAATCAAGTTGAAACAAACCAGATTTTTATGTCCAAAGAATTAAAAAAAAAAAGTTTTTGTAAGTTGAGGAGCTACATCTCTTGAGCAGGATAGATTGCATTTAATCACATTTGTTCATTTGCTTCCATGACTGCACTTGCCACTCTGCATCTTGAGATGATTTAGCTCTGCGCTATTCCCTGTATATGGTTTCATTAGATAACACTATGTACGAGAGCAAACTACTTTGTAGGCATAAGGCAGTGCAAGCAAATAATTTTGACTTCTATGAACACCAAGTGCTTCTTTTTCTGATGTTTGGAAGGCACTTCTAACAATAATTGTAGTGGCAGGATTTGTAGTTTTGGTGAAATAGTTCATGTTCTCGTGGAGTTTAACTAATGACTGGTTCCTATTTGCTGCCTGGCTGCTGACTGCAGCTAGAGTGTATGAAAAAGGCCGTTACTGGGTTTGTAAAGGAGACTGAGGGCAGTTAGAGTGTGTTCAGTGTTTTCTGTAACAGCCTGGCGTGTTCTTTCTTCGCAGTGCACTGCCAGCACAGCTTGCATGTGTATCTATGGACTTCTTTCCTTTGTCCTGACATCCCTGGAGTTACATACGTTGGGCAGTCAGCAGGTAAGTGTCCAAGGCTCGTTGTGTCTGTTTTAAAATAAGCTGTCATAACTCCTGCTAGTTACTTTTGTTAAACTGTAATCCTACATTTCAGACTGCAACTTTGTGACTTAGATTACCGCAACGATTTTTCCTGATGCATTTACACAATGCAAACTTAGTAAATTCCTCTGCAGACTGGCTGATTACTAATGGAAGAGTATAGCTTGTACTTGAATTTCTGTGAATTTGAAACTAATTGCTGATGTATTATTTCCAAAGCAATGGAAATCAAACATACTCCATTTTCAAGTCTGAGATGACATCATATAGCCCTTTGCTGATATTACAGACGTATTTGTCCTGGACAGTCCAATTGTGGATAAGGATGAAGCATGGTTTTAGGCTGCCTGTTCTGGGTTTGGATGTATTGGGTGTTTTTACTTGACTGGAAAACATAGAAACTTAAATTTCAGAAATATGGCAGAACTTGGTTGGGATGAAATCCTCCTGTGTTAAATAACTTTTTATGTTTTCCATCCTCTCTTCCTTTGAAGGATATAATTGATGCTGCATGTGAAGTTCTGGCAGCTTCCAGTATTCCTCAGCTCTTCTGGAAGACAGTGAGTGTGTTGGCCACTTCTTTGACCTATCTTGCTTGTAGCTAAAAACCAATAAAAGATTCTGTTTTAGGAAAGGAACAAACCAGTTGTTTGTTCCATTAGTTTCTAGGAAGGCCTGAGGAATTAGTGTTCACTTGTATCTATTTTTGATTTACTTTTGCCCTTTCCTGCCTTTTAGGTACAGCCTTGGCTTTACCCTTGAAGGATACTGGAACAAGTTTTAATATAGGTGATAGTTTAAAGCAGGGCTGCGGTTGCAAGGATTGAACTAACAGCTGGCAAAAGCATTGTGCTTATTTTTTTGTTGCCACAGAGTTAGGGTGATCTGTGATGCATTATGATCTTACCTCCTGCCTTTTACTTGCACACTACCTCATGCTTTAGTCTGTGCAGGGACTGGAGTGATACTTTTGTGCATGATTAATGTTAAACGTACAGCTTAAAAAGGAACTGAATCCTTGTGCTCTACTGAAATCATTTTAGTGTTTCTTTTTAGTGACGGGACCTTTGTTTTCTATTTCCATTACCAGGAACCTACTGCAGGCCTGGGCATTGTCCTGGACAGTGTGTGTGGGATGTTCCCGCATCTTCTCACTCCTCTTCTTCAGCTGCTCCAAGCCCTTGTGTCTGATAAGTCTACTGCAAAAAAGGTAGGGGATCTTTCTTGGTGTCTGGGAGGTGGTTTATTTCAAGAGAGCTGATATACTATGTGATAATGCTGTGTGATTCCTTCTTTCCATTACACGTGTTTATTTCAGTTGCAATCTTAGGTAACAGACATTAAGCTTTTGTCAAAGAACAGTGGACAGTTCAACTCTAATGACTGAAGATTAACATACTGTCTGATTTTTCTGGTTGTACTTTACTCGTAGAAGTTTGAGATTCAGTAGAAGTTTGTGATTCATTAGATGAGACTTGTCAGGCCATGTGGGCTGTCCAACAATGTTTTGGTAGGTTGACATATTAGGAGGATATTACCCACATCAAGAAAACTTGCCTCTTCCTGGTAGTGATCTGGTTAATTAATTAAAGAAGGTCTGTCTCTTTGCTGTATTGTTTACGTTTTCTCTGTATTCAGGTATACAGTTTCCTGGATAAAATGTCCTTCTATATTGAACTGTACAAGCATAAACCTCCTGATGTGATCTCTCATGAAGACGGCACGCTTTGGCGAAGACAGGCTCCCAAGCTCCTCTATCCTCTTGGTAAGAAAACTGCTCTTAAACTTTTCCTATTAAAATGTTCAGGGGGGAACTTAATTCTTTATCTGGCTTCTAACTCGTGGGTAAGTTTGTGACTTCATTTCACCTGCTGCTTCAATTTTAGGACTAGGTCAGACAAATCTGCGGATACCTCAGGGAACAGTGGGTCAAGTGATGCTGGATGATCGGGCGTATTTGGTACGGTGGGAGTATTCCTACAGCAGCTGGACTCTGTTCACCTGCGAGATTGAGATGCTGCTCCATGTTGTATCGACAGCAGGTGAGATAGGCCGGGAGTAGAAAAAGGAATGAATAATTGTTAGTTGTCATCGATTTGAAGTTAATAGTAGGCTTGAATACCAAATACTTTCGAAAGAACATGGAATACTTTCAAGAAACCTGATTTTTTAATTATTATTATTATGATGCTGTAAAATCCACTGCAGAAGGCCAAGAGCGTATTGTGAGATGAGAAATTTTAGATGAGGGAGATAAATGTTGAAGTGGATAAAATAAATGGTGGTTTTGGAATCATCATGGGGATGTGTGGTATGACTAACGTGCATCGTTGAAGATTTAATTACTGCTGAAGAATGCTTTTGCATTCTAGTGTTACTTTTCTTTGTGCAGATGTGATTCAGCATTGCCAGAGGGTCAAGCCAATAATCGATCTGGTTCATAAAGTCATCAGTACTGATGTATCAATAGCAGATTGCCTTCTGCCCATCACGTCGCGGATCTACATGCTCCTGCAGAGGTAAGTCACTGCCTGGCATGAAGTCACTAACAGCAGAGAAGATATAATGAGCTGGAAGTGTGGCTAATTACTAATTTCACTAAGAGTTTTGTAAGAAGTGTGTCTCAGCACTTGAACTCCCCAAAACTGGTGTTTGGTTTCCAATACCGTTCTGGCTACGCACTATTTAATGCTTTGATGCAGTAGAATGGCCCCTTTTCCACATATTTTGCAAATGTTGTGCAACGTTATCCATTTAAAGGCATTTTTTTGTTGGTGGCTGTATTTTAGTGAAAGGGAAATAAATCATATCATTAGAGCAGTAATTTCCAGGTGTTAAAACAGTTGTACTCATTAAACATCTCCACTCAGTGTCAACTGCCTGGGAATTGATGTTGTGCTGCATAATTATTGTTGGCTGTGACAGGCTGCTGTCTCACCAACCTTGCCTCTTCAGTAAATTGATCCGCCTCAGGTGTCAGGGAGAGGTGGCAAGTCTAGACTGAAAGCACAGGCTCTGGTGCTCGTATTTAGCTGCTTAGATTATAAACTCCAGTGAGAGAGAAGCTTTTTTGATCAGAATGACAGCATCTAGCCCACAGATGGCAATGCCTTTTATGCACAGTATTTCTTTTTCCTAGGCTAACAACTGTCATCTCTCCCCCCGTGGATGTTATTGCGTCTTGTGTCAATTGTTTGACAGTCCTGGCTGCTTGGATGCCAGCCAAGGTGAGGAAACAACCTTCTGGGTTTGAGAACTAGCAGACACGTGTGTGTGCGAATGAGGGGCAATAGCTGTGCTTTTTCTCTTGCAGGTCTGGACTGACCTTCATCACACAGGGTTCTTACCGTTTGTTGCCAATCCTGTGTCCAGTATGAATCACATGATTAGGTATTTATTATCCCCAGGCCCTTTTTAACTCAGCCTGCTCATAACCTGTTCTAAGAGCTTTTTGCCAGCATGAAATCTGTGTCTGACATCTCTGACTCATGTCAGTCCTGCTATTCACATAGTAAACCCACTTTTTCACTTCACAGTGCAGAGGGAATGAATGCTGGGGGCTATGGAAACCTGCTGATGAGCATAGAACAGCCTCAAGGCGAGTACAGCGTTACCATCTCCTTCCTGAACCTGATCACAACCCTGGTCCGGGTAAGTCCTTTCGGAATGGTCTGTGTGTGAATTTGCCTGTAGGCTGTTAGGATAGAAAAGGGAAATACAACCGAGTCTGAGATGCCCTGGGCAATGGGTCTATGAATAATCATTGGTTGACACTCCCTTCCGTGCTCCTATTTGTGCTTTACTGCAGTCTGATTCTTTCAATAAGTGTTTTGATTCGTCTGAGCTGCAAAAGAATAGAAGTTGCTTGTAAATCTACCTCCCCATACTTGATAGTTTTCTCACACCTTGAAGACATGCAGCATATCTTCCTGCAAAAGGTTTCTTGTCCTTTTAACTGGAAAGAGGACAATAACATTTTTATTTCTCCTAGGGACAACTCGGTAGCACCCAGAGCCAAGGACTTGTGCCTTGCATTGTGTTTGTCCTAAAGGAGATGTTACCAAATTACCACAAGTGGCGTTACAACTCTCATGGAGTGAGAGAGAAAATCGGTAAGGACATAGGATGGTTGGGTGTTGGGGGAGGAGGAAATAAAAGGGATTGCCTGTGTTCTCAGAGAGAATACGTGAATTTTTACTTCATTTTTAGCAACCATTTGGGATTTGCTTTGTACATCTGCCATTGCTAGATGCTGTGATTTATTTGAAAATATTAGGAACTAGGCAACAGACCTTCCTGACTTTAGTAATCCCATTTCATCTCTGTTTTAGGATGCCTTATTCTGCAGCTGATCCATGCTATACTGAATTTATGCCCCGAAATGGATCCTCGCAGCAGGTAAGATGAGTGATGGATTTCAGATCTGCACCAGCCAGGCTTAGAGCACGGGAGGGCTCCGTTGCTCCTTTTGATTCAGATTTTACATGTAAATGATTAGGAATGAACTGTCAAGGCTGTTTGGTGCTGGTTTCAGCTCTTTTCAATGTTACTGAGCACAGGAAGTGTAGAAAAAGATTAGAGACATTGCTTTTCAGAACACCAGGTGCAGAAAGAGAGAACAGTAAATAGATTTTTCTAGGGCAGACTGTCATCTGCTTTCCTATTTGGTATATCCATCCTTTAAAGGGGAAGGGAGAATAAAGTATGGGATAATGAGGATGTAGAAAGTAAGAGATTACGTTGTGGTAGGTGGGAAAATATTGTAAGTGCTTTTAGCGTTGACGCCATGTGGTGTTCATATCTCACAGCAATGCCCCCAGCCTTCAGTCCCTCTGCATCTTCAGCTTGGCCAACACAGAAGCAGGACAAGCTGTCATTAACATCATGGGAATCGGTGTGGACACCATCGATATGGTAATGGCCTCACAGTCTAGTAGGTGAGTAAAATGGAAAATGGTAATATTTGAAATGTGGCTTTAATTGATTGTGTTTAATGAGGAATCAGCATAGCAGCTAGCCATGACAGGCTGCCTTGTGTGGTCTGGAGGAAAAAGCCTTGTCTGTTCCAGATCTTTATTTAGTCTTTCCTATATGCTACCCATTTTGTGCAGTTGATTTGGGGTTTTGATTCTGAATGATATTTGGGGCATGCTGGGAGGTGTAAATGTGCTAAGTAGTTTAAAATTTGCTAACAGTTCCATTTTTTTAATGAATAATTCACTTGAATGTATGAGTGAATTGGAAGGGAGAAGATTAGAGCCAATGATAGTTTTGTGTCAGAGTTCAAGTGAAACCTTGCTCGTGAGTAAATTGCTTTAAAGCTAGAACTGTAATTTTGGAAGTGCTAGGGATGATCAGTCTTTTCAGCATGTTTCTAAAGGCAGCTTGAAGTACTCTGGAAGTCCTGAAGATGTCTCCAGTTGAATACCTTAACCTCCTTACGTGGCTCTTGCTGAGGCTTGAATCTCTCTCCTTCCCTTTTTTTTTCTTTTCCTGTCCAACCTTTCTTGACACACAACCAGTTAAACTTGCTAGCAGGTTGTTTCTGGTCAAGTCTTTTATTTCTTTCTTTCAAAACAAGTCAGGAGGGAATCCAGACTTGTTAAGGAGTAAGATCTATCTGAGAAAATGTGTATCTGTTAAGGAAAGCACCAGACTTGGAGTCAGTTTTTTCTCTTCGTCCCACTTTTGTACACCATAATTGCTGTGAGATTGGTTCTGTAAATGTTTCTTCCTCTGTCTTAACACGTTTCAAGTGTCTGTATCCTAAAGAGGGGAACAAAAGTGACAATAGGCTATCAGGCTATTTTTTTTTTGTTTGTTTGATGCTGACAGCTCAGGGCTTAGTCGACTTCTTTGTGGGGGTTTGTGTTTCAGTAACTGTTAAGTGGTGACAGGACAATCTGAGTAAAAATGTCTTATTACCCCCAAGTGATAGAGTATAGAAATTCCTCTTTGAGTGTTGTGTGATTAAGAAATGTTGGTTGTCAACACACTTACTTTGGTTTCTTTTTTGAAACACAGTGATGAGTCACAAGGCCAAGGTCAGTTGCTGATCCAGACAGTTAAGCTGGCATTCTCGGTTACCAATAACGTCATCCGACTGAAGCCCCCCTCTAGCGTGGTGTCTCCACTAGAACAGGCACTTACTCAGGATGGTAAGTATTTTGATAGGAACGGTTGGACTTGATGATCTGGTGGGTCTCTTCCAATCTGGTTGTTCTATGATTCTGTGATTTCTCTGTGGGGACAGCCTGGGCAACTATGCTTTTTAACTTGCAGGTAGGTGGTGTGTGTTTCATTACAAACAATAATTACGCTTTCAAGGTTCCGAAAAATGGTTTCTAGTGATGGCAGAAGGTGTATTCTCTCTCCGCTAAGGCAATTCTCCTCCAAGTCAGCTTCTAAAGTATTAAGCAAACATACTTGTTTGCTGTTTCGTAATGAGCTGGGTACAATTACAGAATGTTGTGGATCAGCAGCTGTTATTACCTCTGGCTGGACCCATAGAATCATAGAATCACCAGGTTGGAAAGGACCCACTGGATCATCGAGGCCTATGCCTTGTTCTTTTGGAAGACTGACCTAATTGTCACTTTTGGCTATGGAAATCATTGGTAAATAGTGATATCTCTTTGCAGTTTCTTCTTTGATTTTCATTGTATTCTCTTCAGGTGCTCATGGAAACAATCTTATTGCGGTCTTGGCCAAATACATCTACCACAAGCACGACCCTGCACTCCCACGTCTGGCCATCCAGCTGCTCAAGCGACTGGCTACGGTAAGATGAGACTCAAGTGCTCCTTTGCTTCTTGTCTTGTGAATGATTCCACCACTGGAATGCTTTCAAGATAACTCTTCAGGTTTATTTGTAATGCAGGTCGGTTGAAGGCGGTGTGGACTGAAAGCTCTGTTAGAACACATTAAAAATCACAGGAAGGGCCCTTAGTTTTTTAACGTAGTCCTCTGCTCTTTCAAAACCTGCTCAGCATCGCACTGAGAGGCTTCAAGCGAGTTGGGTGCTTTCTGCAAAGTATTTGCACCTCCAGTTGATCTCTTTCCCTGTTTTTGAGCAACTTTCCCAAGTCAGGCTCTTAAATACAATTCCTACACTTTCTTAACTAGAACTTTACTTCTTGGAAGGGGATCCTATTTAAGTTTTTATCTGGGGCTTTCAACTTTGGCTTTTAGACTTGCTCTTTTTGGCTACTGTACTTCTGAGAAGATGTTAGTGCTTTTATTAAAGCAGATAAATCTAGCTCTGGGTTTATTTCATTCAAGAAACGTTATTCCAAAACTAGTTTTCTCTCGGAGCTTTCCAGCTCTGTCACAGCCCTGAGAAATAGGTGAGGAATAGGGCAGAATTGCCAAAGAGGAAATCTTGCATTACTTTGCAGGTTTCTTTACACTTAATAAAAACAACTTTTAAGTTCCTTCATGTGTATTCATAGACTCAATATCAAATAGTTTTGAGTCTTGGTTTGGAATGCAAAGCACCTTTACTGGACAGAAGAAGTATTCTATAGGGTTTGTTTTTTCTTGCTTCTGATGTTCCTTTCCTTTTGCAGGTTGCTCCCATGTCTGTTTATGCCTGCCTCGGAAGTGATGCTGCTGCTATCCGTGATGCCTTCCTCACCCGCCTGCAGAGCAAGATCGAGGACATGCGTATCAAGGTCATGATCCTAGAGTTCCTCACAGTTGCGGTGGAGACACAACCTGGGCTCATCGAGCTGTTCCTGAACTTGGAAGTGAAGGATGGCAGCGACGGCTCAAAGGTAGAATAGTAAATGTGTGCCCAAGGACTCACTAATCTTCTTTTGTAGCATACATAGTGGTCTTCTGGCACCAGTACCTAAAATCTGATAATTCTTCCATGTAACCTGATGTGCTTAATGTAAAGATAAGTGCAGGTTGTGCTTGTAGTTTGTGGATGTGCTGCATCTTGCTTTCATTTCTCCCTGAAACAAAAGAGAAAATTCTCCCAGTATTTCAAGGCAGATACTGAGTTAATGTAAGAACAGTGGAAGATCTCTGTGGCCACTCTCTTGACTCTGGCAGTGGCCACTCTGTTGGACGAAAGATCTCTGTGGCCAGTCTCTTGACTCTGGCAGTGGCCAGTCAGTGAGAAAGCTGAAGACTGAGGTGCAGCTGACAGTAGTGGTTTTCGAGAATATCCTCTCTGGTGCTTTGCTCCAGAGTTCAAGGTCTTCTTGGGTTCGGACCTTTTGGGAGGCACTTGAGCTTTGCTAAGTCTTAACCTAGCTTATTTTTTATTTGTTTGAAAATGCTTCCTATCTCTCCTTTGTTTCTTATCTATTCCTCGCAGTTACATACAAAATGTGCGATATCATCATGTGCTCAAAATTTATATGTTCATTTGTTGTTCAAGGGGAGTGGAACACGTTCTGCTTTAATAGGTGTCTGCATAGAGGTTCTGTGGTGATGTAACCTCTCATTCCCTTGCTTTAGGAATTCAGCTTAGGGGAGTGGAGTTGCCTCCAAGTGGTTTTGGAGCTGATAGACTCCAAACAACAGGAGAGGTACTGGTGCCCTCCTCTCCTGCATCGTGCTGCCATTGCCTTCCTGCATGCTCTGTGGCAGGACCGTCGTGACAGCGCCATGCTGGTTCTGAGGACTAAGTGAGTTGTTGTTTCTTATACAATGCGTTTCCTTCCTTGTTTCCAAAACACCTTTTCTTGGGAGAGATAATTGATTTTACTTTGTCTTTTAGGCCAAAGTTTTGGGAAAATTTAACCAATCCCCTCTTTGGGACCCTTCCTCCGCCTTCAGAATCGTCAGAGGTGAGTTACATCCAGACAAAATGAAGGTAGTTATGTACCGTAAATCAGAATTCCACTCAACCTGTAGAGCTAGATCCTCAGATTTTAATTTGGTTTTTTTTTCTTGTCTTTATAGCTCAGTGTCTTGGATACCTGTGCCTTAATCATGAAAATCATCTGTTTGGAGATCTACTACGTAGTCAAGTGAGTCTTTGGTAGTCTCTCCTTTATCCTTGTACTTTTAAATTGTCTAAACTGTGTGTGTTAGATCTCATTAGACTTTGCAGGCTTTGGGGTACAAAGCACAGGTAATCCTGTAAAAAACGTGGGAGGAACTATGATTTAAAAAACAAATTACAAATGTGCATTTGAGATTCTTGCCATCACCAACTGCAGAAAGAGATTTTTACAGCCTTTCTGCAGCCACTTGAGAATAGTAACATTTTTCTTGTATCCTGGAATAAGAATATGCAGTGAAACTGATGGGAAACTAAGCTAACTACATCGGTTATAATGATTACTGAATAACATTTTAGTAGCTTTCTCCACTCATTTTGTTTTCCTGAGCATGACTGCCCTTTAATATATTGAAAAGTAAGGATTAACTAAAATTTCTGCTTCAAAATTAATCAGATTTTCATCAGGGATCATGGTTTTGTTTCACATTTGATGTGAAAGATGGGATTCCCTGCACAAGTCTAATATGTGAAATAACTTTCACTTGCAAGCTGCATCCTTCCCTTTCCTACCTGACTCTCAGAAGAAGTGTATTTTCTGACCAAAGAATAAATGAAGATAACTTCTCTTCTTAATTTGGTCAGAGGCTCCCTGGATCAGTCCTTGAAGGACACGCTGAAGAATTTCTCCTCCAAAAAGCGCTTTGCCTATTGGTCAGAATATGTGAAGTTACTGGCTCATCACGTGGCAGAGACAGAGGGCAGCAGCTGTGCCTCCGTGACGGAATATCAGATGCTGATCTCCGCCTGGCGGATGCTGCTCATCATCTCTACTAGCCACGTAAGTGCTACCTCTTACCTTTCATGGCAATCTGAAATTAACATTTTGAATAATACAGTGGCGGCTTCTAAGGGCCAGTTAAGCCAAAGTGAGGAATTCACTGGTTTTATCTTTCAGTTTTCTTACAAGTTGGCACAAGCATGAGATGAGCTTAGAGTAGGCGGTGGTTTGCTGTTTGATCAAAATGAGCATATTGTGTGTCTGAGCAGAGGAGGGAGGTAGCATATTATTTTTATAATAATTCTAAATCATTCTGTAATCCTGAAGAGATTTTTGTGAGGCTGGGATGCACCATTAGGGAAATCAGTCACTGCCAACTTGTTGTCAAGTGTTAATGTCATACTTGAGTGATGTATGTAAAACCGCATCACTCAGCAGCTGTAACATTTGGTGAGTTCTTAAAGTAACAAATGAAAACAGTAGAGTGATGTTAGACTGCTGTGTCTTTTGTTGTGCTTGACTGGTCTCTATTTCTGTGGATCTTAGGCGGATATAATGCATCTGACTGATCCTGCAGTTCGTCAGCAGTTATTTCTGGATGTACTAAATGGGACCAAGGCTTTGGTAGGTGCTGCTTCCTGTCAGTTCTTTAATTTCCCAATTGCTGTGAGTTTCTCTTTGTGCTGTGAGTTCTGTTTGTGCAGCTGCTTGCCATCATCGGTCTTTTAGATCCTGTGAACATGGACTGAAACAAAATCTCTCTCCCTGAATTGATAAGCTTCTTATCAGTCTTTATTTTGTATGGGTCATTCTTGTCATTGCTGAGTAACCCTGCAGAGGGCCTGACCCTGGTTCCCTCTATGCTATTGGCTGCTAAAGAACAAACCTGGTTGGTTGGTTGTGGTGCTTGGCTTGAGGATTTCTGAAGTGTTCTTACGTGGGACTACTGAAGCTGTAACTCGTGTGGTCTTTCTTCTTAGCTCCTAGTTCCCATGTCAGTCTCCTGCCTGCAGCTGGGATCAATGCTCTGTACCCTTCTTCTGATCCTCCTTAAGCAGTGGAAGAGGTAGGTATTTTGTTTGGATAATTGCTAGTTACTGCTAAACATAAAAACTTGGGAGATTACATTTAAATGTTTTGCTCTAGTGATGTTCCTTTAGTGATCTGGGGAGGAAATTGAAACCTTATCCCGACCTGGGGGATGACAAATGTCTGTAGGCTGTTGCTGAAGTCTCTTTATGTTTTGGCTTCCTGCTTACTGGTGAAAAGTGTATTAAAAATGCATTTATGATAGTTCTGCATGTTTACTGCACCGTGGCATGTCTTTTAGTGAGATCCAGGTGGTCACTTAAACTTTACTTGCAAGAACTGCTTTTATTTGCGTGGATCATGTAACTTATGATGCACGCAGCTCAGTCAAGCCAGTATATTTACTGAGGGATCTTGTCTAATCTGAAGAGCTCTCCCTTTTTGTTGTCAGCGAGTTGGGTTCTGTGGATAAAATCATAAACTCCTTGACGCAGATTCTGGAGGGAGTGCTACAGGCAGATCAGCAGATGATGGAGAAAAACAAAGCCAAAGTGTTCTCAGCTCTTATCACTGTGCTGCAAATGAAGGAGATGAAAGGTGAGGTGGTGTATGTACAAGTGTCAAGAGCAGGGCTGCTGTAGCCAAATACACCCTAACACACTAGTCTTTCCAAGACAAAAATGCATGTGGTGGTAGCAGTAGTGCAGGATGCTGAATACAGTCACCAACCTCTGGGACTTCTCTGCTTTTTAATTACTTGCTTTAGCTCATTTTAGAAAGAGATGAGGTTTGTCATTCACAGTGTGGATGTGTCTTCCCTTCTCTTGCGTTTTTCCAACAACAACCTTTGTGTTTTATTAGTTTGACAGAGATGAGATTGGGTTCAAATAGCTCAGGAGGTTTGGGAGGGACACCCGAGTGCTGCCATCCCACAGAGTGACTGCAGAGCTTAGGTTCTGATATGAATTTCTAGTTAGAGATAATAAAAAGACCCAACAGAAAAAAGCACAAGAAACTCTTCTGAGGGTACATTTTGTTACAAACCAGAGAAACCAATCTGGGCATTACTCCTGTCACTGGTGGGGCAGCTTACATTGCAGTAGCACCTGAAGAAGACCCTCAGTGGAGTCTGGGCTGTATTTCTCTGTAAAACACATACACAAGGCTGCTGTGTTGTTAGTTCTATCAGCTCACCTTTCCCTGTAGTCCTTGTCCCACTGCTCAGGCTCTGCAAGCCCATATAGTTTGGAAAATAAGGACAAAACGGAGGGTTGAGTTGATTTTTAATGTGTTTTTTGCTGTTGAATTTGAGTTTCCTGTCAAGGTGGTTCAATTTATTCTAATAGTTTTGATGAGAATGTTGTATTAATGCGGAGTTACGGAACATAGACTGCACCCACAGGCCAGTACCAGCAACGGGGAGAAATGAGTAGGAAATGGTGTGGTGAGCAGTTATGGAATAATCTGTCCAAAGTGGTGCTTGATCTGTGTCTTGAAATGTTAAGAATTTATATGACTTCTGGGGGAAAAAACCATTTTTTTTTGTCCAGATGACAGTCTAATCCCTTATCGTATGCTCCTAGGCTTCATCATGTAACTTAGTCCTCCCATTCTATTTTGTAGGTTTTGAAATGAAAGCAGAATAAATAATAACACCAGGAAATGTGTCTCAGTGACGTTAGCAGCTAAACTGAAATCCTTAGTACACAAACCATGTGTTAACTGCTGTCTGTTCTGTGTGTGTCACAGTGAATGAGATCCCACAATACTCCCAGCTGGTGTTGAGTGTGTGTGAAACACTCCAGGATGAGGTCATTGCGCTCTTTGATCAGACTCGACACAGTCTGACCTTGGGAGACGCCACAGATGACAAGGACAGCATGGAAACAGATGATGCCTCCCGAGTTAAACACAAGGACCAGCGAGATGGGGTAACGGGCCTGTTTGTTTGCTTTGCCTCTGCGTTTCTTCTCTCTAAACAAAAAAGTTTGATCTGTTCTTGGAACAGCTTTGCTCACAGCCTTCTGCCTTCAAAGGAGGTTTCTGCAGTTATTGTTTCAGAATTACTCTGTGTCTTTTTGGCACACAAGTCTGGGGAACTGGCTGTTGCTGCCTCTCAGAGCTGTCTTAAAAGACATTATCGCAGTTGTTACTCTTCCTGGCTATATTATAGTCTGAGGGATACCAGGTGCCTTAGTTTACTCTGCTGAGAACGATTGAACTTTAGGGAAATGCTTTCAAGATTTTCTTGGTATCCATGTCAAGCCCATACCTCATTGTCCTTTCCTTGTCCCTGCAGGTGTGTGTTCTGGGTCTGCATCTGGCTAAAGAGCTCTGTGAGGTTGATGAAGATGGAGACTACTGGCTGCAGATTACTAGGAAAGTCCCAGTGCTTCCTACTATCTTTGCCACGTTGGAGATCAGCCTGAGAGTTAAACAAAACCTTCATTTCACAGAAGCCTCGTTGCATTTACTGCTGACCTTAGCAAGGACTCAACAGGTCAGAAACAGAGAAATGAGAACGTATAGCTCCAAACTTTTAATGGGAACCATATATCTCATTATTCTGTCTGTGATGAACAATGATCAGTACACAAAGGAGTTTGAGAGGCTTTTGAGCAGCAGGCCCTGTCCATATGCCTGTCTGGTTTGCCTTCTTCTTATAATGGGTTGTCTGGGATGTAAGAGCCAAGCCAGCCAGAGCAGACCTGTAGTTTAGAACAGACACTTTCACTGAATATATTCTTCTGCAATGTAAAATATCTCCCCTAGTTAAAACAGCATTAAGTGTCGGAACAGCTTTCTCGTTAGTTGCAGTAAAGCATTATTTATCTATTAAAAATTCAACTTTGTGGGGAGCTTTAGGTGAAAGGAGAGCCATCCCAAAACCAGCTCTTTTCAGAGATTGTGTATGAACCAAAGCAGGTGACATTGAAATGGAATTCTGCAGGTTGATGAGTTGTGCAGGTTAGATTTTACTGGGGAACACTGTGGCTTCTCTTGATATCAAATTTTTAACAACGTAGAAATGTGTATAGAAGAAAGGTCTCTGAAAGGGAGGTGACAGCAAAGCACAGAAATATCTCATGTAAAGCGAGACCCTTTTGCTTGTCTCCTTCCTCTCTGAGACTGATGTTAAGAGTAGCTTGTTCTGTGTCTTGTAGGGAGCAGCCGCAGTGGCTGGTGCTGGTGTCACCCAGAGTGTCTGCCTGCCCCTCCTGAGTGTGTACCAGCTCAGCACCAACGGAGCCATCCAGGTGGGTGCTGCTTCCTTCTGGTTTGCCTTGTCCTGCTTTTTGCAGGCTGTGGATGGAGCGGGGCCCTCCTGCTCTGGGAGGGTTTGTGGTGTGTGCCACGCTGTGCAGCATGTGAATAAGGAATTTGAATTTTGTGTCTTATTCTTTCAGACGTCTGCTTCATCTCGAAAGTCTCTGGATGCCCCTTCTTGGCCGGGGGTCTATCGCCTCTCCATGTCGCTGATGGAACGCCTGCTTAAAACACTTCGATACAACTTCCTGACGGAAGCGCTGGACTTTGTTGGTGTCCATCAAGAGAGGATTCTTCAGGTATGTTGGGCAGGGATGATTGTTACGATACTTGCTAGACCTGAACAGTCACCATCTGTTCATCTCGTTCACTCTCAGGCTGTAACTTTGCTCCAAGTGTAATATATCTGCTCAACACAACAGCAGAGGGAAGAGTTTGATGGGAACTCTGGCTGCTCTGGAAATGAAAATATGAGAGCTGTTGTTGGAGCCTTTTTTTCTAGAGAAGGGAATGGGCATTTAGTGATTTAACTGTAATCACCCTGATTTACTTCTCTGTCCTTTCCAGTGCCTGAATGCAGTTCGGACAGTACAGAGCTTGGCCTGTTTGGAAGAGGCCGATCACACTGTTGGCTTCATTCTTCAGCTCTCAAATTTCAAAAAGGAGTGGCATTTCCACCTGCCACAGCTGATGAGGGATGTGCAGGTAAGGATCAGGATGCTGCTGTGGGTAATACATTGTCTTGGAGTGCAGGCATTTGCATGTGTTAAAAGAAAATGGCACTAGTTCACCTTTTTATTGCTGCTCTTTTCATAGGAGGTCATTTAAATGTCTGGTTTGTCAATACCTTGTCTGAATTGGGTGAGGAGAGAGAACTCTTGGGGTAGCTTGTTAAAAAATAACTTGAGGAATTCAGTGTCTTCCTCTCAGTACTCGGCACCAGGTGGCTCCAAGAAGATACTGGGAAATATATTGCATTGATCCTTTCTGATCAGAGTTCTGTTTAGTTGGATTTTCTTGCTTTTCACCCAGAGTAGTGAATAGAGGGTTTTGAGCCTTTAAAGAGATTTCTCCCTCACCTTATTTATTTCAGGTGAATCTGTGTTACCTGTGCCAGGCCTGTACCTCCCTCCTGCACAGCCGCAAGATGCTCCAGCACTACCTACAGGTGAGGAGGGGAAGACTGTAAACCAAACTGTAAGTTAGGAGTGTTGCCTGTGCTTCTTATTAAAATGCAAATATTATTCATTATCCAGGCTCTTAGATATTGAATTGGTTGTCGATAATCCTAGTGGTAATTATTGACAATCAGCAGCAGCTCAGCATTTCTTCACAGAAAAAAAAACTGCTACAAGTTATCTGGACTCTAAAAACTCTGAACTGTGTAGAGAAACAGCAGCCTGTGTTTGAATGGTGCTGTTATTGTTTTAGAGTTGCCTACGCTGCAGTACTCTGTAGCGCCATTAATTAAGCCACTCCTGTCCTGGTGTCCTTGATCTGATTTGATTTAAAAGGGATAACTCTTGTTCTTGGGAAATCCTTAGATGCATGGTCTGAAGATGATGTGTTGCTCCTGATGTGTTATTTCAGCATGGCTAAGGCTTGATGTGTTGATCAGAGAGTGTTTTCCCGGAATGTGGATCTAAATAGCCTCTGCAGCTGCCTCCCTGCAATGCAGTGTCTTCCTGATGTGTGCGAAGTGCAGGTTCTGATGCCTCTCGCAGGTGGCAGACCTTGGATGCTTTGCTTCCTCATTCCTTTTGTTCATAGCATTTTTTTCAGCATGAATGCAAAACAATTGTGGTCTGTATTCTAGACTTTTTTTTTTCTCCACAGACAAAAAATGGTGATTCCCTTCCATCGAGCGTGACTCCACGAGTGCAGCGTAATCCCCAAGCCTCCTCCAAGCATCCCAGCCCTGAGTCAGAAGCAGCAGAGCAGAAAGCGCTGCTCACAGTGCAGTACAGCCTCCTGAAAATCCTCAGCAAATGTCTTGCTGCCCTGCGCCATTTCACCCCTGATGTCTGCCAGATCCTCCTTGATCAGGTAGAGAAAAAGGAGCGACACTGCTCCCTGAAGCGGAGAGTTTCCAGCATTTTGGGTGATGTTTTGGGTCTGTGTAGTGAGGCAGAGTCCTTCCTCCTTGAGACAGCGACCCTGCTGTACATCTGTCTGTCCTGCACAAAGCTGGAAGGCAGGATGCAGGGAATTCACTTTAGGAATCAGGCGCCGATCAGTATGAAAGAAAGGCTTGGCTGAGCTTTTGTGTGATCTGCACAACACTGTGTTTGTGTCACCTTGCTGGAGAAGACCCATAACCCAGAAAGGTTTAAATAGGTTTTTGATAGGAATGGTTGGACTGGATGATCCAATGGGTCCCTTCCAACCTGGTTGTTCTATGATTCTATAAATCCAGCTTGCCACTTCAGAAGAGATATCCTCGTCCTCCAGAATCAATGTGACCTGGTGTCTGGTCTCCAGGTTCAGAAAAGGGAGGTTTAATCCTTGATTCTGGCAATGCCCTGCTGCTGACTTCTGGATAGTTAACGTCCTTTTTCTGTCCCTCTGGGTACAGAGACAGCAGCTGGGTTCATGGTTTTGTTTTGGGCACAGCCGCCTGCAGCACCAATTTCTGTGCCGAGGTGTTTGAAAACAGTCTGGACATGGTCATTACTTCAGTTTGGCACTTGGTGGCTTGGGAGCTGGAGAAAACTCATTGTTTGAGGGGAACTGTGGGTGGGAAACTAAAGCAGGCAGTACCATACAGAACACTCTACTGTTCCTTCTAGATGCCTAAGATTTGGGAAATCATCTCAGTGCTTCCAATTCTTTGCACAAAAAGTGAGATACAGGAACTAGATGTTGCTATCACTATGACAACAGTGTCCCCATGGCCTCGGGTTGCTCACTGCTCTTTTTTTCTGTTTCTCTGCAGTCACTGGACCTTGCCGAGTACAACATGCTCTTCGTTTTGAGTTTCACCACACCAGCCTTTGATTCGGATGTCGCTCCTTCCTTTGGGACCCTCCTTGCCACAGTCAACGTGGCCCTAAACATGCTGGGAGAGGTACTGACCATTTGTGTTTGGGACAGCACAGCAGCTGCCGTGATCTTGGAGCTGATCATCCAGCTGATGCTTTGGAGAGCAAGAGTGTTTCCTGTTCTGTGTCTCTGGTCTCTAATTCCTGCGTCTTTTTCCTTTTAAGCTGGATAAGAAGAAGGAACCTTTCCCTCAAGCTGCAGGGCTGAATATGCAAGAGGGAACCAAAACCCTCAAGTAAGTTTATTGCTGTTTGATGTAGCCATGGCCAAGGAGCAGAACCTCATGTTCCTCAGGTCAGAACTGAGGTTTAGACGCCTTCATGTAGCTTCAGAGCTTTTCCCTCTGAATCCAAGGAGTTCAGACAGCCCACCAGAAGCTCCCCAAAGCAAGCAGGGATTTTTCTTGGGAGGGTTTGTGAAGCCATCCCATCATGATGCAGTGATCCATGTTGTTTGATGCTTATTTACCACTATATTTAAATCAGACTTCCCTGACTGCCAGCAGGGCTTTCTGATCTCCAGATGGTGGCTTCTGGGTATCGCTGCTGGAGCAGGATGTGGGCAGCAATAATGTTCCCTCACACGTTTCCTGTATGTGAAGTCTTTCTAGGAGTATTTGATCTTGAAACTAGAACCGCTGCCCTCTTTGGCTCCTGCTGATGTGTGTTTCTTTGCACAGATCTCTGCTCATGTTTACAATGGAAAACTGTTTCTACCTGCTCATCTCCCAGGCCGTTCGGTACCTGAGAGACCCAGCTGTGCATCCCCGTGACAAGCAGCGGATGAAACAGGAGCTCAGCTCTGAGCTGGTAAGAGCTTGGACTGTCCTTCCTTGTTGTTTGATGGAGATGTGTCTTGTGGGAGAAGGTCATTTTCCTTTGGTTGCCCAGTAGGGCAGTTCTGGGCCCCTCATGACAAGAAGGATGTTGAGGCTCTGGAGTGAGTGCATAGAAGAGCAACGAAGCTGGTGAAGGGGCTGGAGAACAGGCCCTATGAGGAACAGCTGAGAGAGCTGGAGGTGTTTAGCCTGGAGAAGAGGAGGCTGAGAGGAGACCTCATTGCTCTCTCCAACTCCCTGAAAGGAGGTTGTGGAGAAGGAGGGAGCTGGGCTCTTCTCCTAGGTGACAGGATGAGAGGGAATGGCCTCAATCTCCACCAGGGGAGGTTTAGGCTGGACATAAGGAAAAAAATTTTCATGGAAAGGGTGATTGGGCACTGGCAGAGGCTGCCCAAGGAGGGGATTGAGTCACCTTCCCTGGAGGGGTTTAAGGGACGGGTGAATGCGGTGCTGAGCGACATGGTTTAGTGTTTGATAGGAATGGCTGGACTTGATCCGATGGGTCTTTTCCAACCTAGTGATTCTATGATTCCCCAAGGAAAGGGTGTCTTGGGCTGTGCACTCTGCAGCCTGTCCTGTGCCACCGGCACCTTGTCTGGGCAGAGCCTCGGAGAGAAGCTAACCTGTTACCCGTTTCTGATTTCAGAGTACTCTGCTCTCCAGCCTGTCTCGTTACTTCCGCCGCGGTGGCCCCTCCTCACCTGCCAGCGGGGTCCTTCCCTCTCCCCAAGGAAAGTCTTCCACCAAGCTGGGTCCTGAGGGGCAGGAGCCTTTGTTTCAGCTCGTGCAGGCCTTTGTCCGGCACGTGCAGAGATAGATTCCATCCTGCCCCTGCCTCCCTTTTCAGGACTTGCACTGGAATGATTCACACCCAACGCAGAAGGCGTCACCTTTGGCAGAACTCGTACCGAGGAGTGGGAAAGGGAGGGAGGCCTGGGGCCTGGTGTGGGCAGCGGTGTAAACCGAGCTGTAACTTTAGCCGCGAGATCCCATGGAACTCTTGTAACCCAGCAGCAGAGTGAATGTAAGGAAAGCCGGGAGCGGCTCTCCAGCTATCGGCCTGCGTGCACAACCTGCTCGCTCTGTCTCTAGAGTGTACTGGCTGTGTGCGAACGCTGAACAGTCAAAACCTTTATTTTTATAGCTTGTACCTCAGCTGGGGACGCTGGGGCTGGATGGAGAGAGGGGACAAACTTCCCACTGGGCGTTAACTCTGCTCTTAACACAAGGTGCGATCCACCTCTCCCTTGCAGTCCAGTGCGCTCCAGCTAAGGCACAACCAAGGGATCAGCCAGCAATTCAGAGACCATCTTTCTACTGCTATTTTTGTACTGAATGGTTCAAGGCAAGACAGTGTATGTGTGCTCATGCCTTCCCTTCACCCTGCAGTCTGTGTGTCGCGAGTGTTTCTGAAGAGCGAGGCCTCATTCAGTGTTTTTAAGTCCAAATTCCATTGTTCCAGTCTTGCGGGTTTTTGTAACTGTGCCCTATTTATACTGATATTAAAACCTTTATAGACAGCAGCTGGGTTCATGGTTTTGTTTTGGGCGCAGCCGCCTGCAGCACCAATTCTGCACTGTCTGCGTCGGGCTCTGCTGCGTTGGCTGGGCTGAAGTCGCAGCTCCCAGCGCTGCCAAGCGTGGGAGTGACAATCAGAAAGCGATTAGAATCAAAGGTTGGTTCCCTCGGCTTTCCCCCACCCACTCCCTGTCTCTCTCGCACTTGGGGAACTCACAGGAGGTTTGAAGTGAGCACCACTACAAAATATCCCTCGGGAATGACTGCTCCGCGCGTGGTGGTGTGGGCCAGAGGCTCCAGCTCGAAGAAACATTTACAGTTGCATTGTGCCCTTGCAGCGCTCTCAAGTAGAGCAGCAAACCCTTCAATGGTCCAAGGCTCAGCGGTGGACGGAGATACAAAGAGGTCAGTGACTATTGCTTAAAGTGAAGCCTGAAATCTAGACAGAACTATGGTAAGAAATCAAATTTCAGTGTAGCTTTGAGCTGGTAACCTATGAATACTTTCTTAGACACTTGATTGCTTTACCAGCGATAACCTTTTTAATCTTGATGCTTTCAAGAGACTAAAGTGAGAAAATCGGGTTATGGTGCTTGGAGTTTTTTTTTTTTTTTCCCCTTATAAGCTTAAGTGATGGTGATATTCTTACACACTTGTTTGATGGAGTTTTGCTTGCCCTGCAGATCTGAACTAGGTGGCTGGAGCAAAGCGGCCTTATGGTAGAAGGGAGTGAGGCTTGATGACCTTCCAAACGCTGCTCTGAGAGCGAGGGAGGTGGTGTGACAGCCCCAAGCCTGGTTTCTCCTGGTAATTCCAAGCCTGGAGTTACCTGTAACCGTTAACTGAGTGCAAACATGGAGAACTGTGCAGAGCAGATGGAAATGGGTGACAGGTAGCAATGGGGAGAGGGAGTAAAGCCAGAAGTCGCTTCAGTAGTGCTTGGGCTGGTCATTTAGTAACTCTTGTAGGTGTCTCCTGTTTCAGCTTTTGAAGTCACACACAGCAGGGTAGTCATGTTATTAGTGTTTAACAATCAAGAGGAGAATTTAGGGGGAAGTAAGATGTTCAGATACTTATTCAGAGTGAAAGTTTATGGTGCTGGCAGGAGCTGTTGGTGCCAGACAGTAAAGAACAGCAGCTGATGTTGGTTACATCCGTGTTTGGGCTCTACCATCGCGTGGGCAGCGGCATCCCAGCCCCGAGCTGCACCCTTACTGCCCTGTGGCTGCAGAGGAGTGTGGAACAGCCTCCAGCCATGCTGGCTCGCAGCATCTGCAAATAAGCAGCAGGAGAGTGTAATGTCTGTAGAGAGCCAGTCTTTTCGTGTGCTCTTTTCTAGTGCGGAGGGAAGGGAGCACTGGCGCCAGGAGCAGACTTCCTTCTGGCTGTTCCGAGGGAAGAAGAACCATTTTCTGCATCATTAAGTTGCTGCTGTTTTTGCCAAAGCTGTTCTTCCTCTTTCTGTAATACACCAGGGAAGTTAAGTAGCTTGAGGGAAAGATACGCATCCTGGAAGGTGGGAGGGGAGTAGGGAGGGGTAGAACCGAGGCAGTGGTAATCACAGCAATTACAGAACTGATTAAAACAAGAGCATTGATGCCATTTCTCCAGTGCATTTCATTGGAATTCAACTATGACAACTGAGCACTATTGCTACGCTGCAGAGCATTCCAACAGCTGCTGTTCCCGGGAGTTCTTTCCATGCTCGGTGCTCGGGACAAGGCTTTAGGATTTTAAATTAGCAGCAGCTCTGGTTTCCATAACAACAAAAACAGTCTCTTAGATCTAGAATAGCATCTCCAATCTCTCAGCAGCTGAAATTGTGCTGCTGCTCTACTTCTGCTTCAGGTTCAGGGGGAGCTCTTGTTTCCGAGTGCTCCTGAGCCTGTAGTACAACTGAGATGTGCAGCTGGCAAGGTTTTAACAACCTTGAGGCACAACGAGAGTCTGGGCTGGGCCAGGGAGGAGGAGCAGCTCTGTTTTGCTTCGCTGCTTGCTGCCAAGGCTTGGGCTGGTTTAAGGGCACAGCTGCCCCCTGAGCCACTTGTCTGGCTGGAGAGAGAGAGAGAGAGCAGCCCCGTTCCCACACAAGATGCGGAAGCAGGAGATCAGGCAGTTTGTTTATTGGCAAATAAGTGCTGAAAACCATGAGCCCTACACAGACAGGTGCTCCGTGCCCTGTTACATTAGAGTGGTCACAATACCATGGGGGGAAAAGTGCAAAAGATCCATAAACAAGCAAAGTTAGTTCTGACATACCAAGGGGGAAGGTCGTGAACGGAGCTCGGTGCAGGCGAGTTTCTCTTCCATCCAGCTGGAGCGGAGAACTGGTTACACAGCAGTGGGAATCCTTTGGTTGAGCTCCAGCTACACAGCTCATTGCAGGATGAAAAGACATCCCTACACCGAAGTGCTCCCTTCGAGCTAAACCACCGCAACCCTAAGGGCAGCCGGGGTGGTTCTGTGTGTGCGTGGCTCCCGCTGGAGAGAACAGCAAGTGGGATTGCCCTTCCTTGCACTGGGATGCATGGAGTGCTCACTGCTGAGTGCTAGTTAAATCCGTGAGCTCAGGTGAAAGTAAAGTCAGGCTAAACCATGCCCGGAACAGACACACTGAAAGAAAAGCCTGGACAACCAACACAGGGAGCAAAGCATGTTAGAAAAAAAGCTTGTAAACTCTTTGCAGTCCAAGTTTCTCTGAGGAAACGCAAGCAGGATGCGTGGTCCTTTGCACTGAGGCTGGATTTTCAACAGGCAGGCCCTATGGTATGAGGTTCTTCACAAAGACATTTCCTTCCAGCTGTACAGGGCAGCTCTGGATTGAAACCACCAAGCACTGCGTTCCTGCTCTCCCGCAGGTGAGTGAGGTGGAAAGGGTTTAATGGGCTCCGAATTCTTAAAATCAAGAGCTAGAACACATCAGAGGGTTTGGGTGGGGCACCTCCCCACTGGAATGCTTGATGGTTTGACTCGGGTAATTCTACGGCTGAAAAACAGAGAGGATGAGGGGCAGATGGTAACCCACACCAGACACGAGGGAAGGGAAACTCAAACTCTGTGAGCAGCTGCTGAGGGGGGGACAGCGTGCTGGCCCAGGGAAAGCCACTGCCATCAGCAAGACTAAGGGAGGGTAGGAAAAAGTAACCACAGAAACTCATGCCATCACGACTAACCTCAAAGCAGTCTGCACTGGGAGTTAATAAATTCAGTCCTGGGTGCTATCAGCCCTGTTCCAAAACCTTACTGGAAGTTTTACCTCTTCCCCACAATTCCCGCTTTAGCAATGGAGTGTCTGACCCTGAAGAGAGCGATGGTCTCAGATGAAGAAATCCGCGTTAGAAGTGCCAGGAGACGAGGGGTGCATTCTGCTCGTACATTCTTCTTCCTGGAAACATTTAACTTAACAGTTCCAAGTAAGTGACAGGAACTTTCCCTTTCTGGTTCCCTCTTTCCCCTATGAGCCAGTCTGGATCCATGCCCGGCAGGCTGTACACAGTGATCATCTGGGGAGAGAAGACGGCGTTAGACAGGACCTCGCAGAGCCGAGGAACACAAGCAGACAGGCACTGGAAGAACAATAACTCCTGCAGTTCATTTAGCAGGCATCTTCACCCTCCTTCCCTAGGGCTACCTGCAGCTTTAATAAAAGAGCTGCAGCAGTCTGCCTAACGGCCCTGTTGCCTTTTCATTCTCCAAATTGACTTAAGGTATTTTTGCAGACTGGGTGGCTCGATACTGCCGTGTCATCCCTTCCCAATACCACGGCTCAGTCCAGTTGACAGCAAAGTTTGAAATTTGTTGAATTTCCTTTTTTCTCAGCGTGATCAGACCAGGCTCCCATCCAGCAGCTGCTCTTGGACAAGACAGCTCTAGCTGAGAGTCACAGTGAAGGTACCAAGTACTGAGGGATTTTGTTAGCTGGGTACAGACAGACTCCAGCAGGAACAGAAGAGTTATTGGGGTGATGAACAGCAAATGTCCATGAGCACAGGCTCACTGCAACTCAGTGAATACGAGCATCGAGGGAAAGATTTCATTAGCAGTTCCCCAAAACAGGGTTTCTAGGGGCAGGGAGAATAACCAAGGCCTCGCTGAGTGCATCGTGGGCGCTAGAGGCAGTGAGAGTGAAACTCAACGCGAAGAAAAGTTACCAACCTCATCCGCAAGAAGCGCCAGCTCGGTGCTGTCAGCGGCTTCGTAATCGTAGAGGACTCTCGCCTTCCGTGTCCCGCTGGCAGGAGGTTTGACTTCATTGGGATTCAAGACGCTCTCTGCCACGGTGTTGGGCACCCCGACAATCGTGGGCACAACAGGAATGGTTGGCACCGCAGGGAGCGTGGCAGCAGCAACGGCTGGAGGAGAGGTAGCAGCAGCGGGAGGAGAGGTGGATTCTGCGTTGCCTACGAACGTGCCCGAAAATCTTACAGGGGGAAAAAGCAGAGTTTAGTAAGGCTTTGGTGTGAGAAAACAAGAGCACGCTCGTGCTTTCGGTCGTTAAAACTGCAGCGTTCCAGCTAACAGCTGTAATGTACCCATGCTGCCCTACAGCTGGGGAAACGCACTCAGGTCTTGGGTGCTGAGGCTACATAACAGCCCATGTTTATCTGTTTATTTCAGTTGCAGTGTCTTGTTACAGGACTGGCACCCAACCTGCTGACAGTGAGACTGAAGGGGTCTGGGCAGGGGCTGTTCCAGCTCTGCAGCCGTTCCCCTGGCTCCACTGAGCCATGCCCTTGCCCTGCTCTCCCACTGTCTGTGGTACCTGGTTACTCGACTAGTTCTTTGGGACAGGGACAGTCACTGTGCAGTTAAGCTCGACACCACAGAGGGAGGCTCTCAGGCTTTCTAGACACAGTAACGGAGCTCTCTTTTGTTATCTGCAACTACCCCTCTGCTCTGGCCCTTGCTGGCCTTCCTCGCAAGTCACAGAATCATAGAATCACCAGGTTGGAAAAGACCCATTGGATCATTGAGTCCAACTATTCCTATCAAACACTAAACCATGTCCTTCAGTGCCTCAGCTGAGGGACATCAGCTCCTCATCTGTTTCTGATCCAAGCCAAGATGCCATTGGCCTTCTTGGCCACCTGGGCCACTGCTGGCTCATGTCAGTCCCTGTCAACCAACAGCCCCAGGTCCTTCTCCTCCAGGCACTTTCCAGCCAGACTTCTCCTAGTCTGTAGCTGCTCAGGGTTGTTGTGCCCCAAGTGCAGGACTCAGCATTTGGCTTTGTTAAACCTCAGTCTGCACAGACTCCAGAGTCTGGCTGAGACCGAGAGCTCTTAGAGCCAGTCCCGTGCAACATCTTACTTACATTTCTCCTTTGGAGCTGCAAGCGTGGAAAAGAATGGAAGAGGAGTTGTGAGTGATCACGCACACGCACTAGTCCCTCCCGAGTTGGGCCACGACGCTGCTGTGACAGGTAACCCTGCCTGCGCCCACGGCAGCACTGAGTTGGTTACTGCAGCAGCCGAGCACACTCAGGCTCGCTGCTTGGCAACAGGAATGTCTCCCATGCGATTTAACTCATTTAGAGCAAGAATGTTTGAACTCTCACAACCATCGTGCTTTGAGATGAATGTAGAAACCCAGATGAATCCAATGGCAAAGGCACTGCCCCGGTATTGCTCACTGCTCCACAAGCTCAGAAGCTCTGTCAGAGCTTGGAGGGGGCTTGGACTCCTCTCCAGCATTACAGAGGGTGATGCTAAGCTGGGAGTAACTGGATAAGGGAGAAACCCCAAGAGAAGTAAAAGCCGTCTCTTGGCTCACCTGCCCAGCTGCTTCTGCAGGTCCAGCATGTACTGGTAACACTGAGCATAGTAGTTGGTCTGAGATTCCACAAACTCATGGAGACAGCGAAGGTGGTTCACCTGGAGGAAGAAGGACAGTAAGGTGCTCTGTGAGCTTGGGTGCCAGGCACAGGAACTCTCTTCTTGCAGCTGCCACCCTCTCACCCAGGGTGTGGGTTTGTGCAGGACAGTATGGAAAACAATTACTTGGTTCACTTGAATACGCTAATTTGTCAAGTTAGGGAATATTGTGTAGGTCTAAGGGTGATCTCAGCAAGGAGACTGCTCCGGGTACCCTAGCCCTGCCCACGTAGCTAGCCCACAGCTCTAGTGAGAGAAGAACTAGAGTTTTTTCTGGCTTGGAAGCTTCTCAAGGACTGCAGAAGCGTAGGTG
The DNA here is from genome assembly GCA_033558105.1 of Coccyzus lansbergi. Classification (NCBI taxonomy): domain Eukaryota; kingdom Metazoa; phylum Chordata; class Aves; order Cuculiformes; family Coccyzidae; genus Coccyzus; species Coccyzus lansbergi. The sequence goes on along the minus strand of JAUMJK010000974.1, from coordinate 80,090 downwards.
CCACAGTGGCACTGTCTGTGCAGGTTTGTAGTTAGAGTATTTCAGGTCTCACGAGGAGGTTACTGAATCATCCAACTTTATGACCTGTTCTACTTCTACTCCCAGCGCAGGCTCCATAGAATCATAGAATCACCAGGTTGGAAAAGACCCACTGGATCATTGAGTCCGATCATTCCCATCAAACACTAAACCAAGTCCCTCAGCACCTCATCCACCCGTCCCTTAAACTCCTCCAGGGAAGGTGACTCAACCCCCTCCCTGGGCAGCCTCTGCCTCATCAGGCCTGTTCTCCAGCCCCTTCCCCAGCTTCGTTGCTCTTCTCTGCACTCGCTCCAGAGCCTCAATATCCTTCTTGTGCAGAGGGGCCCACAACTGAACACAGGATTCGAGGAGCCATCTCACCAGTGCTGAGCACAGAGGGAGAAGAACCTCCCTGGACCTGCTGGTCACACCGTTTCTGATCGAAGCGAAGATGCCATTGGCCGCCATGGCATTCTTAGAGGAAGGAGCCGAGGGTCTCCGTGGTCCCTGTCACCCCCAGTTACCTCAGGAGACTCACGTGTGTGCTGCTGATCCCCTCCAGCAGGAGACGCGTCACCTCTGCCTGTCGATCAAACTCCGTCTGCGTGAGCCGCAGCTCGTGTTCCGCCTGCAACACAGGACAGGGGGTTCGAGACAGCGCAAGGCAAGGACCCCTCTCTTCTGCCGCTTCCAGGGAGAGGTGACACCTGCTTCCTCTGCCAAACCCTCATTTTGGCACAGAGACAAGTGTGCTGCTGGCTCAAAGGGGTCCATGCGCTCCTGCGACACTGAGCATTGAGCACAGGACACCCTGAGTGAGGATCCCAGAGGCCTCTGGCTGTAATTGAGCTTGATTCCTGCTTGATCGCTGCATGTCATGGAATGGCAGCTCAAGACAGATGCATTAAGCTTCCAAGTTCCTACTCCCACCAGACTAGAACATGAAGATGGAGAGGCTTTGCTGAGCCTGATGTATGTGGAAAGCCAGTCCCATGCCAGCACCTGTCCCTTTACCCGCTCTTCCTAAGCCTTTAGCTACAGGAGAGTGACAGCCTCCCTAAGCTTCTCTCCAGCAGTGAGGCTGCTGCTGGCATCGGTTTTGTCACCATAGAACCAAGGCTGAGGCCAGGAAGCATTTACCAAATTGCTCTTACTGACTACATCCCAACCCAGCTTCTACCCAAGGCTCCCCTCTGAAGCTCATTACTTATTTTGAGCCTGGAGGAATTCAGCAGTGGTTCTGAGGAGGCAGCTAGGCAGTAGACACTGGGAATCCAAAGGCAGATTGATACCAGAGACCCCAGTTACCAACCGGTCAGTACCAGAACACCTAGGTGGATCCTTACAAAGAGAAAAGCTCCAGAAGGGCTGGAGCAGTCGGGTGCCCTGGTGTCTGCTCTCCCCTCCCTGTTGCCAGAGGGAAAGGGGTGACAGACACTTCTGTTCTCTCTAGCACGTGTTACTCCTTAACACCAAGCGGAACACGCCCGTTCACTCTTTGGATGGCACAGAAGAGTGATGCCCACTCAGCTACAGCTCACTGGAAGGAGGGGAGGAAGGGTTCTGTGTCCTTTTCCCCTTCTCCGGGGGCAGCGGCGGCTCCTGCGCAGCACTGGGGCTGCAACCGAGTTCCTTTTGCTGAGTTGGAAATGCTCCCATCAACCTGGCACAGGACTTGACCTCAAAGAGCTAATCCTGACGGGTGCAGAGCAGAAGCCACATTGCGGGTGGTTCCGAGCAGGGCGACCTAGTCAGCAGAGTGATCCAGGAGCTGCTGGGATCACTCCCTCTCCCACCCGGCACCAGCGTTACCAGGGCTGGAACAGCCAGGCTGGAACGCAGAAACACTCGGGCTGCCTTGTAATCAGATTTATCTATTTTAAGCTACAACTGATCTATTTTTTTGCATCCTCTGTATGAAAGGGATTATTTAAAGGAGAATGGGGGGAAGTCATAGGAATTACTAGTGCCTTACAAGGCACCGAGAGATTCTTGCTCCAGGGAGCTGAGCGGAGACCCTGGTAGGGGCACAGATTCCCACCTTTGCCAGGCAGCCCCAGCTCCAGTCGGAGCTGCCTGGGATTAGACCCATTGCCTCTTCCTGCTGGCTCTGAGCAGCTGCAGGATGTGGTTTGCTCTAAATCCAGCACCAGGCTGTGAACTGGGAGCTCCCTTCCAGTCCTGTGCTTCTCCAAGACAAGGAGAAATTTGAAGTTTACTGCTACATCTCAGGATAGAGGCACAGAGCCTCGCAGGCTTAGAGCCGAGCGCGGTCAGCTCGTTTGTTTGAGGGACTGAAGGATTTAAAGTGCAGGATGAGCTGGTTGAAAACAAGCCATTCTGCTGGGATGCAGCATCTGGAGTAAGGCAGTAACAGGGTGCACCACACAGCATGCAGGAACGTGCCATTCCACCACCTTGCAGTTCAGGCTTCAGACTAATATCTGCTGTTTGAGGCAGGAGGGGCAGTGGGATCCCAGAAGGTCTCTCTGGAAGCCCCATGCAGTGCCCTAACTCCTCACAGAGCTCACCCTCATCTCTAGGCCCCTAGCAGCCCTCCATCCATCTTCATGGACGAGTCCTTCCCCTTGTGGAGCCCAGAAAATAAACAAGATTTGGGACTTTGCCTCCATCGATCCACTCAGAAGGGTGAGAGCAGCTCACCCAGCTCCATGATAGGCTCCAAACTCCCCTCCTCGCTGTCCTAACAGAGCTGTTCCCTCCAGCAGCCAGGGCTGCTCCATGGGGGAATCCTCTGTCCTCACTTCAGCTCTGCTCGGAGCTCCTGCTCAGACCCCAGAACAAGCAGGAGAGGGGCTCCTAGAGGTGACCGCACGGTACATGCAAAACTGGAGCAGGCAGGGCTTCTGCCACAGGAGGAGAGCTGAATCACATCACCTCTGCTCCTGTGGCAGCAGTGCAGGGCTCTCAGAGTTGACTTTCATCACGGACACACGAACGCCTGGTTGCCTAGGAAGTCCCTTGCACCAGGGCAGCCAAACAGCCCACGGGGCAGGCTCTTCCCCAGACACTGCCAGGACAACAGCTCATCCTCCCCTGCATCCGCACAGGCACACGAGCAGGAAGGAATCTGCATCCCTCCCCACCCCTTAAATGCACCCCCAGAAGGTTCGAACGCAATTCCAGGTGGGTACTTACTTTTTCCACCTCGTCGCTCCAAAGCTGTAGGGGCCACAGAGCAACAGGAAAGGAGATCAGTGTTGGAGACGTCGAGAAGCACCCGGCATTAACACCAAGGGGCAAGGATGCTCCGTGGACACAGCAGGGCAGTTCCAGGGACAAGCTCGGCCCTTCACCCAGCGGCAGCTGCCAGATCGATGCCCCTTCCCTTCATTCTTGCCCCCTCGAGCTCAGTTTCACAACAGCAGAGTAAGCCTGAGCCAGCAGAGCCAGCAGCATCTGCTCCTGCCAGGGCTCTTATAACAATTGGCATTCAGTGGGCTCCAGAAAGAGCATCAGAGTCCTCTGAGCAGCAAAAGTTACTTTACTGAAGCCTTCAGAGGTGGTTGTTGAAGGACAGCCCTTCTTTTAGGATTGTGGAGAGGCAAGTGAGCTGCCTGAACCCACAAACAGGACCTGGGAACTGCTATGAGTTCCAGGCAGACAGAGCTCAGGTTACCGGGATCTTAATCCAGTCAGACTGTGCTCAGTATAGCCACAGGAAGGATGAAGCAATGGTTGGATGGTGCCTTTGAGCCAGGCCAAACATCATGCTCCTCATCCGTGGGGCACGTGTGGGGCAGCACAACGCTGCCAGCTGCCTGCTGGGGTCTGGCTCCAGGACACGGAACAGTCGACAACAAAAGTCACGCACAGCGATGGGAAAAGGGGAGAAGGGGTAGAAAAACACATTGATCCTTCCCAGAGGTCTTTGGTTTAGCTTTTCCTCAGCAAACAACGACTCCCTCAGCTCTAGCAACATGAAATCACCCTGGGTGGTTGGAACCACACCAGCTTAAATCAGTGGGACCAGGAGATGATCTGACGTCCCCTTTGCAGGGCGGGGAAGTCACTGTGGCACTGCTGAACCTGCGCTGCTGAACCTGCGCTGCTGAACCTGCGCTGCTGAACCTGCGCTGCAGGCACCCAAAACCCCAGGCTGGATGCTGTGGTGTGGGAGGCAGAACACGCTCTGTTTTAGACCCAAGGTCTCCCAGCTGAACCTTGCTGAGGTTTGCTCACCAACAACCGCCCTCAGGTGTGCTGGGGTCGCCCCAGGTGCCAAGACAACATCACCAGCCAATATGAGGAGCACCTGAGGTGCTACAGCAGCTCCTTGTTGCCTGTTCCAGCTTCTGCCTTCCTGGCCAGTAGCTCCTGATCCAAGGTAAGCAGCCTTACTAGCACCTCCTTTTAGTCGAGTGGAGTTTTGTGGGACTTGCAAGCTGTCCCAGTGCAGTGCTTGGGGCACTGAGGCCAGGAGGGTGTTTTGTTACTGTAAGTCAGAAACTAGCTCAAGTAAGGGCTGCGACATTTCAGCCTTATGTGGGGACATGAGCCCCTTTCTCAGTCCAAGAGCTCTGAATCTGGAGGGCAGAGGGCTGGAAAATCTCTGTAAGCACCTGGGAAGCAGGTCCTAGGCCGAACTGTGCCCTGGTCGGCACATCCTTGTGTTCCTGGAGGAAGGTTTACTCTAGGGGCACTGGGAAGCTTTCACTCTGGCCACAGGTTTTCTTATCTGGATGCTGTGGACGGTTTTTAACTGACCCTCTGAGCGGTACTCAATGTGTTTTTCTTGGAATCACTTTTAGGAGCGGCAGGGTCTGAGAGAAAGGGATGTTTAGGCTTGCACAGCCCACGTACACCTTCTTACACAAAAACCAAAAGGTCAGTGTGGGAGAGAGGAGAAATGGCTCCTCAGCCTCCAATTCATTCAAGACAAGGTAGGTGCTTGCCAGCAGGTGGATTTAATTCCATCTAAGCCCTCCTGTCATGGAAGAGCAAAAAATAAAAGCACCCTGTTATCATCCACCTCTCTAAAAATCAACATAAATTTAGAAGCCAAATTGGAACCCTGCTGAGGGCTTGTGGTCCAGGAAAGAGCTGACCTGTTTGCTCACCTGTAAGACAAAGTTGTTACCTGGGCATAAGCAACCCCTCCCTCCAGAAGGGAGCAGAGCTCAGCAGCAAGGCGAGCGGCACCCACGGGTTTATGCTGTCAGTAAGTACTAAGGCTAAAGGAGCGCAAAGACTCTCGCCTGGAAGAAAAGCAGAGCAACAGCGTGAAGAGCTCCTACCTTGCTGCAGCGCCTGACCCCTTGGGATGAATGCTGGGATAAGAGAGCTTGTCGCAAAGCAGTCCTACCTGCATGGAGCTGGGGAGCAGCTGGGGCTCAGCCCAGGTTTTAGTTCACTTGAGATGCCAATTGTTATGTCAGTCACTCCTGCTAGTGCAGCTGGATGTCGGGTGGCCCTTCAGCCACCAGTCGCAGCCTCTGAAGTGGATAGTTTGGGAAGCCACAAGGACAACTCCTGGTAGGAGGTCCTACTGTGCAACCATCAAACGTGATTAAGTGATGAAGGTCGGAGCTGGCTGCTCATCTAGAGCAAATAGAGCCCTCTCTGAGTGTCCCCTGTCACCATCGCTGCCAGAGCTTCTCTAGCAGGGCTCTGAAGAGGCACCACTGAACCAGGCAGACATGCCAGGGCAGACACTTGTGGGCTAAACCCCTCTCCAAAAACCTAACTCTCCTGTCGTGTTTCTGTGCTTGGCAGCTGCTCCCCAGAACAGCTTTGCAATCCAGCAAGAGCAGATCAGCTTGCGGTTTGGTGATGACCAGACGTGTCCAACTGAGCATCTGGGCACTCTGCAAGACGCTAATGCCCATCAGGCAAATGCTTGCCTTCAGGTCTGCTTTAGAAAGCCTCAGGGAGCGATCAGGATACCCTGGTCTAATCACAAGTATTCCGAGGCAGGGAAAATCCAGTTTCTCTCCTCCCATTCTCCTACAGCTCAGTCGTAGCCCATTATTGCACTGTCCTTGGAAGGGATCTTTGCAGGGGAGAAGCCACAGGCTCCCTGCTGGTTGCTGTGCTAGGAAAGATGGAAATTGAGCAATTGCTACAGCATCACTGGTATCAGCTGCTTCCTAAGCAGTCTCATCACCAGGCCGGTTACCTATGAAAATAGTTTTCTAGCTATTGTGCAAAGCTCTTTCTGATCCCAGCATCACTCTCCAAGAAGGTTAGGACAGATTCTCCTGGGAACTAACACTGATGCTACCAGCTCAGACACGCCTCTTTCTCCAAATGGGACGGGTTGCCCATTAACCAAATCCAACTCATTTTCATGATGTTTTTCGTTTGGTAGGAGGCTGGGCTGTCTTTTTTCATCTCTGCAGATTCTGCTCCCCAGCCCTTCCACTCCCAGATTATTCTTATCAGGCATCAGTGTTGTTCTGAATGCTATTTAGGCAGCAGGATGATAAGTTTTCAACATTTTAACGAGAAATGTGACATTGTGCGATGGGGAGCCGTGAACGCAGCGTGGAGAGTCAATTGCTTGACCACAGCCGCTCAGTGCAAGACAGCAGAGAGGCAATGGGCTAGTCACCCACCCGCAATGCATCTGATTGTAGAACAGCCCCCAACAGACAGGTCCTGAGATGAAAGGAAAAGGATTGACCTCTCTTTGCAGAGGAGACAAGCCTGCCCTGCCAGCCTACAGCACTACTGACACGATAAGTGGCAGATTCCTCCACCTTTGCTTCTCTTGACCAGCTACAAAGCCTCTGAGCACTGACACCACACTATTGGCCAGGTAGTTGTGCACGTGACATTGCCAGAGAATAGCTGGAACCACCTAGCAGGTTTTTGAGGTTTTTCTCCTTTCAGTTGCCACACTAGCAATAAAAAAGCCTGTCAGAAGATTCCCATGAAAAATACAGAAACAGATTGGCAGAGAAACCGGAAAGCAAAGCGAGCAGCAGAAGTGCCAGACCCTGACCGTGCACCCCACAGGGTGGATCCGCATCCTTAAAGCTGAGTCAGAGGAACCCGGGGCAGCCCATGTCACATTAAAATGTTGAAAACAGCGGAGCACGAGGCCTGAGTTTAAGTCGGGTGAAGAAAGGGTCAGGAAGAGGTCGGAGAGGCAACATCTAGCAGGAGGCAATCTTACCGCTGATGCGCTGGCGGAGAGAATGTAATTACGAGGTCTAGTCTCCTGAAAGTCAGGCACAGCCTAGTGGGGGAATACAGTTTCATGTACAAGTCACGTAGAAGAGTCAACAGGAGTCAGTTGGGCAATGGATGGAAGAAGGGACTGTTGTGTTTTTCTGTCTGTGCTGGGAGATTAGTTAAAATTCTTAGGGGATGGTAGGAGGGAGGTCTCCTGGCAGTGTAAGCAGTGGTGTGCGGAAACCAGGCTTGCGGACTTGCCCAAGTGGTCACACTGGTACTTGAAGCACAGATATTTCTACTGCTAGAAACTCTGCGCCTGCAGCTCCCTGCTCACACAGTGCCCTGCTGGAGTGGAGATGAGACAGCACAATCCCTAATGCATTTCCCATTCCCTTGCAGCCAGCAGGCTGCTCATGTTGTGTTGACACAGTCCAGTGGGAAGGACCTTCTCTTTCCTTGCTTCCCACCCACAGTCCTAGAAATGTCCCTGTGCAGTGGCTCATCCTTAAAGTAGGCATGTTTACTGGCATCAGACGTCCTTTATACGGTGCCTTTTAAAGAAACACATCTACTTGTCTTATTCTTATCAAGCCTCGGGGCACACTTCATAGAATCATAGAATAACCAGGTTGGAAGAGACCCAATGGATCATCAAGTCCAACCATTCCTATCAAACACTAAACCATGTCCCCCAGCACCTCGTCCACCCGCCCCTTAAACCCCTCCACGGAAGGTGACTTGACCACCTCCCTGGGCAGCCTGTTCCAGTGCCCAATGACCCTGTCTGTGAAAAATTTCCTCCTAACAGACCCAGACCTGCTGTTTTCCGTGAAAGACACAGCTTAGCCAAAGCAGATCTAGCCCAAAGCTTTGCCACAGCCAAAGGTAGCGTATGACCCTTCACCCTCCAGGTCAGAGAACTTCCAAGCTACCCTCTCCATAGCTAAACTTCTGCCCTGGAGCAGGAAATTGGGAATGTGAGGGATCCAGTCCACCTTCCCACAGAAGTGGGCTTGCTAACAATCGCATAATGTGGTCTCTACTCAGCTAAGCCAAGACCAGGCTTGTAGAAGGCCTGGCACACGATCCAGCTGCAGCCCAACTACGTTGTTAAGCCTCTCAGGCCCCATGCTGCCTCTCCCAGGTTAATCTCTCTGCCGCTCACCTAGAATTACTGATACACGCTGACCCAATTTGCAGCTCCCTGAGCAGCCTGCTGGAATGAGTGACCAGTGCGTGGAAGAGCAGCCAGGCAATCCCAACAAGAAGAGGGGTTTTTTTTAAACCATCCAGGAGTTTTGGGGATGGCTGGAGGAAGGAATAAGGAGGAGCAATTCCTATTACCAGTTAGAACTGAACACAGGGAGGAAAATGCACCAGTGAGATTTGAGGCCAGCGCAGCAACTAGGCTTCACTCCTCTCTGTGGGGAGAGGAGATGTCTTGCAGGAATTGCTTCTTGTGCTTTTCCTTTTGAGGGGAAAGATCGAGAGCAACTGAGGAAACCTCTCCTCCCATTCCCTGGTCTCCAGGGAGTCCCAAAACTAGTCACAGCACATGGGATGAAGGAGGCATCTTGCGCTCCTACGCGTGGACAAATCATATTTGCAAGCAGTGGTCAAAAGGGAGCCACCTTCCACCCACTTCTGCTCTTATAACGGGGAAAGCGAGCAGATCCCTGGAGCCTGGAGGACAGAACAGCACCACAACCGGATCAACCTGCCTGTCATTGTCTCTGGGCTGTCTCCCTTCTAGGAGAGGGACTTGCCACCCAACCAGACCTCCTCCTGCTTAAAGCTGAAGGAGCCCAAGTGGGTTTTTACCAGAGCCCAGGCCTCTCTTGAGCACTGCTTGCAAGCAGCGTTGATGGAACTCAATTCATGCTCCAGAGGGGCTGCAGGCAGCCAAAAGATGCTCCCATCTTTCTGGGGCACCTTCCCCAGGCAGCCACAGCCCTGCCCAGGCTCAGTACATGCTCCAGGGCCAGTCCCAATGGGATAAGAATTTTCATTTAAAATGGGAAAGAGACAATGAGAGGTGTTAAAGAAAAAAAAAAAAAATCACAGCACTGTTAGCACAGTCAATACTCACATCTCCCTCACACTGAGCAAATTACAAAGAAACAAAACAAAAAGGTTAGTAAACAAACCAGCATCAACAGGAAGGACAAAGCACGAAGTCTGAGAGAAATGCACAAGCCCAGACACTCAAACAGCAGCTCACAGGTCTGGACAGCAGCGCACTTGGAGGGTCAGTCACGAGACAGAAGCTGCGGGAACACAAGTTTGCGCTACAGAGGGGAAGAGCAGCAAGAGAGCGGTGAGCTGGGAGAGGGGCGATACTTTGGGCCAGCTTGGATGGAGCAGGGTGAGACGGGACTCTGGGCACGTGACGGAGAACACTGTGGTCTAGTGATGAGTTAACATGTCTAGAATTGAGGCAGCAGTTCTTTCCTCCCCATGCTGGGAGCTCCCAGCTGTGCATTGCACTCCAGTAGTCGGTGAGGTCCCCTGAAGCCAGGGACTCCCCCTTTAAGCTAAGCTTGGTAAGAGTTGGGTGCCCACAACAGCAGCTGAGGTGGTTGTTCTGCTGTGTGATCTCTGCTTCTTTGAAACAAAAGGGCTGAAGTGTGGCTTTGGGCAAACACCCTGGAAAGCCTGGACTTGATGCACATCGTGCTCAGAGCACCCCAGCCCTGCAGCTCCAGCAGGAAACCAAATGTTTCTCTTCTGACTACAGGGAAGTCCCTCACCCAAGGGTCTGTGTGCAGGTGAGAGGCCTTGGGGTCGCTTCAGGTAGGAAGCAAGGTAAAGAGGGTGTCCCTATGGCAGGGGAGTTGGAACTAGATTCTCATTAAAGGCCCTTCCAACACAAACCATTCTATGAAACAGAGGAAGCACTGGAGGTATTTCAATTCCTGCTCTGATTTAAGCTAAAAATAAAGAAACGGCCACCACATCCCACTGTGACTGGGGGCACCATCCCCTTCAGAAAGGGGATTAGGGATCTGTGAGGTTACCTTCAGTGGATCTGAGTGACCTGACTGATGAGGGGAGGGGTTTTTAAAAGGGCAGTTTTCTTTTAATCACCCAAAGCTTTGTTCAGGGCTTTACCACACAGGCCTGAGCACTGTTAGCCCTGCTGATGGCAGCTGCTGAGCTCAGCACAGCTTCCCCATATGGCTTCTATGCAGCTGGAGCTGGAGAAAAGGGAAAACACCCAGGAACTCTCCACCCAGGGAGCTCTTAAGGCCAGAGGCCCAGCTGAGCAAATGGTTAGAAAATGGGCTCATGGCAGGGCTCCTAGGCTGGTATCCCAATGCATCCCAGAGACTGACTGATGAGGATTCCTCCCTGTTCTGCATGATATGTTTGCTAGTTGTGCTCCTGGCCCCAGGCTAGAAGCAGAACTTGGCAAGTCCTAGTGCCAACAACCAGAGTGCTACAGGATGGCAATCTGCTTCAACAAGGCCCTCCAGGGAACCCATTGGGGCTCTGCCCAGCGAGAGCCTCCAGGAGCCACCTCAGGCCCAGGGAGCACCCTGAGCTGACAGGTCTCCTCAGACAAGCACTTTGAAACACTTGTCCCATTGCTCAGGCATGACAGGGACACTGGCTGACCCGCCAGTCTCTTCTGCACTGCTCTGACCTGGGAGCTTTGTTAGTTTACTTGCCGTGACTTCCCTAGTGCCAGAGGGTAAGACAAGCCTGTATCTAGACAGCACTGGGAATTAAGTGAACGGAAAGGCTGAAAGAAGGGTCTCTTGGTAGCAGATCTGACCACAGCCTCCAGGGGAAGACGGTGTTGGCAGTGTAAAAGCCTGGGACTGCTGCTGTGCCCCTTCCCTTGTGCACCTCCCAGCTCAGCGCTCTCTTGGCTTGCTTTAAGATCCCCAGGGATACTTGTCAAGTCCTCAGAAGATACAGTCTTTTAGTTACTAGCAGAAAACATCCAGCAACTACTGTCTGTCAGGAGACAGGAGCCCGGGTTAAGTAGAAGTGTTCAGATTTTGGAAGCTCACAACTACTTGGTTTCAACACCTCTCCCACAGGAGGGCATCTGAGGAACAGGCACATGGGTCCTGCTCCCAGTTCCCTTGCACACCATATATGGGATACTCCCACCCATGCCTGAAAGAGCCAGGACATAGTAGGGAAGCCTAATTTTTGTCCAGAGACCATGTGGCATTGCTGGTGTGAGTCAAGCCCTGTGGGTAGAAGGACAGTGAGGGGAGTGAGGGAGACAGTTACCGCTGCTTTTGCCTCGGCAGCTTTGGCTTTCTTCAATCTGGCTTTGCAAGCATCCAGATCCAGGCGGCGGTTCTGCAGGATCCTCCGCTCTTTCTGGAAGGGATAGAAGATAGGATAAGAGCAGACAGCTTAGGAACTTTGGGGACGGAAAGCAACAAGGTATCCTCTAGGAATCAAACTGGTTTCCTCAGCAAGGAGTGAGAGTGAGTGCTAGTGAGAAAGAAGCAGTTGCTACGTTCATCTCATCAGCAAGCGTTTTGGGCCTGGCTGCCAGGGAAACGGAGCATCTTACGGGTGGGTGGTGCCCACTAAACTGCAGGAGCCAGGAAAGGAGCTACCTTCCTCATGCACATCAACTGGCAACCCTACCCTACTGCAAAGGGAGCCCTGAGCATGTCTAGGGCTAGGTCTAGCATGTATTTCCCTATCTTTGCATTCTTTGAGGGGAGAGGTATGCAGTCCTCCTTTCTCAAAAGGGAAAGAAAATGGGTTCTTCCAGCACTGCCTCCCTCTCTCCCCCCACCCTCCTGGTCTCTGGTGAGGTGACAAGCTTCCCCTTCCCTGCCATCATACGTACAGAAATGGTTCTCCAGTCCCCTTCCAGGAAGTTGCGCAGTGGGGTCAGGAAGTTGATGGAGGCGCAGTGGATGAAGTCCCGTTCTGCCGCACCTAAGCGCCTTTGAGTCTCTCCAACTTTTATCAAGGTCTTCCCTGCAATAACAGCAGCTTTCAACTCCAGGAGCAACCAATTAACGTTGTGTTGGCTTCAGCCAACTCAACCCTGGAGCCTGGTAGCTCTGGGTGAGGGACAAAGGCACCATGTACTGTGCCTGGACAAGCTGACCATGTCTGTGCCACATCAACTTCAGTCCTAACTACAATCAGCTTTTAGCTTGAGGCCTCTTCTCAGCTGCTCCCAGTGCAGCTTTGATCTTATCTGTCTGCCAAAGCACTTATTCCACTGATGTCCTTTTACTCCTACACCTGCTTGCGCAGAATGATCTGTTGGTCTCATAAAACAGAGGCACAGGAACAGAGCAGCAAATTAAAAAGCACCAGACCAGAAAAAATGAGTTGATTAGGCAGTGCTGGCTATAGATGCAGTTACAGATGTTCTGCCTGAAAGTGGACTCGCTATTGAGCAACTATTGATCTGAAGAGCAGTAAAAATGCTCATGGCAGACACAAGGACAGCTGGAAGTTAAGGCTGTGCTTCTGTGCAGCTCTGCTGCCTAAAGAAGCCTTAAATTCCTGTTGGAAGAAGCAGTTGTTAGGATTTAAGAGCAGCAAGATGTACTGTGATGTCAGGAAGGGTCTGTTTGAGGCTTGTGGCCAAGTACCAACCTTCCCATGTCTATTTTCCTGTTCTTTTTTCTGCTGGAGAAAGATTCCCACCCTCCAATTGCAAGACACTGTTAACGGATGGTTCTCCTGTTCAGAGCTTAGAGAAACTGTGCGATGAGGCACCACCTTAGACTAAAGATACACCCAAACTGGACGAAGCTAAAGTCATTTGCTGTGACTCTCTGTTCAGGCTAGTTTAGTTTAGTTCTAGTTACTTCAGGCTAGAGAAGTAGCGCAGAATAGTTTGTGTCCTGTAACCAGTCCCATGCCTTTAGCCACATGTCTCGGTATCTTCTCCAGCTCTGCCAGACTTGAGGATTGCAAGAGAGGGAGGGCTGGGGAGACCCCTGCCCCTCTTCCCCCAGAGCATGGAGGATGATTTGAGTGGATGTGATGCTGATGTCCTTCTCCAGGTGGGCTGTTTGCTTCTGGGCTAGAGAAGACAGGCCCTTCTTTGGCACCAGCTTTGACATGCTAATAGTCGTGTTGCTGTGGAGGGACAGGCCATCCCAACTCATGCTGTGGAAGTCTTAACCCAAAATGGTACTGGGGATGCCCTCTTAGGGAGGGATGGATTCCCAGGGCTTTTTAATAAGGCAGGTTTACTTACCATAAGGTGTCCCTGGCCCAAAGTCATTAGCTGCTTCTGTCATGTACTGTGCCAGCAGCTCCCCATTGGTGACCCGGGAAGGCACCTTCCGATCGAGCTTCTCATAGAGGAATTCTTCTACTCTGGCACCTGGAATGAGGATCCCACCAATGGTTACAGGATGGAATGACTCTGGAAGTGGCATTCATGGCAGCCCACACCATACAGTCCTTGATCGTGCACTGGATGGCAAACACCAGCACTGGGAGAAGGTGTGTCCTCACTTCCAAACATCTCCCAGTTACCTCTCAGCTACATACGGAAGGAAGGACAGGCCCTGCAAAGACACTTTTCTTCCAACCTCCACAAACTCAGTGGAACAGGACTCTGCCAGAGGGCAAGTCTTTTATCACTGTTTGACCTGCAAGCAATATTTGTCTTTCACGCATTAGAGGAAGCAGGACTTACTAGGGTTTGGCTGTAGCAGAACCTCAGTCTGACGCAAGATCTTCTCTGTCCAGTTCTTCGTGCAGTCTGCCCTGGCCAGAAGGTTTTCAAAGTGTGCATCTAGTTCAGTCTTCTCAGCCTGGCCCAACTTTTCTTCAGTAAACTGCAGGGAGAAGGTAGTCATTAGAAGGTCTGCTCCACTAAAGCAAAATTATAACATCCTACAGAGCTGTTATGAGACACTGAGACTTATTCTGTCCTGTGTCTTCATCACAGAGTAGTGCTAAGAGGCCTTTAAGGTGTCATTCTTTGTTCTCAGGCATCTTTGCCCAAGAGTGGAACAAGCATTGAGATAAAAATAGAGTCCAGGTTTGAGATATGTTCTGAAACAAGTAACTTCTAATAAGGTCTGGTCAAAAATACTCTAGTTGTGCGGAGTCAATTTAAATGTGGACATGGCTTCCAGTACTTCACGCAGGAGACCAACAGACATCCTTCAGGTGAGGCAAGATGTTAACCTCCTTCATGTTCTCCTAACCAACTCTGTCCTGCAAACCCAACAGGACTAGGAATGCCGCTAACCCCAAGCTGTGCTTTCTTCTCATCTTATTAGGCAAGCATGTACACAACATCAGTTTTGCTCTGAGGCTCAGGATTTGGATAAAAGCATTTCTAGCAAGTGACCCTTCCCCTAGGACAGGTAGCGGCTGGACAGGCTCCGAAGCAGTGTATGGAGAGAAACAGAACAGTGTCTGACTTCTCTCAGCACTCAGCTTCACACTGGCAACAAACCCTTCCTCCCTCCGTGATTCTTTTTAAGCTTAACATCAGCAAGAGGGAAAAGCAGACTGTGCGAGTCTTTATTGTTTTCCTAGTGGGCAGTGACATCTGATAAGCAAGGTTTGTCAGTCTGGAGGTGCAGCGTCAGATGGCCTGGAGGCCCCTCATCATTTCCTTGGGGGATTCCTGAGAGAAATGCCCCTTCCTTCTCATTCCAGTCCCGTTTTCCACTCCTCGCAGCAAAGCTGGCCAACCTCAGTGTACTTTAAGGACAATTTCCCGGTCTTGATAGAACCAGCACGTTATCGCACTGTACTAAAAGACCCCTTTGTCACCTGGCCTCCTACAGAGGTTGCAGTTGTCCTTTTAGTCCTTGTTGCTGGCCTCTGGTGCCTCTATTGAGTTATCAGGACATGGTACTGTACAATGCCTGGTGCAGTCAGGTACCAGGAAGGAGATTAAAGCCTGCCTCAAACTCTTAGATGAACTACAACTGCGTGATCTGCTGCTTGTGTCTTCTCCTTCACTCTCCCCTGTCCCACAGCTCAGCTCTAGACAGGCTAAGATGTCCTTTTGTGGGGTCTGGGTCTGCTGCCCCTCCTGAAAGGCTTTCTGGCAAGCTCTGTTGTGTTCACATCCAGTACGATGCTGGGAACAAAGTGAGATAAGGAGCAAGCCCAGAACCAGCACGCGACGCAGGCAAATGAGCCGAGCAGTGTGCAAACACGACTTGATGTCCGAGATATACAAACCCTGCAGGTGTGTTTACGCAGTGACCTGTTTGGGCAAGATTTGAGCTGGATGCCAGTGGTGACAGACACTGAACTGCAGTCACACTCCCTCCTGCAGCCCCATGGGGCCAAAGCAGTTCCAACCATGCATGACCAGGCTCGTCTCTTCCTCACACCAGCAGCCCCTGGTTACTGACACTTATTTTCATCTCACTCTTGCCGCAGACCCCGTGGCTATCGCTGCACGTGGCTAAAAGCAGATTCAAGGTGAGGTGTTTGTATTGTTTAGTACATCGCGTCTAGGATTGTCTTTAGGGGGACACACGACTATCAGGCATGCGTGAGCGGCTTCCTCTGTCACTGTAGGAAGCCCAGGGTTGTTTTCAGGCTCTGCCAGCCTGGGCTGAGTCACTGCCATGCAGCAAACTGGGGCTTCCCAGGTATTTGGCACCAATTCTCTGTCATCTGTTTAAGAGCTTTCTTAAACAAGCCAAGACTCTTTGATGCAAACATAACAGTCTCCCTCACAACCCCCCACCCCGTACCTTCCCAGACAGCTTTTTGAGATCTCATCTCACTTTGAAGTCCAGCTCTTCTTCCTGCAGTTTAGACTCATCCTGCACCAGCATCTGCCCTGGAGCTGTCAGTCTAAACCCAGTTTTTAATCAGCTGAACCTAAGCAGCTTCTTACAGCATTGCTGCAGTCAGATCACTGCTCAACACCCCCCAGCACCTCCTCAGAGCTACTGCCAGCCTCCTCAGTCGCTCCAGCTCTGGGGCCCCTTGCTGTATTCATAGAATTATAGAATTACCAGGTTGGAAAAGACCCACACAAGTATTGCTGTCTGGTGCAGCCGCTTGCTGTAACCCACCCTCTTTGTGTGCTGGGGTAGAACAACGTGGGTCATTTGGACAGTTGGCCACGGGACCCAGTTGCTCAGTTCTTATCTCGAGTCAGGCACTAAAGCTGTTTGTCTTGCAAGAGGGCTGAGGACAGGCACCACAGTCACTGCAAGCGCAGGCTACGCCAGAAGGGGAGGATGGGCAGGAATCTAAGTCACAGCCTGTGGCTCCCAAGGGTCAGTCTAGAAAACAATCTCTTATTCAAGCTTTCTTTCAGAGTTGGAAGCAGGGCATGAATGTCATGAAGAGAATGCAAGGGCATGGGAGGCTCTTATTCCATTTGCTCTTAATTCCCTCAGCATTTCCCTCGCTGGTGCCCAGAAGCTGCTACCACCTCACTGCAGGCTGCTGCAGAGGGTGATAATTTTTACCTCCTTGTAGTATCCTTCTATCTCCTTGTCTGTGCACGAGGAGTCACTGATCCAGCTCAGCTTAATCTCTAACATAACTTTTCAGGTAGATCGTAGAACTCCCCCAGCTACACAGCACGACTGGGAATGGGCCACTGGGTGGAGGGGACAGCAGGACCACCTCTTGCAGGAGCAGCCCGTGGTGGGATCAGATACAGCTTCTCATGCAAGCGCAGCCAGTGAAGGAGATTAGAGGTAAGTTACACTGCCTTATCCTGTAAGCTGGCTCTTCCTCGCATCTGATGAGTAGAGATCCAGGCTTTCAGGTGGCAACAGATCTCAGCCACTGATCCCCTCTTATGTGGCTGCCTAAGCCAGTGTCCCCAGTGAACAGCAGGGTGGAGGAACAGCAATTTGTGCAGTCTGGCTACTCAAGCACTGCAGGCAGAACTCCCCCGCAAAGCATTTCTGTTCCGAGGAATTTGTTTTCATAACACCCACAGGAATTGCATTGTTTTCCCTTTGCCATTGAACAGAAATGAGACTTCACTGTGAGGCCAAAGAGACGCAGGAGGGCAGACAAACTGACCACACACTTGTGCCTCCTGGCAGATCAAAATTATTGTGTCTTGTTTCTCCTGGACCAGAGGCACTGGTGTCTTTTGCTGCACCAAATATTCCAGATTGCTATAAATGGGAGAGTTATTTGGGTTTATCAGGTTGCCCTAGAGGGCTGGTGCATGGAACGTTTGGACTCAATGACCCAGTGAGTCTCTTCCAACCTGGTGATTCTGTGATTCTATGTCCAACTGGAAGAGTCAGGGCCAGCAGAGCACACGCACCTATAAGGCGTGAGGAGAACCTTAAGCTGCTCCACTCTGCTGTGACAGAGCTACTCCCATTTGTTTTCTAGAGCCTGATCCCTGGGTCAACAGTCCTGCCCTGAACCAATTCCAGGTTCTGCATCCTAGGATCATGTGCCAGGTCACGGTGCTAAGAGCCTCCACTGCTCCTGCCCCTCAGGAAACATCCCAGCTGAGCCCCAGTCCAGTCTTTGTGCAGGGAAGCTGATGAGGTGATTAATAATGCAGGTCAGCCTTTTGTCGAGTGCCACTCTCGCTCTCCAGGAAGAGGAGAGTTGTGCTGCATTCCAAGGCATCAATAATTCAGCCAAAGGTTGGGTTTCCTCTGGGAGGCTTGGCTGGCCAGCAGGAACGCCAGATGCATTATCAGAGCCCGTGTGGGCAAGCAGGATGACGGACTGGGAGAGCAGCACTTGGGCAACAGACCCAAAAGAGGGGAAAGTGCAGTTCAGGCAGCTGCCTGTGTTCAGAATTAGGGTGGGGACTCTTCCCTTTCCCCAGCAGAGCTGGTAGAGACACTACTGGGATGTCAGGAGGGTGTGTGAGTAGAGCTGAGCTGGATGGGGTAGCACTACAGTTATCAATTCAAACAGGCTGTCCCCACAGCCCTAGAGACTTGAGGCTTTAAAATAACACATGCATTGTTTTCTTTGCTGAAAGCATTAGCACCTTTCTCTCCTTCGAAATCCAGTGCTCCCATGGGGTTATGCCAAACACTACAGCTGTTTTGCACAATGCAGCACAAATTGACTTGTGTCTCTTCCAGGCTTGTGTGATTTCTCTGTCCCTCTTCCCCTCCAGCCGAACCAAGCCTGGACACTGTGAGCTTGATCAGGGCAGCTGCAGCCCCATTGCAGGGAATCTCGGGGCAGACTTCAGGCCCCTGCACCACTTGCAGAATCCCTTTTTCCAGCTGGACATTACTTATGACTTTCTACCTTAACCCTAGTTTGATCCTTGTGATTTATTAGCCTTAAACCAGGAATAGTCTCCTGCATCTGTCAGTAGATCTGGGATACTGGATTTTCCAAAGCATCCAAACAGCCCATAATGCCCAGGCTGTGATAACATTTGCTCGTTTGGAGATCAGAGGCACAACAATTGTTTCGAGCAAACCTACCTTCCAGTTTGTGCAGGGTCGCATTAGGAAAGAAGCCACAGCTACTCTGTCAGCATCTAAAAACTACCTGAATTTCAACAGCCCTGGAACAGATACAGCCTGTGCTTCAAGTGTTTGGTCACCAGGAGTCAGGAAAGCCAGGCTGTGAGCCAAGTGAAACTGTGCTAGAGGACAGAAGGAAGCCATTAACAGAAGAGCTTGGTTAACTCATGGGCAAGGCATTTAGGAGAGGAAAAAATACTGCCCTTGTGGATTCATGGGTGTGTTTCAAATGGAAACACTTTCTATCCTGTACCTCTTGCTTTCAAAACCCTTTTCTAGAGTCACCACCTGTTCTAAGTGAGTTCTAAGCGTGCAGCAGCCAAGGCATCAACCCCAGTGAGGTCAGCAAGCAGAAGGAAAAAGTCTATTTTATCAGCAGAGTTCAGAGAAATGGGAGAATCTGTCTTCCCTCAAGAGCTTCAAGATAGAATTAAGCAGCCTCTAGCTGCTGGTAGTAATTGCATTAGCAGTGGGATAAGCACCGCAAAATTGTACTCGCGCTTGGGCAATTCCACCCAGAGCCAGTTTACATCAGAGACGACAAAAGACAGACACCTACAACTATTTCCAGACATCCCCAAGTGATCCTGGCCCACAGCCTATCTAGAAAAAGACATCCAATGTGTTAACTTTGGAAGAAGAGATCTAAGTTCTCTTGGAAGCTGGAGCTGTCAGCATGGCTTTCTCTCCAGAGGCTTGGGATCAAACCCACTTAATGATACCTGGAAAGTGCAGCTGAATAAGGAGAAAGGCCTTAATCTTCTTCAGTGAAGATGAAAAGCATGACCCATTTGAAGTATCTCTGCAGGCAACAGAGCTGTGAGGGGCTGTGCTGCATCCTTTCAGAGGATCCTTACTTGAAGGCTGTGACTGATGGTGCAAGTGTGAATAGAGTACATCCTCGAGTGGGATGCTGAATCCTATAAAAGCTCTTTCTCTGTGCAGCCACCCAAGCCTAGAAGCTTGTTTTGCACTCCCAGTAGTGCTGATCACCACCTCCCTCATCTACTTCTACCTGGTTTGAGATGCCATGAAGCCCACAGGGCACTGTCTGGTCAGCTTGTTATAGAATCGTAGAAGCACCAGGTTGGAAAAGACCCACCAGATCATCAAGTCCAACCATTCCTATCAAACACTAAACCATGCCCCTCAGTGCCTCATCCACCCATCCCTTATGCTTACACAGCCTCTTTGTCACTGCCACCTTTGTCCTGGAGACTGGTACATGATTGCTCACCCAGAAGCATGCAAGACCTTTGAGGTGCCTGGCTTCTCCTCCAGTAGGAGTTCTGCTAAGCGGTGCCTGTGCTAGAAAACAGCCATTAAAAAAATAAGGGTTCATTGAGGGTTTTTTTGGTCATGAGTGAGGTCTAGCCTTGTCCAAAATCCTTCAGACAGCACCTACGTTAGGTTGGATTTAAACTGGGACTGCTCCTCAGGGAAGGCACTCCAGGAGAGGTGGGCTGACCTCTGCCTCCTCTACTCTTTGCTGAGCGATGCTACAGCCCTTCTTCCAGTTTGAGTTAAGTTCTTGCGTGTTGGCCAGACGTCTCAGCCAGACAGCAATAGCTAATGCTGTCTGAGCGGCACAGCACATAATGGCCAGTCCATTTATCTCCCAGTCGCTGCAGTTCCAGTAAAACATCATTTTGTTAAATGCCAGGAGCCAAAGAAAGCATTTCCAATGCTACAGAGAACAGAGCTGATTCTAGGCAGGTCTTATCCCCCTCCTAGAAGATTTGGGCTAAGGAGCGCACAAAATATTTTCCTGTGAAGGGAGTGAGGCCCTGGCCCTGGTTGCCCAGAGCAGTGGGGGCTGCCCCATCCCTGGAGGTGCTCAAGGCCAGGTTGGATGGGGCTTGGAGAAACCTGATGCAGTGGGAGGTGTCCCTGCCCATGCAGGGGTGGAACTGGATGAGGTTGAAGGTCTCTTCCAACCCAAAACCATTCTGTGATTTCCTTCCAGTCTCCCCTCCTTAGGCAAACACTTGCACTCTAATCCTGCACATTATCCGCAAGTACCAGTGCCCACTTCAAGAAATTACTACTGGCATTAGTCATATGAATATCCATATACGAGATTATGCGGAGTAGGTGTAGCAGGCAGAAGCCACTATTTATAAACCACCTCTTTGCTCTAGAATCACTGTGCGCAGACACTGTTCCCATGCCTGTCTTCTTCCTACGCCTTGAAGCTAAAAAACACTGATGGGAGATTTACAATGAAGCTTCTAAACATCAGATTTCTTTACAGCATTTCTTCTTTTCTTCTGCTACCAAGGTCATTTGCATGAGAACAGCATCTTTAAGCCTTCCATCTGCTCCTTGTTTTGCACCTGTAGTTTACATCTCTTTTTTTCATAACATATGACTCACTGGCACGGTCAGAGGAGGTGATATCTGTTTACCGGAGGCCAGTTCCTAAAAGAGCCAGAATTACTCCACTGCACAGAAGGCTTGGAACAAGCCAGCACTGCTCCGTTTGTTTATCATTCCCCTCTACATGATAGGCAGAAAAAGCAGCCCAGGCCCAGAGTCACCTGCTGAACTTCACCTCTCAGGCAAGACCCCAACCAGCTCGGACTCTCCTCTCTCCTCTACTACCCAACTGTGAGCAGTTTTCTCTTCCAACCTGGTTATTCTATGATTCATGCCTAAGAAGTGGACTGACTCAGCAGCCACATAGAATCATGGAATCCCCAGGTTGGAAAAGACCCATCGGATCACAGAATCATAGAACAACCATGTTGGAAGAGACGCCACCAGATCATCGAGTCCTACCATTCCTATCAAACACTAAACTATGTCCCTCAGCACCTCGTCCACCCATCCCTTAAACACCTTCAGGGAAGGTGAATCAACATCTCACCACCTGCTGCAGACATTCCTCCTCACGCGCAGCCAAGTTTCTTCCTTCCACAGCTCCAGGGGGTCAGGCTACAGCAAGCCTCTGATCTCCAGTGCATGAAGGATGGTTCTGATGCCACCTTAGCCCTCAGAGATGCTACCTGCTCATTCTCAGCAGCTCCTTCCCAACACTGTGTCCGAGTAGGGCCTAAGAGCTCCCAATACCTGACAGCTCCCATGGGACAGAAGCTCAGGCTGCCTCTGACACATCTCCCTAGCGAGAAGGAATAGTCCCTGGACACAGTTAACTGAAAAGATGCTTGCAAAACAAGCTTTTCTTTAAGGACAACCACAATTAGGCAAGCGATGTCCTCTCCACATGCACCTCTGCCTTGCCCCAGTCACTACATTGGTTAGAAGCACCTCTGGGGCTGTTTGCCCTATTAACCTGTACCAGCGCAGCCAGGCAACAGCAGCATCATGGTTTGGGGTCTCTCAGCTCCTGCCTGGGGCTGGCCAGCACCACCCTGAGACCACAGTGGTGGCTGCTCCTGTGGCTTGGGCAAGGGGACCCAACCAGCCCCAAACTCATTCTCCAGCTGCCCCCAGGCTGGGAAAAACACTCCTTGGCTTGGCTGTGGCCTCAACCCATATCTGTGTGACATGAGGTGAGAGGGAAGAGAGAAGAGGGATGGAGGGAGAAAGGGAGGCAGGGAGAGGGAGGATGGAGGGAGGAAGGAAGAGGAGGGATGGGAGGGATGGAGGGAGAGGGAGGGATGGAGGAAGAGGAGGGAGGCAGGGAGAGGGAGGGATGGAGGAAAGGAAAGAAGGAGGGGCGTAGGGTGGTAGGAAAAGAGACAGGGAGGGAAGCCCCGGCCCACCTACCTGCACGGCGCGGGAGAAGAAGACCCCCGCGTCCGACGCCAGCTTTTTGACGTTGAAGTCCATGTCGGCCCCGGAGCCGCCGCACCGCGCCCCCGCTGTCACCGCGGCTCCCGCCTTTTATAGTGCCTGGCGGACCCCGCCTCGCGCTGCTTAAAATGGGTAGCTAGCAAGCCGTGGGTCGTCACCGCGCCGAGATGGGCGTGCGTGTCATAGCCCGCTTTAAGGAGAGGGGGGAGCTGTCAGCCGCGACCCGGCCCCTGCCGCTCCGCCGCAATCCGCGCCGCATCCCGGAGGGGAACGTTCTGATTGGTTGGCCGGGAGGCGGCGCTCTGCTCTGACTGGCTGGAGCGGGGGCGGGTCCTGGCGTTGGCCGCGCCCCCTTCGCGCAGGGTTGGCTGCGGCGCGGGGGGAAGGAGACGCTGCCCTTCCGCGGCAATGGCGCGCGCCGGGGGGAGAGGGCGCCGAGCGGGGCCGCGCGCCCCCCCGCCGCGGTGAGTGGTGCCGGCCACGCCGGCTCGCGGGGGCCGGGCCCGGCGGGCTGTACCATCGCGGGGCGGGGGGGGAACCGGGCTTCGGGGCATGCAGAGAGTGCACGGGGAGGGGGGGGCGCGTGAGCCCAGGGGTGCAGGGGGATGGAGATGCTTATTGGGGGTGGGGGTGAGGGTTGCCCCAGGAGTCCGGGGAATGGGGTTGCCCTAGGCGTGTTTGGGGATTGGGGGGGATGCTCCAGGGGCATTTGGAGGTGTCTGGGGATGGGGGGGGGATCTTGCAGGGGCCTTTAAAGGTGTTTGGGGATGGGAGGGGGATGTTCCAGGGGAGTTTGGGCATGGGGGGATGCTACAGGGGCATTTGAGGTGTTTGGGGATGGGGGCGATAGTCCAGGGGCATTTGGGGGTGCCTTGGGGTGCCCCAGGGGCACTTATTGATGTCCCAGGTTACAGTGGGTATGGGAGGATGCCCTAGGGGTGCATGGGGGGTGCCCCCAATGAAAGGGGTGCAGGGCTACCAGGGTGCTCGGGCATGCAGGGATGTAGGAGATTGCCCCAGAGATGCGAGAGTATGGGTGGATGGCTGTCTCAGGGTTGTGGGGTGATCCCTAAGGGTGCAGGGGTTCCAAGGAGCCCTGCTGGTGGGGTCCTGCTGTGTCGCAGTGCTGGATTCCCACAGGAGCTCCTGCCTAGGGCCCACCTGGTCAGCAGGTACAGCCACCCGGCAGGGCTGTGGGGAGATGCCCCAGGCAGGAATCGCCCCAATACCCAGCTGCATGCACCCCCAGGCAAGCATAGTAACCCCCAGACAGCCCTCTGTGCCCCGAATCTCCTGCACTTTGCTCTCCTCATCTCTGCTCTGACCGACACCTTGTGTTTAACCTTGTGGGGAGAGCCTGTCACCCATCCCCGCAGGCTCCAGCCACCTTGAGAGCATTTGTGAAGGATGTTCCCAGAGGGGTTTGCTGCCCCACGTGTTGTGGGTCTAGCAGGTTCCAGGGCTCCCCACATCGCTGTGACACCAGGGTGGGTTTATCCTGTCCATGTGGGGGACACCAGAGCCTGGTCAGAGCGGCAGCTGGCTTGCTGCAAAGGCTGGCCTGGCAGAGACTGGAGCCAGAGGGTTTTTATAACTTTGTGGTGTTTAAAAGACGACCCCTTCTGGTTTTGATATGCTCTTCTGTAGCTCTGTCCTTGGCGTGAAGCGTGTCCCTCCTCCCTCCCTGGTGCGGCCAGCAAAGCTCTGAGTAAATTCGAGCAGCATTGAAACTTCCTGGACAAACGACCTTTGGTTGGTCTGGGATGCACAGAAAACTGCATGGAAGCAGAGTTTTGACAATGAAAGCACACATACGGCTATTTGTAATAATTATGTTCTGGTGCATGTTGAAATCTTTGGCAGCTATTCAGTCTGAGGATGGTGCTGCTGTAGAGCAGTTAGGGATTTGACCCCATGGTCAGTAGGACAAGCTAAAAAAGTAAGAAGGTGCTTTAGATCTGCTTGGCTCTAGTGGCATTGCTGCTCCCAGTGATGAGGTTTGTGAAGTGCAACGGAACGGAGGACAGATCGCGTTCCCTTCACTCACCTGTTTTTTCTCCTCTTCCTGCAGGAAGAGGATTGCTGGATGGAGAGCAACCCCAGGACTTTGAGCCAAATGTCAGAGAAAAATTGGATTTCTTTGTGAGGAGCTCACGCAGCATCTGCAAGTGCCCTTCCCCTTCCTGGTGGCTCCTGGAGGTGACAAGATCTTTGTGCAGACATGGCATTTAGAAGGACAGAGGGAATGTCCATCATCCAGGCCTTGGCAATGACCGTGGCAGAGATCCCCGTGTTTGTTTATACAACGTTCGGGCAGGTACGACAAACAGGAAAGGCTTTTCTGCTGGCTTCCTTGGATTTTCTCTGTGCAGTTTGTCTGTGTTAGTCGTGAGGGACCTTGAAGGGGTGATGCTGAGGCACCTGAGCAGTCTCAGGGTTTGTAAGAATTGCATGGAGGGGTTGGGGTGGTGGGAGAGAGCTGCTCAGGGTGGGCTTGGAGAGGAGATGAAAGGGCTTCCCACATCCCTCCCAGAAGAACACCCAGACTCAACCTTTCTCTTCTTCACAGGCACTAAAAAAAGACTTTGTTTAAAGATGACTAATGTAGTTCCCACTCGTAGTAATGCAACACTTGGGGCAATATACAGCTCAGCTACGTACCGGGGTTTAAGAATTGAATTTAGGTAACTCAGATTGCATCTGTTATGGGCTGTGTCCAAATTTTGCAGCATGTTTTGGTGAAGAGAATTGAGACCAGATTCTCCATGTTGTGTCAAAATGATTCTCTGCAGTATCTCTGCTCCTGACTTCTAGCTGTGTAGCATTTTGTGGGTGGGAGGGGGAGTGCTGGGGTGATTTATATTTAAGACTGCATTAAAAAATAAGAAAAAGGGTGGTGGAGTTGGTTTTTAATTGTTGCTTTTTCGTATCTTCTGTGTTTAAAGTCTGTCTTCTCTCAGCTGCGCCTCTCTCCAGGCCTGCGTAAGGTGCTGTTCGCTACAGCTCTTGGGACAGTTGCGTTGGCTCTTGCAGCTCATCAGCTGAAGCGTCGTCGTCGTCGAAAGAAGCAGATTGCTCCGGAGAAGTGCAGCTTTAAGCCTGGAGGGATCACAGTGCCCATCTTGCCAACCAGAAGGGTCTCCTCTGTGAAGAAAGGTTGGACTTGGAAAAAAGGGAAAAATCCCCAAAAGCCTTTCGTGAGGGAGCAAAGAGGGTGTTAAGGGAGCGCTAGGAAGTTCCTGAGAGCCAAGGGGAAAGGAAAGCAAAGCTGTTGTGTAGTGCACTGATGCAGAATGAAATTGGAAGCCTGAAAGACAGTGCTATGAGCACAGGGTTAGCAGAGGAAAGGGAGAGACTGTCAAAAGCCTTTGCAAGAAGTGTGACACTGAGGTTTTCACCAAAGTTTGCAGTTCCCATCCCCCTTCTTGCAGACACGCTGCAGACCCGTTGCGCCACGTTTCCCCTAATAATAACGGCCTGGGGCATGTGGTGACCTGGTTGCATATTGATTTTCATGATGCCGATATGATGTCTGACCCAGGGGTTCCGTGTGCAGCTGCATCAGGAAGGTTGGGTGATGGAAGGGAGAGTGGCCTTGGCCTGGCAAGTTGTGAGGTGTCCATCCAACTCTGTGGCAGCTCCTGCACCTGATTGAATAGATTTTTGGGGTCAGACTGACCCAGGCCCTCAGCAAAGCATTTTAGGGATTAAGCATTTGTTTTGTGAAATGTATGAACATCTTGAAGTGTTTTTAATAGCGTCAGTGGTCTTCTTGGCTTGAGGGAAGCTGGAGAAGTTTCTCCTCGACACTTTCTGCTTGTGCTTGCCTTCTGCCAT
Organism: Coccyzus lansbergi; assembly: GCA_033558105.1. Lineage (NCBI taxonomy): Eukaryota > Metazoa > Chordata > Aves > Cuculiformes > Coccyzidae > Coccyzus > Coccyzus lansbergi. Next base: position 53,913 of record JAUMJK010000974.1, on the reverse strand, counting down.
CCATAAGCAGTGAATAAATATTCATTCCTCTGGCTCAGATCTCCACTGACGTCGTTTTTGGTAGTGTCTCAAAGTAAAACAAAGCATACAGGAGATCCATGACTCATTTCTAGGTATTGGATGCTGCTTTCCCCTTTTGCAGTCACACTTGACAGGGTGGTGTTCTCCACCATGTTTACAGCTGCAGTGAACTGGCCTTGGAATCCCTTTTTTATGTGACCTTCCCAATTGCAGGATACTCCAGCAAGAGAGTCCAGAGTCCTGGCAGCAAGAGCAATGACACACTCAGTGGGATTTCCTCCATCGAGCCCAGCAAACATTCCAGTTCTTCCCACAGCCTCGCCTCGGTAAGGATCTCCTCTGCTGGGCTGGAAGAGGCAGGGCTGGGAGATCATAGAATCATAGAACAACTAGGTTGGAAGGGACCCATCGGATCTTCTAGTCCAACCATTCCTATCAAATGCGAGTACATCTGCCTGTGACAAGATCACAAACTCCTTGGGTCTGCCAAAGCTTTTGGAGCAGAACAGGTTACAGCATAATCAGAGGGCAGGCTCTGATACTCGCCTCACATTGACTGCCTGGAGTTGCCTGCATGAAACCAGTGCAGCGTTTTTCCCAGGGAGCATCCTACTTCTTTGGCCAGTGAGGGGCTGCAGGAGGATTTTGTGTGTGGGACATGGCTGTGATTCCTTGGAGCTCTCTGTAAACCCCTCAAGGAGCAAGACTGGGTTGGAGAAGAGGAGACTGAGGGGAGACCTCATTGCTCTCTACAATTACCTAAAAGAAAGTTGTGGAGAGGAGGGAGCTGGCCTTTTCTACCAAGTGACAGGGGACAGGACAAGAGGAAATGGCCTCAAGCTCTGCCAAAGGAGGTTCAGGCTGAACATTAGGAAAAAAAATTCACAGAAAGGGTCACTGGGCACTGGCAGAGGCTGCCCAGGGAGGGGGTTGAGTCACCTTCCCTGGAGGTATTTAAGGGATGGGTGGATGAGATGCTGAGGGACATGGTTTAGTGATTGATAGGAATAGTTGGACTCGATCTGGTGGGTCTCTTCCAACCTGGTGATTCTATGATTCATAGCAACTGGGAGCTTGTGTGCTTCCCTCTGCTGTGGGGGTTTGGGTGACCCAGCAGCCCCTGTGCCAGCACAGCCCTCCTGCGCTGGGGCTCCTTACAGGTTGCTTGGTTGTTAAAACTAAATTAACTACCAAAATCAGATAGTTGTGATTGGGAAAGAGTGCAGGCTGAGAACAGTCCTGTCATTCTGCCTCCTCCAAAGCCAAAAGCAGTTTATAAATACAGGTAATTCAGGCTTGGCCAGGCAGCAGAAGGCACCATTGCTTCTAGCCACCTCCTGTCAGACCAGCCACAGAAGGACTGGGGAGTGTTTGTGGTTTCGAGACCTGTTCTGCATGCTTATTGCTCAAAGCCTTATGAGCTGCTGTTAGAACAGTGAGCAGCACAAGCGAACATCTGTAGGACTAATTGTGAAACACCTCTTCAGTGTCACCTGTCAGAGCTCTCGGCCTTGATGCTGGTTAGCTCTGCTGAAGCAGGAAGGAGAAACCTCCCGTTTCTCTCTTTTAGATGGTCTTGTATGGTTAAAGCACCACAATTAGCCAATAATTCCTGCTGGCCTAACTGTGTCTCCAGCAGGCGGCAGTGCAGGCCCAGCCCTACACCAATATTCCCCTGGGATAACTGGAAGGAATATAAAGGAATGTGTCAGTGCAGACCAAGCTGTGTCCAGCCCTGGCCTCGCTCCCCCTGCAGGGATTCTCATGTCTATTAAATTCCCCTGTGGCTTCTTCCTTTCCACAGATTCTGTCCAGGTTTTGTATCACCAGAGTCTGTTTCTCTTTAGATAAAAAAAAGATCTACATTCCTTTTTCCACTGCTGGTGCCTGATGGGATACTCACATGGAAAGGGATCTGTTCCCATACCCCCTTATTTTGGGGGAGCTGAGTGTCTGTCACGTTGTAGCCCTTGCTTCCATGTTATTTGATGGGAAAACAGCTCAGCCTTTGCACAGCTACAGTTTCTGCCTGCTCTTGTCTACTTCCTGGGGATTTTCTGGGCCATGCGGTAAAGAAGTCGGCACCAGTGAACTGATGGTTTGCAGTTCTGGATCTCAAGGTGATGGATTAACACTCCACAGAGCTAAATCAATGGATGCAGGGCAAGAATTCATCTGTCAGGTGGTTACTGTAGCTTATTCCGTAGCATCAGGCGCACATTTGGACATCTTTCTCTGAGCCATATGAAAACACTGGTCGTGGATAGCATTTGATCCCAGCGCTTTATTGGGTCAGACTTTAAAAGATATTTATATGAAATTGGAGAAAGCTGACTGTGTCGTGTGGATCTCGGTGCTCAGCCCTCCCAGGAGAAGGTTTGGTTACAAAGGGAAGAGTGGGGATGCCCCCGGCCAAAGTCCTCAGCTGTATTTTTGCTGGTAATTGGTTCCTTTTTCTGGTTGGTTGTTGCTTCCCCCAACTTCCAGGTTTTTTTGCACAGGCAGCTGGGGCCGACATGAGCTTTCTATCAAAACCATTGTTGTGATTGTTTTGGAGCTTCCCCAGGCTGTCACCTCCATCGGTGCCTTCCTGCTGGTGCTCAGTGCTGCATGGGTTTGCCATTTCCTAATGAAGCTTCAGTGTAAATTGCTTGGGAAGGTATTTCCCACACAACTTAGTGTGTTTTCAAAGGCACGGCTGTGGTGCTGGGTGGGAAAGGGGAGGAATTCTCACCTCACCTCCCCTCTCAGCGCCGTGTGGCTCTCAGAAGTTGACAGCGTAGTGTAAACCCAAGTGGAAGGGGGCCTGTAACTCTTGATGCCTTTTCCCAGGGTGAGGAGGAGCACGAGGGCAAGCACTGGGAAGGGAAATGGCTAATTGTTCAGATTTAAGTGGTCATGGTGTTTGTGTGGTCTTAACCCTTGGAGAGAATTCAAAAAGCATTTGCGTTTTGCTGCTGCTTTCCTGCAGATGGTTGTAGTCAACTCTTCCAGTCCAACACCAGCATCAGCAGGAATGTGGGAGGCCCAGGAAATGGGGGATGCTGGAGCCCTTGGTGATTCCAGTGCAGAAAGCCTCTACATTCAAGGTAAACAAGCATGAGGGTAACATCATCCTGTGGGGGGTTATTTATCACTGTGAAAACAAAAAGAGGGTGTGAACTGATGTAAAGTGTCAGTAGCTCAATGTAGAGCTCTACCAGGAAGCTTTCTCCCATTATAAACTTAAACTCAGTCATTTGTTAGTTAAAAAAATCCCATAGTCTCTTAAAAAAACGTTTCTCTGTGTTCTGGTGAATCATTTACTTCCACAATGCTGTTCTTCAAGCAATGGCCTTGCCTTGTGCAGGGAGTAGTCTTTTGGCAGTAACATAGCTGATGTTTGAGGATATTCTCCTTTAACTTCTAATCCAAATGAAAACATATTCTAAAAGAAAAGAAATAGAATACATTTATTCTTTCTTATCAGTTGAGGAGAGGCTTCCTGTTTGCTGTATCGTCTGATTGAGTGAAATCTTGTGCTGTATTGCTTTGTTCCTAAGTTGGGACTCTCACAGCTTGTATTTGGTTGCGTTGCCAGGCATGGAGCTCTTTGAGGAGGCTCTGCAGAAGTGGGAGCAGGCGCTGACCATCAGGCAGAGGGACAGTGCTGGCACCAGCACCCCCGTGCCCTGGGATGGCAGGAGACAGACGGACAGCATGTCTGAGAACATCCCCGAGGTGCGTCTCCACTCTTCCTTTCCCTTTGCCAGCTGAAAGACCAGCCTGGGTGTGGAAGCAGCAATTAGGAGTTTAAAAGAAGAGCAAATTAAGGGCAGAGCCGGGCCAGACTCTGTTTAAGAGCTGTCTATATTTGCAGCTTCCTCATGCAATGCGAGGGGGTGTTTTTAATTTCTTTTTCTTCTTAATAAGTCTCGCCCCCTCATTCTCCAGCTTTTCTACCCACCTTGCAGCATCGTGTCAGTCACTGTCAGGCAAGTCCTCCAGCAGCAGAGGCTGCGGTGGGAAAAAGCTGTAACAAATACAGCAGCAGAGAGAAAGAAATGGCTTTTTTGCCTGGCGGTGTTGTGTCTGTAACTTTTTAACTCAGTTGAAAGTGGAGATCTTGATGGTGGCTGTCGCTTCTGAGGAAGCTGGGAGAAGCAGAGGCTGGCTGCCTGCATGCATTAGTGGGTGAAGTGAAGGAGCCCCTGCTCACTGAGCAAGTGAATCAGGGGAATGTGTAAATTGTTCTGCCTACAGCTACAGACAAAAGACTTTTAGGACAGTGTCTTGGTGTCTTGGACTTGAGGACTATGCAGGGAAGAGGAGATCCAAACTAGAACAGCTCAATGACAGTCAGGAAGAAAAAGAGAGCACCTGTAGCTCAGGACTGTGAAAGGAACTGAATTCTGAACTGCCCAGGAATTCTCTCTGACAAAAAGTGTTTCCAACCTCTTATAAACAGGTAGCAAGGATGCAGGATACTTGTATTTTGTGGTTATCCAAGTCAAATCTGGGTTCTTTTGTTTCTGTCTTTGAAGAGTCCTGTAGTGTTTCTAAAACTGACTTAAAACCAGCTAATTCATTATTAAAATAGATTTCATACTTCTTTTTAATGCTTCTGTCTTCTGGCATTCCCATGTCTTCTTCCTACCTAAAGCAGAAAATGTGCCATAACAGTAGGAAAGTACCATAAATCTTATGTAATGTGGCTTGGTTGGGATATTGAGCTGTATCAGAGCAGACAGAGGGGATGAGGCCAAGATGCTGTGTAAGTCTTATTTATCTTCCTTTTTTTTTCCCCTCCTCTATCCTCCTGTGCTGCTTACAGCAAATTTTGCTTATGCCCAGCACCTTCATCCAAGGACTCTTACTCTGTTATCCATTTCTGGATGCTCTGCAGGTTTTCTGTTGTGAATCCCTCTTGAAATTAGCTTAAAGTCACAAGTCAGGAGAACCAAACCCTCTGTAAGTCAATAAAATAGCTGTTTTTCTGGATGGCAGGTTAAAGTTCTTAAGTTCTTTCTTCCTTTTTCCACAGGAAAACAAAATTGTGGAGCTAAAAAGGCAGAGGGTTTGAATAAGCTGTGTAGAAACTTCCCTCTCCTTATGTTATTAGCTGCATTGTAGGATTAATGAGTCCTTTTTAAACCAGTTAATCTGCAACTGTAAATCCCATTTTACTGAAAATTTCCTTCCATATTTGAGCTGTCAATCTGTCTCTGCCCAGCTGGCTAATGAGGGGTGGCATTTGTGTCTGTTCAAGGAGGAGTCCCAGAGCAGAGAGTTTGCTGAGAAGCTGGAATCCCTCTTGCACCGAGCTTACCACCTCCAGGAAGAGTTTGGGTCTTCGCTTCCATCAGACAGCATGCTGCTGGATCTGGGTATGGGAGCTGGAATGCATTAGAAGGCCAGTTTCTTTTCTGATTTTATGGCTTTTCTGTAATCAGGCAATGAAACAATGACAAAGTACTGTTTGTGGAGTTGGGAGGGATGGCACGGTGGCTAAGAGGGCAGTAGTCCATTAACTCCAACACATGCAGCTTCTTCCTCTCCTCCAGAAAAGACTTTAATGCTTCCACTGACAGATGGGTCATTGCGGCTTCGGACAGATGACGAAGAGAGCTCCATTTCCGAGGACTCCTTCTTCTCTGCAGCAGAGGTGACTGGAGTTTCAGTTGTCTGTAGCAGTTCAGCTGCTTGGAGGGGAGCCACAAAAGCAGTGGAGCTGTACATGTCTTGGTAGAGAAAGATCACAGAACATGGAGCAACAGCCCAATCTGGGAAGTTCAAGATGGATATTGGAAAAGCTGTTTAACTGGGGGCATGGTGCAGCCCTTTCCAGCCAGCATTTCCGTGTCATTTTCCTATCTAAAGTAGAAAATGTGCCGTAACAGTAGGAAAGTACCGTAAATCTAATGTAATGTGGCTTGGTTGTGTAAATTTTAGGGGATATTGAGCTGTGTCAGAGCTTAAACAGCTTTGAAACTGGTGGAAAGAGAAATACCTTTGCATGAAATAATTGGCACTGACATAAGTTTGGTAGCTGAAGGCACATCTTATGTGCTGCCTCTGCATATTTGCAAATATTTAATGAGATCATTTTGTTCTTCCCATGCCTTTTGCCACCTCTACAGCTCTTTGACCCTCTCCACTTTGAGGAAATACCGTTCCACCTCTCTAAGCCAGTAGCGGCGTATGAAGAAGCTCTGCAGTTAGTGAAGGAAGGGAGAGTTGCGTGCCGGACGCTGAGGTGAAGTGCCAGCTGGAGCTGTGGGTCCTTTTCTCAAGGCTCCTTGGAGCAGCGTGAACACATCATTTGCCTTTGAGCAGCTCTATAACCAGGATAACCCTTTGGGGGCAGAAACTCTTCGCATCCTTCCTGCTGGTTTGGACTTCCAGGGGAACTGTAGATTTTTAGAACACATGTTGAGGAAGGGTAATGGTCCCAGAAAATCAGAAATGAGAAATGTGCCTGTTCTGTGTGGCTGCCTGGCGTGGTTCTGTGCTGGAACAGCCTTTGCAGAGGTGCTGTGGTTCCCCAGGGAGCTGCACAAAGGCAATGCAGTTGTTACTTGCTCCCAGGTGCACACTGGGATTTGCTTTTTTTTTAGGGGAGTGTAGTTGTTAGGATCACAGACATCAGGAGAGCTGATACTTAGGCAATAATTCTCCTTTCCCTCTAGGACAGAGCTCCTTGGCTGCTACAGTGACCAGGATTTCCTTGCAAAGCTGCACTGTGTCAGGCAGGCCTTCCAGGTGAGAATGGCAAAAGGCTTTTGAGTTCCTGTGGTGTGTTGTTGCCAGCAGCATGTTCTCTGCCTGAGCAAGCGTGAAGTCTTTGTAGAGCAAAAGCAGAAGCAGCAGCGTACTGAGCTCCTGTTTCTTAACTCCGTTGTCCAGTCCCAGTTGACTTGATTTGGAAAGGAAGAGGATCCCCTGGTCCCCATGCCCACCTTGAGCAGTGTTAATGTGGCCACTGATTCTGGCTTAGTTTTGGGAGGTGAAATATTGGTAATTTCAGAGTGGTCCAGGAGCTGCTGCTCCCACTTGAGAGCTTTTTGCTGGGTTGGAGTCAAACCTCTGAAGTTAAGGAGCAGGGTTTCCTTGTCCTCACCATAACCCATGTCCTAAGAATGTATGTCTAGAGCCTAAACCGCAGCTTTTGTGCTCTGGCCCCACCGCTGCTCCGTGGCTCCTGTGCCCCTGTTGCTGCTTCTATTCTTTTAGCCCAACTTTAAACTCGCTTCCTGGAGACAGTGGTTTTGTTTTCTAGACTCCAGCCTATTAAAGGTTAATGATACTGGTATATGCAGCATTGCACTGCTCTGTGTCCTGTCTTTTTTTCTCCCAGCTCAGAATTCGTGTGCGCGTAGGCGTTCACAGGAGACTTCTTGTGTTCCCTTTGCAGGAGCTGCTGGAGGATGAAAGCAATCAACTGTTTTTTGGGGAGGTCGGGAAGCAGATGGTGATAGGACTGATGACAAAAGCTGAAAAGGTAGGAATTTTGTCTAACAATTCAACTGTGAGCACAGGGACGCTTAGTCCTGCATCCCAGTCTAGATAGTCCAATGTCTTGGAAGGATAAAAAATATTTAGAATCTGTGTGCTGGTGACTGTCGTGTTGGTGCTTTTATTCTTGTTTAACCGAATTCTCTTGAAAGAAGCTGTCTGTGCTGCTCCTGCCCTCAGTTTGATGCTGTGCCTCACTGGAGCGTACATAGGGCTGGGGCTGCGTATCAGCAATGGCATCGTGTCAGGGAATATGGGAAAGGTAAAAGAGAATCAAACCTTTGCCTCAACCACACACCAGCCCTCAGATCCCTGGCTTAGCACTGCTTATCCCCTAAACAAGGAGATCATCGCTTGTACGGTGTTAGTCCCATGCTGGCTCAGTTTGCTTACAGTTTGCTTCCTCCTTCCTTGAAGAAAATGGAGCAACACGGGTGCTTTGAGTCACAGCTGAGCCTGGGGCCATCCGTACCTCGCAGAAATTAATTCCCTCTGTCTGCACAAAGTGTTTTTGGCTGAAAACATCAGCCAGTTGCACGCATGGTGTTAGCAACAAGTAGAAGAGTGAAACTTTGGTCAAAATGCCCCCGGCTGCTGTACCTAATGAAGTGTTTGGTTCCTCTGTTCTCCCAGAACCCCAAAGCTTTTCTGGAAAGCTATGAGGAGATGCTGCGGTACGCACTGAAGCAGGAGACCTGGGCGACCACTCAGCAGGAGCTGGAGGGCAGAGGGGTTGGTAAAGATGTTCGCTCTAGAAAGTTGTAGAGGAGCTGGAGGATAATGAATTCATAGGAATGGGCCAGGAGTGACAGAACTGCTCTGACATACAATTAGTTTGCAATTGTACATTGTTGGGGAGGGTGAGGGGAACATTGGCTGTTGGGGTGTTTTAAGCTTTGTGGCAAATCTTGCCTTCAGCAACATCAGCTCTACTGTAGCTAAAAAAACCCACACCAAACCCCAAATCCTCTTTTTTTTTTTTTTCTTTTTTCCCCTAGAGAGCACAAGCTGCTGTTTATGAGTCTATAAGATTTGTTTGCCATTTGACTGTTTTTTTTCTGGACACAGGATTAGTAAATCTCTGGACCAGCCCCTCTGTGAGCTGTGAGCTGAGTGTGCACAGTTCAGTCCTCCTGCCTTGGTGGCAAACTTCAGCTCATTAAATTCTGTTGCTTCAAGGCAAAAGAGAGAAGTCCATCCGCTTTTTCGAAACCTGTTTCCTTTACAGACTGTTCTGCTCTCTGGTAGGTGGTGTGCATGAGTTTCTTCGATATCGTGCTGGACTTCATCCTCATGGATGCTTTTGAGGATCTGGAGAACCCTCCCTCTTCTGTGCTGGCTGTGCTGCGCAACCGATGGCTCTCCGACAGCTTCAAGGAGACGGTGCGCTAAGCGGGTCCTTGTGCTGAGTGTGAGATCACGGTGCCAAGAGCAAAACCTTGGCCGTCCTGGCTGAGCTGAATACACTCTTTGGAAATAACCATGCTTTCTTGAAGCTCTAGGCAGCAATCTTCAGTACATGTAAATTGTTTGCAGGAAAGCTTTCCTTATTTTGAAAGCATCTGGTTGGCTCCAATACACTTAATTCTCCAGTGGCCTTTCTCAGGGATATTCGGCAACCACCTTGCTGCCCAGGGAAGGGGTTGAGTCACCTTCCCTGGATGTGTTTAAGGGATGGGTGGATGAGGTGCTGAGGGACCTGATTTAGTGATTGATGGGAATGGTTGGACTCGATGATCCAGTGGGTCTCTTCCAACCTGGTGATTCTATGATTCTGTATTGGCAGACTTCAAGCACTTTGGCTTTTCTGGAATAGGTCTTGAGTGACCAAATCTGCTCCCAATTCACTTAGGTTTTGCCAGTAACTTTAGAGTTGTTGGCACAAAACTGTTTTGATATTGTGATGGCAACATGTTGGTAAACTACTTTTATTCTGAAAAGTAATCCCGGTAACTGATGGTCTCTCTGTTAATTGTAGGCTCTAGCAACTGCCTGCTGGTCAGTTCTGAAAGCAAAAAGGAGGCTTTTGATGGTAAGCGAGATTGATTTAAAGGGAAAGAATGAATGTGTTTGAAGCTGAAAAGATAACGCCTAGATCTTGACAAAATACAAAATCTATGTGGTATAACTGAACTGAGTGGCATTCTTTGTGATGCTTTAAAGCCCTGGGGTCCTGCTGACATTGCTGCAGCGCTGTGCCAATGTTTTACTGAATCAGTCTGAGTTTATTCTCCCTTTTTATTGTTGTGAGGATTCAAAAGACAATGTTTCCTATCTGGTATTCCCTCTCTCTGCTCACAATGCCCTAGGAATGGTCACAGACACCAAGCAACAGGGCGCTGCTCCTGCATTGCATTTTCCATGTTGGCCGTACAATGAATGGCTCATGTGCTTCTCTGCTTCCCAGTACTGACTAGCTATTATTTGATGCATTTCCCTTAAATCTGTGGCTTTCTAAAGTATAACAGCAGATGAGTTAATGGACTTTGAGAACAGGAAACTGCAACTTCACGACCCCGGTTCAACCCCGTGGCCTCTAGCAGGTTTACAAGTCCTGTCCCACAACCAGCTGGTGCAACTGGGTTTGCCTCATGAGATGGTGCAAAGAGAAGTGAGAGCACTGGGAACTGTATTGGTGCTGCTGTACAGTAGCTCTGTCTTATATATTTGCATGCCCTTTCCTGGCTTGGCCTGGAGATTATAAATAGTCTATAAAGAATGCCTGATGGTTGCCTTTCATTTTCTTCTATTTATTTTCCTACTGAAATAATAGTTTAGAAATATGAAGGTAGAAAATTTTACTCATCCTGCACGGGATCAGAAAGATAAATGTAATTCTGCAGGAAGATGTGTTCTTAAGTAGCTCTTAACTTCAGTTGCTGAAGCATGGTGCTTTCTGGCAGGGAGTTTGGTAGCTGATCGAGGATAAGCTGCTAATTCTGTCTGAGAACCTAGACCAACCAATTCTTTCCTTCTCTCTGGCAGGTACCAGATGGCTTTATCTCTCATTTCTACTCCGTATCGGAGCATGTCAGTCCTGTTCTAGCCTTTGGTTTTCTGGGGCCCAAGCAGCAGCTTTCTGAAGTCTGCGGTTTCTTCAAGGTAAGATGGCTTTTCTGTATCTAATGTGAGTGGAGCTCCTGCTAACTGCTGGCTTAAAGCTGCAGGCGTGAGCTTTTGGTGACTGATGCCATGTTAAGAAACTTGGCTCTGTAAAAAACTGTTAAAAAATCACTGTGTTTCGAGATGCAGATTGCTGAATTCATATTGATAAAAACTCCCAGCACTATTTACCACAGCTGATAGAAAAAGGGTCTGATGAGATCAATTTACACCTTCAGTACTGAAAAAGATGAGTGCATATGCTGAAAGAATGTCTTGTCTAAGAGCGTATGGGATCTCAAAGTTATATATTTGATCTTAAAGCCTAAATCCTCTTGTTGTTGATACTATCGTGAGAGTCTGCATTGTATTCATTAAATGTTTGCATGGATGTTGCCACGGACATCAGCATTGCTTTCTGGGCTGCAGGAACTCTGATGTCCTGTTTGAGAGGCATGAGGGGATCTGGCCACAGATGTGATATCCAGCCTGAAGCAGATCTTTGCAGGAACTCTGATGTCCTGTTTGAGAGGCATGAGGGGATCTGGCCACAGATGTGATATCCAGCCTGAAGCAGATCTTTGCTTGCATGGCAGAGGTGCAAAATTCCTTTGGGGTTCTCTGGTTGCTGCAGTTCAGGCAGCTGGTGTTGGCAGATGGGAGAGAGATCTCCTTACCGTAAACCTTCCTTTTGTCTCTGCAGCACCAGATAGTGCAATATCTGAAGGACATGTTTGATTTGGACATCGTGAGATACACAACGGTGCAGTCGCTGGCAGAAGACATTTTGCAGCTGTCGCGGCGGCGCAGTGAGATCCTCTTGGGATATCTGGGCACCGAGACTTCCCCTGAGATGAACGGCATGCTTCCCGGTGAAAATGAGCCACTGAAGGAGCTCATCTAGTGTCAGCCAGGGGAGGAAAAGTTTTGCACAAGGACCTTTTTCCTCCCAGAGATGGATAAAACTACCTGAAATGTGGCAGCAAGACTTATCGCAACACACAGCAACCTGGTGGGACCTTCTGCTTTTTGTAGCCAGTAGTGTTTGCTGGGATGGATCCAGGACCACTTGCCAGCTTATGGTTTGAATTTCTTCTTTGTTCCACCTTCCTGTTCTTTTTATTAGCGTCATTTTTAATGTGTCATATAAACTATGACTGCCTGGGCCCAGAGTTATGCCCAGTTCTCTCGAATAGGGCAAAGTATGTACCTGTTTGACCTGTGCATTTTCTGAGAGGTAATCTGTGACGTTTACGATGGTGTGTGGGAGCAGGAACGTCGTTGGTAATTTCTCCACTTGACCCTTATCTTTTATGGGAGGCGTTGTTTGTTTTGGGATTTTTATTATTGTTCTTCTCTGCTGTGTTTCTGCAGACATTGCTGCTGATTTTCACCTTTCGTGTTTTAGCACATGCAATGTGACTAGCAAAGATTTCTTTCCTAAGGAGGAAGAAATACTTCTGTAAAGCACTGATGTAAAACGCAGACTTCTGTAAGCAGTCTGAAGCTCCGAGGAAGTTTGTCTGCTCTCTGTGTTGCTGCTCTTTGCAGGCTAGCTGATGGGCTCTGTGCTGAGGTGTGCGTTTGCCCCTAAGGCAAGTTTGTGTGAGGAGAGGGTGGGTTTGTATCCTGCCTGTGCGTGCACCAAGTCTTTAACATCCATCAAAGTGCCTTGCTGTATTTCAGAATGAGCCAGCAGCAGTTTGCGCTGGGTAGGAGGTGTGGGGTGTGCACAAGGAGAGAGAACCGGTCTAGTGTGGTGCCTGTTCCTGTTATGCGCAAGGAATTCAGAGGTGTAGGTGTTGGATGTGGTGTACAAAGAGGGAGGCAGCGGGAGAGCTGGGATCAAGCTGCTAGAAAGGAATCAACTCTTTGTAGTCTGTCAGTCCTAAGAAAGGAAGCATAGTTTTGGGTATCAAATGCATGCGTATGTAGAACCTTCTTGTCCTGAGATGGACTCTTCTCAAATGATGTGTTCCTGACCACAGAGCTAATACCTGAACTTTGGTACTAGTACCAAACTCAGTACGTGGCCCAGAGCCACTATTTAGTGGCTCTGGGCCACGTACTGAGTTTGGTACTAGTATAGGATAGTATCAGGGGAGCACTCTGGACTTGAAGCAGTTCTGGTTTTCATATGGTGTTCACAGTGATTTTCTGGGTCCTCTGGGTGTCACAGATGAAGGGTGATGGTCCTGTGCTTCCTCCTGTTCCAGTCCACATACACCTCCAATACCCAAGGAGGTCTTCAGGGAGAAGAAAAGGAGGACTTTCAGAAAAGCACGGGCTTCACTGTTTTTTACAGATTTTACAGACACTCCCTTCTGTCTGTTCCTGGTGAAAGGTGTAAGTCTGATCTAACCGTTTTTTTGCAAGGGAAACAAAGAAATAAGGATCTGGAGTTTCCATATGCGTGGAAAGCCAGTGCATGGGCTTGGAGAATACAAATGTCTTCTGTCTTCTTCTTCAGAAATATAATGTGGATTCTGCTAGTAAAATCAGGAAGGAAATCAGCAGGGAAAAAGGAAACGGGAGGATGTAAAAGGAGTAGATTAATGCTCCTGAGATGCTTGCAAGAGGGTGAGTATAGAGCATGTAACATCTGTTGCTCAATAAGCGCATCAGACTGATGTGGCTTATCCTGACAACCACATTAATGCAATAAACAAGACAGTGCTGAGGCAGAAGTGAAGACCAGCTGACCCGAGTGAGGCTGCATGAAATAAAAATGTTAGGAGGAGGGTTTAAGAGGCAGCAGTTAAACTAGCAAAGGTCTCTGAGGTGTCTTGCTCCTGGTAACATGCGGTGAGAGAAGGAACAGAGGATGTTGTATTAGCATGGCACACCTGCTGCGTGTAAACTGTGATTCAAAAGGATGTTGTATTCTGAAAGCAAGTTACTTTGCCAAAACAAAAGTTTATAGTGCTTTGTGCTCTTGTCTGGGTGGTTTAGAAGACAGAGAAACTTCAGCAGCTTTGTATAGCGGTTAAAAAGATGTTAAATGTGAAGATTAATGTCATAAGGTGGATTGTAATTCTAAACAATCAATGCTGTTAATTTCTCATTTTTAGAGTTGTTTTATGTGTATTTATTTACTACTATGAGTGTCTTCTGGCCTCAGTGCTGGGGCAGCCAACCTGCTTTGTGTACAGACGAGAACGCTGGCCTCTGCCTTTGGCTTTTCGCATCCTTGCAGGAGAAGATACTGAAATGGGGTCCCCACGAAACAAACACTAACTTGCACTGCAGCTTTTTAAGTTAAGAAATTGTAAATTCCTAATCAATCAAATGGAAGAAGATAAGTTTTACGACAGCTTTATGCTTTTCCTTAGCCCTTATTGCAAGTGGGGTACGCTGGTTAAAGAGGGATCTTCCTTGAGAACATCCACAGCTTCTTGGACATTGAGTTCTCCCCCTCTGCCCACCAGTGCTAACTTGCTCCTGCACGAGCCAAGGATGTCTGCTGAGATAAACTGATTTTCTATTTACAGGGGAGGATGCTAAACTTCTCTGTGCTACCCCCTTACCCCTGCTGTTTCATTGCTGCTCTTCCTCTTTCCCCAGTCCCTCTGTAGCTTGAGAGGAAAGGCAGAGGAAGGGTGTTTGCAGCCTCTGTGTGGTGCTGCTTGGATCAGTGAGCTGTTCCTGTGGGAGAAGCTCTCCCTGACCTTGAGGGGTGGTGGTCAGTAACCTGCTGCCTTCAGTTCCTTTGGCTGCAGCCCCAAGAAGGAGCTCGGGCTGCTCATGCTGCTCACATCCAGAGCAGGGCTTGGCCAAGCAGCAGCCACCTCACACTCATCTGTTTTGCAGGGTGGAGTTAAAGGTTGTGATGGAACAACTCTCTGCCTTCTGGCTGCATACGAGATTCCTAGAAAATTCTCCTTTCCCCAGCATATTGTGTTCTAGCAAAGGAAATTCTTCAGTATTAGTCGCGGATGAGTTACGTGTTCCAGTAGGACCTCTAGAGATAAGATATTTGCCTTTTTTATAATGAACCCTTATTCTCAAGGGGTTAAATCATTCTGGGTTGACACTTGCAAGATTTTAACACTGATGGGGATTTAAAGTGGCTTAGCAGTGATGAAATAAAATCCTTCAATGGTTTCAGATGCTTAAACAGGATTTCAAATCTGCATGACTTTCAGTTTTTATGTGGACATTGTAACAAGCTTCACCAGTGGTTAAAGTACATACTCGGTACTTTAGTGTGTGTGTAGAGACTACACCAAATGGCTCCTGGCAGGTCTTCGTGGGCTTTAACAGCACAAATATATCAATAAAAAAAGAATGAGGAAAAATCTGCCTTGTTGTATCTCCAGGATCAGTGTGGCTTTGAAGATCACGACTCACGCTCTCATACAAGGAGGTGGGAAAGCAGGATTTTATCGACCCCTCTTCAGTAGAACATTCCTCTGCCATATCTGAAACTAATGAATGTAAACTCGTGCCTGTTTTCTCTTGATTTCCTAAAGGTATACAAATCTGTACTTGTTTTGTGTCTTTCTTTTTCTTTGCAGCTGTTTTTTTAACACCTTTACTCTTAGGATGTGGGCATTACCGATCAAATAAAACTTTCCTTCCTGATGCTGGTTTTTGTTTCTAAATTTCCTGGTGAGACTTGCTAGGAACTCAACTCTTTGGTTTCTGATTTAGGTGACAGTTGTGGTGACTCCACTGGTGCTGGAGTTGTGGTATAAAACAAGGCTTACTGTTTCCTAGAGTCAAGATGCTGAAGTCACAGCATGTAAGGGTTTGGTTTGCGTGAGGAGCTTTCCAGGTTCTACTGGAGACAAGTCAGTAGATTGAGCAGGCTGTAAAGTAAACTAAACCTGTGCTTTGAGCATGGTTGAAAATGGTGGGGTTTCACTTTTCAGCTTTTTCTGTGGTGGTTTGCTTGTGTTTGGGTGTGGTGTGGGTAGCAGACTGCGATGAAGCGATAACAGAAATCCCAGTAAGGAGCAGAGTCTCTTAAACATTGTCCAAGCTCTTGTTGCATACTTATCAGCCTCCCAAACTATGCGAAAGAAACCCAGAGTCAAGCCTGTGGGTTGATATCAGAGGTGCCCATCTGCTGAGCAGTGTGGGAGACTCATCTTCTCGTTCTTCTGAAGCGACTGCAGCATGTTTAAATACTTTCATTTTTGAATAATATAGAAACCAGACTGAATCAGATAGGCTGTTTGCTTCTACGGTGATTAAGAGTTCAACCATATGATTAGAAGTAAAAATAAGCCTGAGTTATCATTAATGCAAGCCTGTCAGGAGCGATGATATATGCAAATAAAACCTTCATTAACAGGAAAATTTTTCTCTGATGCCACACCCTGCAGGTTAGTTGCAAGAGTTAAAAGGAGTTTATCCTTGTTTCCATGGTGTCAGACTGTATACTCATTACAGCTGCAGAGCAGCTTTGTGCTTTCTCGTGCTGAAGGAACAGAGCAAAGGCTGCTCCGTGTATTGACACTTTCTTCTTGTGTTCAGGAAGGAGTGGGTGAATACAGCAATGAAGCCCACAATTTTCCCTACTTGTCATGGTACATAGATCAAATGTAATCCACTCTGCCAGCATAAGTCTATATTCAATAGCTTGGAAAGGAGGAGATTTATTTAACTCGAATAATGAAAGCAGTAAATCACTCATGCTACCTTGTAGCAGTCATCTGCAATGAACTGAACTTCTGCAGTAAATATTTGCTCTTTCTTTCCAAATAATACGACTTCAATGCTATTTTTCTTCCTGCGATGCCAGGCAAAGTGTCACCTTTGAAGAGGCTGTTGAAATTAATTGGACAGAGGCATAATTGCACTCTGAAAACAAGTGTATTACAACAGCAGGAAAAGAAGTGAGTGTTCGTAGGGTTCTGAAATCATAGTTTATGGTGAACGTGCTAAGGGATAAAAATCGTAGTCCATGTGCTGTCCTGACATATAAATTAAAGGCAAGCCCTTGGCTACATTTATCGCTTCTTGCGCTGCTCCTGCATGTTTATTTTTCTTTATCTTTTAAAATTGAATTAACTTTGACAGCTAGGTCAGAAGCTGTATTTGTCTTCTACATCCTTTTCTGTGCAATGCTGCTCATTTATCTGACTTTTGAAGTGCTGTGCTGTTTGTGTTCTGCTTTTTTGCTGGGCTCTGCTCGTAAGTATTATTTCCTGGTCTCACATATGGGAACATTCTTTTTGGTTTGATCTCCAAAGTGGGTGTTTTCAGTGGCCAAAGGAATATTGGGTTGCCTCTCTGAGCTACCTGGGCCAATACCTCACCACTCTGTATGAAAAATTTCTCCTTAATATCTAATCTGAAGTTCTTTTTTAGCTTAAAACCATCACCCCTTGTCCTATTGCTACAGACCCTGCTAAAAAGTTTCCTCCTGTCTTTCTTATCAGCTCCCTTTTAAGTATTAAAAGGCTGCAAAAAGGTTTTCTTGGAGCCTTCTCTTCTCCAGGCTGAAGAACCCCAACTCTTCCAGCCTGTCCTCATACAGGAGGTTCTCCAGCCCTCGGATCATCTCCGTGGCTTCCTCTGAACCTGCTCCAACAGCTCCTTCCTGTGCTGAGGACTCCAGAGCTGGATGCAGGGCTCCAGGTGTGGTCTCACCAAAGAGAGGAGCAGAGCATTCTATGACTCTATGATCTTCTCACCCTTGGAAAGGTGATGGGAGAGAAGCGTTGGGTTTTCACCAGTGGGGCAGCCCCTCACCACAATAATGAAAGCAGTAAATCACTCCTGCTAACTTGTAGCAGTCTTCTGCAATGAACTGAGATTCTGCAGGAAATATTTGCCTTTTCTTTACAAATAATATGACTTCAATGCTATTTTTCTTCCTGCAATGCCAGGCAAAGTGTCACCTTTGAAGAGACTGTCTGCTGGAGTCTCCTCTGCAGCCTTTCCCCAGCTCAAAGGTGAGGTCAGGCAGAGCTGGAGCCAAAGCTCCACGTCAGCAAGAGATTTGACTGTTGTGAGGTTCATAACTACATTAAAACGAGTCCTTGGAAAGTAACAGAATATGCATAAGATTTCTGGGACAATTTATCCACATGAGAGGGAAATCCATCCTGTCCCAGCTCTCGTCTCGCTGCACAGGATCGATGGGGATCACTCCCTCACCTTGCCTTGCCCTTTACCAGAATCCTGGCAAAGGATTCTCCTTTTCTAAAACTCCAGAACAAGCTTTAGAGAGTGTATTTTGCCAGCATTTTCAGTGTCACTTGTAGTGACGGGATGAGGGGGAATGGCTTTAGGTTGGAGGGAGAAGATTTAGATTGAATATTAGGAAGAAATTCTTCATGGATTGGGATCGCTCCCTCGCCTTGCCCTGCCCTGGTAAAGGATGCTTGCTTTCTAAAACTCCAAAACGAGCTTTAGGGAGTGTATTTTGCCATCATTTTCAGTGTCACTTGTAGTGATGGGATGAAGGGGAATGGCTTTAGGCTGGAGGGGGAAGATTCAGATTGAATATTAGGAAGAAATTCTTCATGGATTGGGATCACTCCCTGTTGCCCAGCCCTGATAAAAGGATTATCTCTCCCCGAATGGCTCGTATGGCGTTTATCAGCCACCGCCGGGGCTCCCAGAGGCTCCTAAAGGCTCCTAGAGGGTCCCACAGGCCTCCCATTCCTGCTCTCATTCCCGCCCCCGCCTGGCCCCGCCCCTTCCGCAGGGCCTCACGTGATTGGCCGAGCCCCGGCCGCGCCCTCCCCTGGGGCAGCGGCTACGCCCGCCGATTGGCTGAGCCGCTCCCGGGCTGCGGTTTTGATTGGACGGCGGCCCGGCCGGCACCTCCTGCCATTGGCTGGCACCTCCCCGCGCCCCCGCCCATTGGCTGCACCTCCCCCTAAACGCGTCCCCATTGGCCGGCGCGGCCCGGCCCGGTATCCGGGTAAAGATGGCCGCAGTCGGAGAGTGCTCGCTCCCAGCTCCGTGGCGGCCGGTTTCTTTCACCCACGTCGAATATCCCGCAGGTAAAGTTACGGGTTTATCTCAGCCCGGGCTCCGGGTCGGCCGTTCCGCTCCCGCCTCTCCACGGCGTCTGTGAGGGCCGGGCGGGAGGCTGCCAAATAGTGAGCCATTGAGCAGCCGCCGCGCGTGCGCGCTAGGGAGGCAGCGGGAGCCCCCCGCTGCCAGATAGTGAGCCGTGGGGTCCGCATGCGCTCGGGGGGCAGGCTCCGTCCCCCACCGGGGCTGCTCCTTGCTACCCTCCCCACAGTGCTGCCTTGTCTACCTTACAGCGCAGCCCTGGCCACGTGTGGCTGCCCGTGGGCATCGGGGCGGCAGCCCCAACGCTGCCCCTCAGCAGCATGGTGGGGTCAGGGGTCCCCTCTCTGCTGTCCCCCGCAGCCCCCGTACTGCCCCACAGCCCCCAGTGCTGCCCCTCAGCAACATGGTGGGGTCAGGGGTCCCCTCTCTGCTGTCCCCCACAACCCCCGTGCTGCCCCACAGCAGCGTGGTGGGGCCAGAGGTCCCCTCTCTGCTGTCCCCCACAGCGCTCGTGCTGCCCCACTGCCCCCAGCGCTGCCCCACAGCAGCATGGTGGGGTCAGGGGTCCCCCACGGTCCCCGTGCTTCCTCATGGTCCCCAGCGCTGCCCCACAGTAGCGTGACTGGGCCAGGGCTTCCCTCTCTGCTGTCCCCCACAACCCCTGTGCTGCCCCACAGCAGCGTGACGGGGCCAGCGGTCCTGTCTCTGCTGTGTCCCATAGCCCCTAGAGCTGCCCCACAGAAGCATAGTGGGGCCAGGGGTCCCTTCCCTGCTGAGCCCCACAACCCCCGTGCTACCTCACAGCAGTGTGGTGGGTCCAGGGGGCTGCTCTTTGCTGCACCCCGTAGCCCCCTGTGCTGCCCTGCAGCAGTATAATGGGGCCAAGAATCCCCTCTGCTGTGCCCCACAGCAGTGTGATGGGGCCAAGGATCCCCTCTCTGCCCTGCCTCACAGCCCCTGTGCTGCCCTATAGCAGCGTGATGAGTCCAAGGATCCCCTCTGCTGTGCCCCACAGCCCCTGTGTGTCCCAGAGCAGTGTGATGGGGCAAGGATCCCCTCTCTACCCTGCCCCACAGCCCCTGTGCTGCCCTGTATCAGCATGGTGGGGTCAGGCATGCAAGTAGGAGCAGGACCCGTGGGTGAGGAGTCTGGAGAACAAGTCTTATGAGGAGCAGCTGAGGGAACTGGCATTGTTTAACCTGGAGAAAAGAAAGCTGAGGGGAAACCTCACTCTCTGCAGCTTCCAGAAAGGAGTGTGTAGTGAGGTAGGTGTTGGTCTCTTCTCCCAGGTAATAAGCGATGGGATGAGAGGGAACAGCCTCAATTTGTGCCAGAGCATATTTAAAGTGGATGTTGGGAAATACTGTTTAACTGGAAAGGTTCTCAAGCACTAGAACCGGCTGCCCAAGGTAGTGGGGGAGTCACCCAGAGGTGTTTAAAAAGATTTGTAGATGTTATTTGGTTTATGGCTGGACTTGATTGTCTTAAATATCTTTTCCAACATAAGCGGCTCTGTGATTCTGTGATCTGGGTCGATGCTGCAGGTCTGTCTTGGTGTGTCCCAGGGATAGTGAGCCCTGCTGTGCCCTCATGGCACTAGGAGCTGTGCCAAGGCAGCTCAGTCCCTGGGTTGGGCTTGGCTTCTATGTTCTTCTGCCATTCCTCTTCTCAAATATGTTAATGTGAAAGCCTAGGAGAGACAGTGGAGATAATCTTTCCACTACCAATATATTCATTTTTGTATCCTCTGTCCTTATTGGAACCTGGCAGTACGCAGAGTGTCCTGTTTGTGGGATTGGATCAGGAAGTGAAGGTGGTTGGAATTGCTGCGCAAGGGTTATCTGTCAGACCTTAAAGAATGTGACCTAGAATGATTATTTTCCTCTCTGCATTGAGTGTCTTTATACAGGCAGATGAAGATGGTGGTTGTGTAGAGTGGATAAATCACCACTGAGATTTGGGTTATGTACTGAGGGGATGAACACTGTGTTTGTCTTGGATAAAACATGCAATTGTGGAAGCCTGTAAAGTGGTGACGAAGGACTAAAACATTAAAACAGCTGGAGGTACAAAACTGTCTGAATTTGTTGTGGTCTAGAGAAATGAGTTGCAGGAAGATGATAGGTCCGATACTTTTACCTGGATTTCGGGAAAGTGCTCCAACTTTACTAGGAAAGCGATGTATGGCTGAACTCCAGATCCATAAAGCTGCTAGATAATGTATGTTTATAAAACAGCAAAGTTGGCAGTCTGCTCAGCACCATAGAGTTAATGGAGCCTTGTGCTGATAGAGAGGGGTCGGAATGAGAAATAGATCCTGCTTTTACCGACATACATTATTAAGCTGTCTTGGCCCGTCAAGTGTTGTGTGGCAAACGTCTTTTGCTCTCGGCTCATCCTGGAGGCTGCTGGCCTGGAGCGCAGCGTGCTGAGCCGCTGTGGCAACTGGCTCTTAAAGTCTCACGTCTTTAAAGACTTCCAGTGCAGAGCTGCTGTCATCCCAGCTTTCATCTGCTGATAGCGATGGTCCCTCTCGCTGTGATCAGGTGAAAAGCAGTCACTGCTGATTTCTCTCTGGTAGATGAAGCCCGTTACTGGGCTTCTGCTTTTAATTGTGAAGGGGAGAGATGTTTCCAGCACAGTGCTCGCCCTCCTTATCTTTACCTAATATCTCCTTATCAATAGTGCAAAACACCTAGCGCCCATCCTTATTGCTCATATGGCTGCTCTGTTCCCTGGGGCTTTCTGCGATGTCAGCTCTGAGCAAGATCAAGTGAGAAACAGCAGATGAACTGGTCTGAGTAGTGGGGTCGTGGAGACTTGTCTAAAACAAACATTCCCTGTAGTAACTGTCAAGATCAGACACAGGGAGACGATCTTCTCAACAGCAGTGATACAGGTAAGTGTGTTAAATGTGCTGCTGAAGGGGATGATTGTTAAATATATCATCCTGATACGTATTTCAGGAGTATCTGGTTCTTTTCTGGCCTGGTGTTGGTTGCTGGCAGGTACACGTTTCCAGTAATCAGCTGGAGATTGCATAGGGACTGCTAAGACCTTTGATGCATATTTAAAAGCTACACTTTGAATATGTCTCCTTGCTCTTTGAACCCATTTCTGCTTTGGATCTCTCAGCGTCTTTGGCACTGAGCTTTGTAACTTAATGTGATGGTTGTTTCTTCTCTGCTCTTAAGTCCACTGCTCAGTAATTTCTTCAAATTTCTCTCCATTTCTCCATATCATTCATGGCTTTCTAGAGCTGTTGTATCCTCTGTTTTCCTTTTTCAGCTGAAAATTTGAGCTATTTGAAGTCTTCTGAGTGGCTCCTCTTTCATTCTCGTTACCTTTGTTCCCTTTCTGTTTGCTTTCTCTGTGTTTGTTATCCCTTTCAGAGTAACACCAGAATCACGTAAGTTTTTGCAGTGCTGTATCAGTATCTTATTTTGCTCTTAAAAATGTTGTCTTTTGCCTTTTTGTTGCCTTTTTGACAGCTGCAGAGTATTGGATTCTAATTCTGAAGGTATTGGCTCACACTAAGCCTGAGGCTTCTTGTTTGATAACAGTTAAACTGAATCCTGTCATGTTGTGTATAATTAGGGTTTTTTCCCCTGTATGCAATGCTTTGCATGGGATGACTTTTTGTTGCAGACTTAAAACTCATCTTCAGGGACTTCCTGTCTGCAGGGTGGATTTCACTGGAGAAACATTGAGTTCCTGGCTTGTTTGGTTTTTTTTTTTAATTATTATTTGGAGAAAAGAAAAACAACTTCCTCTCCTCGGTGCAGCTGGGATCCTTACAGCTCTGGGGCTTTCTGGGCCTCCTCCTCTTACACTGGGAGAATCCTTTATGAAGAGAAACCTGATGTGCGAGCACCTTTCTCTGCAGATTGACAAGGGACCTTCCCTTTTTCTCAGTGGTGGAGGGTGTTTGCTGCAATTGGGCAGAGTTGGAGAAGCAGGTGTGCAGAATCAACTCATGGGAGCAAAAGTGCTTGTGCTGCGAGTGCCCCTGCTCTCCGATCTCGTTGCTGTTCACTGCCAGCACGTGCTGCTTCTCTAGGAATGTTTATCCTGATAACCTTTGCTGTGGTGTCCATTTAGGATGGTAGTTCACCAGTCAGGTCTTGTTTCGTGGCTGAGTAATAGTGTCTGTGGAAAGAAGCAGATACCACTCGCTTCTTTAACGCCGGGTTTAACATTTAATCTTCCTGCAGAAATCTCATGTCTGCTGTGCGCCTTTTATGCCAGAATTTAAAGCCTCCTGAAGGTATTTTTACTGTCCCCCCAACTCGTGATACCAGGATATGCGCAAGCAGAGGAAATGAGGATCCATCATGAATATTTACTGGTGTAAACGCATGTGACATACATACGCTGCGTGTTGTCTGCGCAGCTCGCACGCATGCATCTCGTCAGGAGCATCCGACAGCGGCAGCGCCACAAATAGATGCTTCAATAGGAAGCAGTGGTGGTAAAACTAGATTTTGTGGCAGGATGTGGTTAGAGTGCTGTCAATTCACATTTTTGCATTCTGTACAGGTTAGGCTTGGATGTTTCCACTGAAAGGATGCTGGGTAAAATGTTGAATTGGAGCAGAAGTAGATGATGAATGAAGGCTGAAAAAAAATAGCGTGCTTCGGAGCTATGAATAGTGTTTCATCCTATTTATGCCTGAAAATGAGGTACTTGGGTTCTTTATTTTTGCATCTCAAGCACCAGAAGATGACCAGGGGAGGCTGGGCTTCAAAAGTGAAAACAAGCAAAATCCTGAAATGCATATTAAATAGATTGTCCTTTTGCATTTTCCCCGAGGTTTTAGTGGGCTCTATTCTTACTGGTTGGGGGAATTGCTCTAAAATTCCTGAGTTTAGTAAAGTGAAGAAAAATTAATTTAAAAGAAAGGTGGTGGGGACGTGTTTTGGATCTGACTGGACTGCAGACTGTCAGCTCTCCTGCAATTCTCCTTTCCCTGGGAATAAGTCTCTGAGTGCACTGGAGCATGGGAGTGGGTAGGAGTGAGACAAGTAATCACGCTCCGAGGCCCCAGCAGCACTGTGCTGGCCTTTCTTCCAGAGCTTGCTTTGCCTTCTTCACTGGGGATTTCCCATCAATTTGGAGCTGCTGTAGCTTGTGCAGCTCTGCCTTGAATCTCTAATCTAGTGCAGACGTTTCTGGTGGCATTAGTGCCTTCCTGGGGTAGCTCCCAGGGCAGAGCAGAAGTGCTTAGCTATCGATTTGCCTTCTCCCCTGGAAAAAGCAGCTTCGGAATGTGATTCTGTTTGATTGCTGTCAGCCACAGCAAAGTGAAATATGGTTAATGCTATCTCTGTTCCGTTCTAAATGGGCAGTTGAAATGTTTGTGTTAAGATTGCTGGAATAAAGGGCTTGATAGTCTGCCTGCAGGCAGCATTCGGGAACAATAATTTCTGACGTTCCAGCTCATCTTTGAGTGTGGGTTTTGTGCAGGTGGAGTCTTAGGTGGCTTTGTTTATTTGTTTTAGAACATAATAGAGAAGCTTGAGTTTGATAGAGGTAATGCTATTAAATTAAAATACTACTTCCTTAAGTATTCTTCCACCATCTGCAGAAGAAGTGGAAACCCCTGAGATGACAAAGAATCCGATTTGGTTTTCTACTTGACAAAATTAGGGCTTTTAGTCATAGAATCATAGAATAATCAGGTTGGAAGAGACCCACTGGATCATTGAGTCCAACCATTGCTATCAAACACTAAACCATGGCCCTCAACACCTTGTCCACCTGTCCCTTAAACACCTCCAAGGAAGGTGACTCAACCCTTTCCCTGGGCAGCCTGTTCCAGTGCCCAAGGACCCTTTCTGTGATTTTTTTTTTTCCTAATGTTCAGCCTGAACCTTCCTTGGTGGAGCTGGAGGCCATTCTTCTCGTCCTCTCCTCTGTCACTTGGGAGAAGAGCCCAGCTCCCTCCTCTCCACAACTTCCTTTCAGGGAGTTGTAGAGAGCAATGAGGTCTCCCCTCAGCCTCCTCTTCTCCAGGCTAAACACCCCCAGCTCTCTCCGCCATTCCTCATCAGACCTGTTCTCCAGCCCCTTCACCAGCTTCGTTGCTCTTCTCTGGACTCATTCCAGAGCCTCATCATCCTTGTTGTGCTGAGGGGCCCAGAACTGAACACAGGATTTGAGGAGCAGTCTCACCAGTGCCTCGTCCAGAGGGAGAATAACCTCCCTGGACCTGCTGGTCACACTATTTGTGGTACAAGTCTCGAAATGCAGAACCTTTATGTGCCATGGATGAACAGTGAATGACTTGAAACATGGAGATTCCTTGATGAGGAGCTGTCTTCCATTGGTGACACTGGAAACATAACTATTGGGATGTATTCCTAAGGCTTTCAGGGAGGTGTTAATGCCTGGTGGCTTGTCTTGTGATTCCCCTCATCATTTGAGACGGGATTACTTACGTTGAGAGTCTGATTTGTGTAAACCACAAGAGTTTTGGTTCTCTATTACCAGGTAAAGGGTACTGTCACCTGCTTCCACTTGTTGTAATCATAACCCGAGGCTATTCTGCTTTGTGGGTATTTGGAACCTACCTGATGCAAGGCTAACCTGCTCGGGTGCAAGAAAGGTTTCAGATTCAGCGTCTTGTGATGCTTTTCAGGTTAAAACTGAAGTAGAACCTTGCTGCAGTGAAAATCCATCATCCTCGGAGGTATTGTCCTCCAGCTCTTTCTAGTTTCTTTGCTGTTGCAAACTAAAACTCCTCAAAGTGATCCTTGCTGATGGTATTGCTGTTCCCAAATCTAACCCGGCGTCTGGAATTTGGGGGGATCTGTGCGCTGTACCTGATGTAACCACAGCTATGTGCCAATACCATCAGCAGAGTGAACTTTGGAGCAGTGCAATAACCGTTTTTTTCCGGTTCCTGTATTTGGCGGCGGAGGTTAAGGTCCAGTTTGCCAAGTGCTGTTTTAAAATGTGGGTGCGTGGGCTGCAAGACTCAGGCTCTTGCAGTAGAATTGATCTAGGAACGAGTCCAATGCTCAGCCTTGCAGAGGCATCCTGTTTCCTTTCGAGAGGAGAGAGGAAGGATAAATTTTTCTGTGGGGGCTGATCCTGTTGGGATGGAGAAGATATGGTCTCTGAGAACCCAATATAAGAATTACCCTTTTTTTTTAAAGCTGCTCACTGGGTTCACACCACGTTGTTGTAGCGACTGCTGCCTCCCTGGCAGTTTGTTCTCACTCTGTCATGATGTTAGTCGCCAATCTTAGATCAAAATTACTCTGAGTTTTTGTTTCCTTGGAGTTCATGCTGGTATCTCTCCAAATACTATTGTGTTTTGTCCAAGAGAAATGGAGACTGTAATGTATAGTTGTTCTGTCTGCTTGTTTCTGTGGCTGTGACAGCTCAGGATGAAGCAGATGGTTTCGAGGTGCCTTCTCCGCCCCTTGTCCTCCCTGGGGGATGAAGCTCCTTGGCTATTTGAGGCGGAGGCTCAAAGTCACTGGAGCGATACTGGCTTAGAGAGCAGAGTCTCCTTCTATCATCTCCCTTTATGTTTAGCTTTTTATTTCCTCCCCATTTTGCTAATGCTAGTGTTCGTGCAGACACATGGTGAGACAGATTAGGGAGCTGATCCAGCTGAAAACTAACCCATTTTAGTAAGGGAGTGGGAAAGGATTTGTTTGGGGAGTAGCTTGCTGGTAATTGCTGGCGCAGGGAGGTGATATGAATGAGGGGGAGGGAAAGATGCTGCCTCTTTTCCAGAAGCCTGTGCTTATGTTGGATTAAAGTGACTCTGGGCCCACACCCATAGTCGCTGTTGTAAATTTTGTGGTGGCAACCTCTGCTGAATGATGCCGAACTCCGCTCTCTCGAACCTGTGTGTGAGCACTGCTGCCTCCTTGCCTCCACTCCTCAAGAGCAGTCGGTCTGCAAGGTGAAGCAGGGCTGGGTTTGTCCCTCTTCTCTCAGCGATTCGGAGCCCTGACTGACCCATTCTCTGGTGGCAGGTGGTATCTGGCAAGTTCAAGCTGATTTGTTTCTCTTGTTTGTTTCCCTAGGTGATTTCTCTGGTCAACTCTTAGCTTATTTGAGTCTTGGTCCGATATTCATTATTGTTGGCTTTGTAACACTCATCATATTCAAGAGAGAGCTTCACACGGTGAGTCCTTCTCTCCCTTCCCAGCTTTTCCTTATGAAATAAGTCTTTCCCTTTGTCACCTGGTGCTCCTGTATTCACATTTCTTTTTGTGCCTTTAAAGAGCAGGCTTAGGTGAGGTGATTTTCCTGCCGAGGAGCAACAGGAGACAACACCTGCACCATTTAAAGACTACTTAGCCTTTGCTGACTTCTCTGTTACTCTGTGGTGTGTTTGGGCCATTATCTATCCAAAAACATCAATGGAGCCAACTGGGGAACTAAATAAAACTGCTGCAGAGTGGGAGCACTCCCAAGATCCAGTAGGATGGTAGCACTGGTAGGTCCCTGCAAGATGGGCAGTGTATGCAGGAGACAGTGTCTGGAACTCAGTGGGATGTGCTGTCTTTTTGAACAGTGCTGAGGCAGAAAATGGGATATGAAATAAAATCTACTGAATCCCAAGGTAGCAGGTCTGTCCGTAAGGGCTGGTTCCTAGCTATGCATCGAATATCAGGGACAGAAGAGACTCTTGCTTCTGTCCAGATGACCAAATGAGACATGTTTTTCGTAATACAAAATGCTTTCTGTCTGTTCTGACAGGTAGTTGGGAATCAGGGTCATGGATAAATTCCCTTTAGGAGGTGTAAACCATTTGTTACATTCGCACTCAGGAAACAGATGAGATCAAGCCAGTGAAAAAGGATTTTGGCAGCAGATTTCTAATCAAATGTCATGGGAACCAGTGGCTCAAGGGACCTGGGGATGGGACTTTGAGGTTACGGAGCTGATGATAGCTTGGCTATCCAAAGGCTTCTTGTTGACCCAAAAGGGAGAATAAACCAGAGTAACTATTGCACAGATTAATGGTTGGGGTTTTTTTTGAAAAGAGGAGATTGTTAGGTGTTAGTTAGGAGGCAAGTGCTGGGTTGATTCCTGGTTCTTCATGTGGGAAATCACCATTGAGCTGGAGAGCTGTTAGCTGGCAGCTTGACCCACAGCTCAGGACACTGGAATGGGACTGAGCACTAAGGAGGCAGAGTGTCATTGATCATGGCAGCAGGACTAATTTAGGGGAGGTGTATGGACCATGGAACTGGAGATTAAAAATAAACTCTACCCATCTGGCTCGGTTCAGAATGTGACTTCATTTTAGACTGAAGACAGTGAATTCAAGATTAAAATGTTCTTAGAGGGGAATAGCCAGAAAGCCTAAAAAAATGACCTTTTTTTAGCTATTTGCCCAGATAACAGTGTGTGCACTCCCCCTGTTGGTCGTCGTGGAAAGACAATCCTGTAAAACCTGTCCTGGTAAAAAAATGTCACTTTACACACTTGCTGGTAGAACTCTGCTAACACAACTGCTGTTGAGTATGGGATTTGTCTCTTTCTGTGTTATCATTTGCTGAAAAGCTGCATGTTTGTAATGTGTTGCCAAAGATACAAAATGAGCTGAAAAAGAAATGCTTTTCTTCCTCAGGCAGAGAATTTTGAAGCTGTTGGTTTTAACTGTAGTAATAATAATAATAAAAAAGAAAATTAGAAAGAGATGGTTTGGGGTTTTGTCAACAGAGGGAGCCTGGTAAGTAGATGAATCTTTTAGATAGGATGACAAGATTATCTTGCCTTCACAGATCTCTTTCTTGGGAGGGCTGGCATTCAACGAGGGAGTGAACTGGTTAATAAAAAACGTTATCCGTGAGCCTCGGCCCTGCGAAGGTATGATATGGCCTGTCGGTATTGCAGTCTTGGTTGGGTTTTGAGTGGAAGGCTTGCTGGGGGGTGGTTAGAGGGTGTTTCCCCCTTTGCCTCATGTTGGCTTTGGGTGTTTGGGTGTCAGGGCTGCCAGAGCCATCTGAGCAGAGATGTGTCCTGTGGACTCATGCACTCGTGCTCCAGCAGAGCAATCTGGCTTCACATCTCGAGTGTTCCAGCTGCTACATGCAGAGTAGACCTTGACCATACTCTTTCTTCTTCTCTTCCCAGAAGCCCATTCAACAGTGACCACAAAATATGGGATGCCGTCCAGCCACTCCCAATTCATGTGGTTTTTCTCTGTCTATTCCTTTCTGTTCCTTTATTTAAGGTAAAAATTCTATGTCAGGTTTTGGCTGTTAATTTGTTGAAACACATCAAATGGATGGCTCCCTTGCTGTGTGCCACCTAAGTGGAATTATGGGACTGAATCAGAGGAGTGCACATTTTGCTGGGGCTGGGATGGATGGAGAATGTCTGTCTCAACCTGAGTGTAGGACTGTGGTTATCCTGACTGAAAACCGAAGGGTATGGGTGGACCTCTGATGCGTATCTGGGTACAAGTCTCCTGACTTGCTTTTCTAAATCCATGGTGATCCACCAGCAAGAGGAAAAACTGGAGGGGAGATAGGGAGGAGGGAAAAATTGCTGCTTTCTCATGTGTCTACTTGGTTTTGATAGTGGGGTTGTCTGCAATCTTTTAGGTAATACCTGTGGCCCACTTGCATGACATTTTAGTTCATATCCCTACCAAGTACTGGTTTTATACGCTGTGCTGTGCTTTCCTGAAGTTCTTGCTGGGGCATGGCTCTGTCTTGTGTCTCCACGTGTGGAGGAAGACAAAACTCACCGTTCCTCTGAGCTTTGTGGACGATGGAGGGACTCTGACGCCTTGGCTCCCTGTTGCATATGCTCAGCATGTGCCTTTCTCATCAGTCGCAGTAATTGTGAGCATATTCTGCCTTCCATCGCAGCAATCCCTGGTAACGGTTGGAGAAGGAGGCGTGTGGCTTTCTGGCTTCTCTGTCAGTGGGACTGAGTGCTGCTGGGATGATATTGAACTGCCCATGACCCTTGCTGGAGTAGAGCTTCCCTCTGGCTGCGGAGATAGTGAGAACAGAGATAAGGACCCCTCCGCTCCCTGCCACCGTGCTAATGGCTCTCCATCTCTTTCAGAATGCACCAAACAAACAATGCGAGGTTTCTGGATTTACTATGGCGACATGTGCTGTCCATCTGCCTCGTCACAGTGGCTTTGCTAGTCTCATATAGTAGGTATGGAGCAACTGTTTGTCTTATGCTCTCATACAGTCCTGTGGCCTTTACTAGTCAGCAGACCCGTCATCCCTTATCCTGCGCTTCTTGGTGACTGCGTTGTACAAGTCAGAGCTTTGCAGAAGTCG
Source organism: Coccyzus lansbergi (assembly GCA_033558105.1). Lineage (NCBI taxonomy): Eukaryota > Metazoa > Chordata > Aves > Cuculiformes > Coccyzidae > Coccyzus > Coccyzus lansbergi. The sequence goes on along the minus strand of JAUMJK010000974.1, from coordinate 24,037 downwards.
CTGTGTTGCCATCAGACCCTTCAGATAAGCAGAGATGGTGTTTCACAGAAGCATTTATAGAACCTGAGACCAGCCGAGCTTGCAGCAGCTCCCCATCGCCTCCATTGCCAGGCTCTAGCCTCACTGCCTCACCCTCCTTCCTGCACTAATCGTGGAAGTGCTATCCCATGCCTTGTCACACCAGCATCTGCAGCTTGCTAGTTGGTCAGCGTGATTGTTTTGCTTGAGCGATAGTGAATAAAATGAATTGTAGCTGTTTAACTGGCAGGATTGAGCGCTATGAGGGTGAATAAAGACAAAATAACTTTGATAATGACCTTTCCCCTCTTCATTAGATTTTTATAAATAAATACATATACGCACATATATAAAATGAACTTCAGTGATTGGAAACCCAGCAAATTCAGGGTAGAAGGCTAAGTTTTCCGCAGGAAAAAAATTTGCTTATTGGCACAGCTGATCATAGACCAGAGCTGGTTCCTCAGTCCTGGTTCTTTTTAAAATGCTGACAGGACAGTTTCACAAGAGTATATATGATCTAATTGAAATAAAAATTAATTTGAGGGAATCTAATGGCCTGCGCTGGGCAGAGGATCAGATAAGATGGTCTTAATGGCTTTATGATACAGGAGTGAGAAGAATGTTGAATGTGACTCCATAGCTCTTGTGCCTGGTAACTGAACAGACCATTAACACAGCTTTCTGGGTGGCTGCTGTAACATTTGAGAGCATAGACAGCATTTTTGTTAAGATTTTGCTGTTAAAAACCTTTAAGCCCCAGCTTTGGTGGCTTGGAGGGGACTTGTCCTCTCTCTGGCTTTGGAAAAGTCTCCTGTGAGAACCAACAGTCATAGTTCCTCAGCTGACCCCAAGATACATGAAGAAGAATGTGGAGGGCTGTTGAGTTAAGCTCAAGCTAGGAGCGCTCTAAGCTGAAACTGCTGTAGCAGGGAACACATTTTTTTCCTTCATTTTTTTTAATTCACTTTTTTGCCAGCTTTTTAGTGGGGAAAAAAGTCAGATGTCCCTTTTAATATCTGGAGGAGAACTCACACAGATACTCTGAGGGTCCAGTGAAACATCAGCCCTTGAATTATGACTCTTCTTGTTTTAAATCCTCTCTGGTGATTTTTCTCTTCCACCGCAGGGTTTATTTGCTCTACCACACCTGGAGCCAAGTCCTATACGGAGGTGTGGCAGGAAGCATTATGGCCATAGCCTGGTTTGCCTTCACACAAGAGATATTAACTCCTCTCTTTCCAAGAATAGCTGCGTGGTAAGTCTCTCTCTTCTGTGGAGGTTTCCTTCCTGTAGGTGTGCACTCTGTGGTTTGGTGTTTTGCTCATTAAACAAGTCCCTCGCACTGAGCTGGTCATGCAGGTGCAGTGGAATTACCTGGCAAAGGAAAATTTTCATTATCACTTAATGTGAAAGTTATACCCTGTATCTGAAACAAAACAAACGCAAAGATGCTTCAGTCTCTAAAATTGCAGTTGTAGCTGTACAAACCCTGACTGTCCAACCTGGGCTGATGGTTGAACATGATCTTTCCCAACCTTTGATTCTCTGATTCTGTGAATGGGATGCTCAGACTGCTATGAACATAGAATCATAGAATCACCAGGTTGGAAAAGACCCATCGGATCATCGAGTCCAACCACTTCTATCAAATGCAGCCTAAATTAGAGATGTCAGGACTGAGAATCCCTGTGTTCCTTTCCAGTTTTGCCTACTGACTGTTGTGGAACCTGCTTGTTCCTTTGTTTTCTTGTGTATGCATATACGAAGGATCCGCAGATCCTTGCCTGATAGGGGTGATACAGAGAAGGGATTTAAGCAACTGTTAAGTTTGCAAGGCCCTACTCAAGTTACGAGGTATGGCAGAGTGCTGGAGGAGCTTTCAAGCAGAACAGACCTTTCTTAATGGATGTCTGATGACTTGGTGAAATTGCAAAGCCATTTAAATGTAATGCAGTCTGAAATATTGTGTAAGGAAAGAAAAGAAACCTGTATTTTTAAAAAATTCAACATACCAAGGAACTCCTTGCCCAGACTGAAGGGTGATAGAACGGTACTGTTAAGTCTGGAGCAGTTTTTGTGCTATTTTCTTATTTTGATCAGAAAAGTGGAGGAAAAAAAATCTTAATTATTTACCCCTTTCCCTCTCCTTGTCTGTTTCCAGGCCAATTTCAGAGTTCTTTTTAATCCGAGATACCAGCCTCATCCCGAATATCCTGTGGTTTGAATACACAGTCACGAGAGCAGAGGCAAGGTGAGTGACCCTGTGAGTGGAGGAGCTGGAGATAGTTCCAACCCAAAGTATTCTGTGATTCTTTTATTCTCTGATGGTTGGACTCGATGATCTGGTGGGTCTCTTCCAACCTGATGATTCTATGTGAGCTTGTGCTCACACTTGAAACACAGCGGGTGTTCTGGGGCTGAAAAGAGTAAGGACTGATTGATCTCCCTGTAGGGCCTGTGAGGGGCAGGTTTATTTTGTGTGGAACTATTAGAACCTTATTTTAACCCTCTGGTTGTTTACCCTGCGATAGAGCTGGGGTCCTCTCTCACCTCGCTCTCTGTTGCCCTTACAGAAACAGACAACGCAAGCTGGGTACGAAGCTCCAGTGACTCGGGAAGTGTGAGGACCAGAGTGCACGTTTTAACGGAGACGGCGAAGACCAGAGACCTGGGAGCAGCGAGGAGCCTTTTAACAAACGGACCAAAGGAACAGGCAGGGACTATACCCCAAACCTGAAAGCCTTTGCTCTGCTTTAGCAGCTAGCTGGATGCTCCCTGATGCATGTGGGACTGTGCAGGAGTGGAAACTCATTTTCAACACCGATGCACATTGCTGGCTGGAATGTTCCCATCATGTCTACGTCAGGGGAGGGGGGAGAAAATGCCTGGTGTTGTGTTCGGGGGAGGGAAAACCAAAAGACGAATCCTTTCTGTGACTTTTTTTTTTTCAGCATGAAATACACACATTATTTATTTATTTTTTTAAATGGAACTATTGTTTTTGGGGTGGGTGAGGCATTGTGTGTTTTGGGTTTTGCTTTTTGTTCGGGTTTCTCTTTCTGGAAGAGGATGACACAACTAATCTCCAGCCGATCATGCATAAATAGGGCTTTTAATTTTTAAGAACTTCTTAAGAGGGAGGGGAACTGGGATGGGGTGACTTAGGCAGAAAGGGGAGGAAGTCTCCTTGCCTTTTTGCAACTGGTTTGGGAGATAAAAATCAATTCCAACTGCACTTTCTACAGATGGAAAGAGAGACTAAAGATCTGATTTTTAACACTAGTGACAGTTCTGCAGGGAAGCCTGCATGGATACCAGTGAGGGGGAGTGTGTGTGTGTAAAACAAAAGAAAACCTGAAATATACTGACTATTCTTTTTTCCACTGCTGCTCCTGTTGTGTAATTAGCAAGAGTGTCTTTCTCAGAATCTCATTGAGGTGGCAAGGCTATCATACATATCTCACGTTTATTCCATCTCTTCCTTTATACTTGTATAACCTCAGGGTTGCTGTGATCTGTACAGCTACTGGACGCCTGTGGATTCTGAGTGGTGCTGTGCTCCAGTGGGAGTCAGCCCAAAGCCTTACACGATTCAGTCTTAAGCACTGGAGTTTTTTTTTTCTGTTAAAGGGAGGGATTTTTAAGAAAGAACAAAGTGGCGAGTGTAAATAACAAGGTGAATGAGCAGTAAGTGGCTCAGCTGCTGTCTGAGTCCTGTTAGAATCAGCTGTGCGCTCGAGCACTGACCTTGTCCTGGCAGAGACTCCTAGAGTGGCTTGGTTGGGGTTCTGCAGGGGTAACCTTGAATTCTGAGCTCCTGCAAGCAAGTTTTGCGTTCCATCCTTCTCCCATTCCGGTTTTCCGTGTGGCTGGTCAGCTCTCGGGATGCTGCGTCTCTGTGGGAGCGCGGCTGCCATCTGTGTGTGCTGGTGACGCCTACGACTTCTGCCATCCTGGCAAGGGCTCTACTGGGAAGTGCTTCAGGGCTGTGCATGGACACTTTCTGTCTCTCTAGTGTAAAGCAGCAGCTCAAATCTGACTACAGAGGAGTATTTATTCAAAGCACAATTGACTTGAACTTTCACAGATGAAGGACACAGCTTCTGAAGGGGCTCAAAGGTCATCGTGTGCCTTCAATGCAGTCACGTCAGCAGAGGTAAAACAACTGTCGCTGCTCGGTCTTCTTGCCTGTTTCACTATCTCCACTTTAATCAGACTCCTGCACTATAAAGCTCCTCGAAGTGAGATGTGTTTCTGTTCATCTTGATTTGGATTGTTTTTATTTTCTTTAAGTTTTCATCTGTGCCTGTTGCTGTAGGAGTTTGCGTGTGTACAGAGCGGGACCTGCTCTAAGAACTGTTGGCTGAGTGTTAACTGCAGAAGGCAGTGATCCTGATTTAGGAAATTGGGAATGAAGGCTGCTTAAATTACTGCGTTTAAGTAGCTATGGGCAGCAAACTAATTGTTTTCAGTTGTTACAGCAAATATATTTTTTAAGAGCTGTTTAGTATTTGTATAAGATGAGCAATCCTGGTAACATCTGAAGGATCTGGGCACTGGATCTGCATCGGAATAAAGGGGCATCTCACAGCTTTCATGAGGAGATTTGATCAGACTGAGAGCTGCCCTGTTAAGACAGGACATCAGATATGGTGGGACCGTATGTTTTGGTTTGCAAGCTGGTACTGATCACTTTTTTCTTGCAAACCCATTTCTTTTCTCTTTATATCTCTCATTAAGTTCACTTACAAAGCCAGAGGGGAGATGGGAACTCTCTTCCCCAAGGACAAGGCTGTGAGTGGGTTGTTTCCAGAGTGGCTTATGCATCCCCAGCCTCTCTCAAGCTGTTATGACAGGCTGCTGGAGGAATGATGTGTGGAAGCACCTACTGACAATTAAGAGTTCTAGGGAAGAGGTTTTACCTCCTCATGGAGAGCAGTGAGGTGTACAAAGCTGTTCCACTTCATGTTGCCTTCAACCCCAAGCTTCCTACAGTAATTCCTAGGAGTAAGGGAGAGGAAGAAGAGCTCTTGTAAGATACTGTAATAAACTCTCCTCTGTTCTCCGAGTTGTTTGTAATCTGCATCTTCTGCCAACTTCTGCTGTACCTGTCTGGAAACCTTTGCAATAATCGATATGGTAGAAATTCCTTAGTGATCTTGTGGATTTCCTTAACTACATGGTGCTGTGCAGGAAAAAGATGTGAGCTCTGCCTTATTATCCTGCACTTGTATGAAGTCTCCTGGCACTAGTTTTCTGAATTGGAATATTTCCTTTGGAGTATGTGGCTTTGCAAGCAGATGCTTTCTATTCCTCCCCTGTACTTGAAGGGGCTGGATGGAGATGCTAAGACAATAAAAGGAAGGTGACAGAATGCTGTGGTTTACTGTCCCTGCTGTCCTCACACAAACGTCTCCCTGTAAGTGCAATTATACAATTTCTGTAGTGTCTTAAGGAGCCTTCAGACTTTTTTTTTTTTTGGTAGCACTTCTGTTTATTGTGTCTTAGTTTATTCAAAGAACATCTCAAAACTTTGCATGACATGGATTACGCTGTCGAAACAGTACTGAACACAGCTAACCAGCAAAGCATGCAACACTACCAGGCTGTGTCACAAATTGCACTCATCCCCCAAGAGTTATCTGAGTATTTTCAGTATTTTCAGTCTATGCATTTCTTTAACTGTTTGCTCCAAATTGGTAATTTAAGTTTCCTTCACTTATGTGCCTTTACGACAATGGACTTCTCTCCGTAAAACAACCGGACGACAGGGAGGAGAATAGTATTTTGTAAGCTGACACCGAAGAAATCAAGAAAAAATGAATCAGGACATCACATTTCAAAACTTGTACAATAAGGAAAGACTTTTAAAAGGAAAATCTTTGTAATGATTTTAGTCTCCTTTCAGGCACTTAAAAAATCAGCTTTATTCATCTGAATTTCAGCTCTGTCGGTCATTAAGGATGCATTAAGTGATTTATGGATCTTGTATCTCTTTCCGTGTGGCAGTCGGCTTCTGGCAGCTGTACTCTGCTGAAGCTACTGGGATATCTAGATTTAGATCCAGAACAGATCAATCCCATCTTCTGAGATACAATCACGGCAGTGCGAGCTTCTGCCTAAGCTTTAATGGGCACTTTCCTTTTGAGAACCTTCCCCTTTGATTAGACAGAAGTGGCAAAGGGCCAGCCTCAAATACTTGAGAGGCAATATCATAGCGTCAGTGGTCAAAGGCATTGCAGACAGGGAAAAATACCTCATCCCCTAGCAAAAGAGGCTGATTCAGTCCAGGGGGAAGATTACTTTGGCAAAAGGAATATTATTTCAATGTAAAAGGCTCTCTCAGATGTAATTTGAGTGAGGCAGGAGAGCAGGGACATGTGCTCGTGGGTTCGCAGTGCTCCTGCTGTATCTCAGTCCACTCAGGATTCTTCTGAAAGATCAACTAAATCCATGTAGGTGACATGAAAGTGGCAGTTCATACAATCACTGGCTGTGCAGGTGAGTTTCAGTTAAATTTTCCATTTTATGATTTGTTGAGGTGTAAGATAGAAGCTTTGAAAGGACATCCTTTCAGGAAAAATGCAGTAGTGTTGGCTTGTGTCTTTCAAGAAGCAGATGAGGGATTTTTTTTTCTCTTACTTTGAACAGATTTAGTGCAAATTTCTTCACAGATGTTCGCTAAGGCACTTTGTTGCTATTCCTCGCTGTTCTATGATCAGAAAAGTAGCAATTATGATCAGGTAATTCCCCTGTAATGAAACAGCCTGTCAGACTCCTCGTGCTTCTACTTGGTGGTGATGTCCCAGCAGCCACATGGTGGAAGGTGTGCGATTTAAACGCTCGATTCCTCTTGCAGAAAAAGCACTAGGATTCTTCATTACCATCCGCTTTTCACAAGTGAAAATATAGTCAGGAGTTTGGATTCTGGCAGCTTCATTGGAAGAGCTCTTACAAAAATTCCTACTCTACGGCTGTATCTTAATGTTTATATAGAATTTTTTACTGCCTCGAGTTTGACAGCTGAACATGAAAACTCTGTCATGAGATCATTCTCTTCCAGAAGGGAGCTGACACAGAGCTGGGTTGACACAGCAGTAAGGAAAAACTCCCAAGAATGGCAGAAAAGGTGCTGCAGTTACTGTAGAACAGTGGCTGCCCCAGTGGACAAATATCTACAGTGCCCACATATTCTTTGCTTTCTTTTCAAGACTTTCTGCCTTGTTAAAGCAGATGGATGTAAAAGAAGGGTGGTTTCCCTTTGGTTCTAACAGCTTTGCGCTCCGTGGGCCAGAAATGGAAGTTTGCTCTGCAGTTCCTGGTCAGAAACATTCGTATTTGTCCACGACTTGGTCATAACATGTTGTGCACAAATAGGCTGTTTCTGAAAGTATAAACCTGGGCTGGGTTAACGTCAGTGCCCCGAAGGAGACAATGGCAGTAAACAGAAGGTCAGCATCTGCTGCTTTTCCTCAATTCCAAGGGAAGGGACAAGAAAGCAAGTGTCCTGCTAAATGCATCAACAATCCCTTCTCACCTCTCCAAAGCCAAAGCTAGGAGAACCTCGATGAGAAAGAAGTTTTGTGAAGCTTTATGGAGAAGCAGCTTTATGCTGAGCCTGAAGATCCATAGCCAGGACCACAACAGCAGCTTAACAACAAGCCCAGAACAACAGCAGCAACAACAACAACAAACCCAGATTAGTTTGTAGCGAATGATATTCTGTTGTTAATGGGGTCAGTGCAACAGAAAGGAGATCCCAGCATCCCAAAACAAGGGGAAGGGAGCGTTCCCAGGCCTGTAACACACACAATGGTTGGAGTGTGCAAGATAAGTAGTGCAGTGCACTCTTAACAGGCCTGGATCTGCTCTGACTTAAGAACTTCTTTCTCCCCTTGCCAAAGTTCAATGGTGGTGTTTTGCTGGAGCAGCAGGAAAGTCTTCAGTGAGGCTTGAAAGATGCTGTGTTCCTTGGAAGCTAAACCAGCAAAAAGACTTGGTCTGGCAGTAGTTCCATCATATAAAAATCATTCTCTGCTTTTCCTGGAGAAGAACTACCTTCCTCACCAAAAGGATTTAGATACTGGCAAGGACTGTGCTTTCTGTATTCCTTTACATAAGTTCCACACAAATCATGTGTTGGTCCTCTTTGAGGACAGGAAGGTGCACTTTGCATTGATGGGAGAGGACTAGTCAGTTCTATTTTGGCTTAAGACAATGTTTCGTCTCACGTAGAGTCCGATATCTGCAGGTGACTGTTCTGCAACCTCTTGCTGACCACAAATGGTAGATGCCCTCCTAGGTTCCAGTCAGCAAAAGCCATCCCCTCAAATAATTTTCTGAGGAACTGGGAACTTCAGTGCACGAGGGGTAACCCCCTTTAATTGGGGGTTTTGCATCATGTTTGCCTCCTAGAGTTTGGATCTGGGAGCGGACTGGAGCAAGATCCTCATGTCTAGCAGCGCTTTCTCAAGATAATGCGCCATGCGGGCTGCGTTTGTGTCTGCACAGCTGTTAAACGCTGAGATCGCAAAGTTGATGTGTTCATCCATAGGGTTGTAACAGACTCCGTAGCCATCTGGAACCACGGGACCAAAGCACATCACGCAGTCTGTCTTTGCTGGGACCTGTGGAGACAATGTGATTAAAAACCTCTCTCTGGCCACAAATATAGACATCAAATGCTAAATGGCTCTGTCAGCAGTGCAGGAAGCTGCCGTATCTGAAGAGCTAGAAGATGGCATGTCTTGTCAGACCCATCTACATGCTGGATTCTGCCATTTTGCAAAGACATAATGTTAAGGAACATTTCTTCCCGAGATTGTAAGTCACAAGCAGAACTAGATCGGTAAGAATCACAGCACAAATATGAACATAAAGCTGTTCTGGCAGCTAACTGCAATTCCTATTGCTTGTAGGTAGAGACCAGCCACTTCTGGTGATGTTGGCCTTGGCTGTGCTGGTGTTTTACAGGGTTGAGATAGACCGAGGCAGCTGTAAATCAGATCTGCAGCTTTATGGGATTGGCAGAAGGCTTAAAAATTTCTGCCCTTCACCACAAGAAGGATGTTGAGGCTCTGCAGTGAGTCCAGAGAAGAGCAACAAAGCTGGTGAAGGGGCTGGAGAACAGGCCTTATGAGGAATGGCTGAGAGAGCTGGGGGTGCTTAGCCTGGAGAAGAGGAGGCTGAGGGGAGACCTCATTGCTCTCTCCAACTACCTGAAAGGAGGTTGTGGAGAGGAGGGAGCTGGGCTCTTCTCCCAAGTGACAGGGGACAGGACGAGAGGGAATAGCCTCAAGCTCCGCCAGGGGAGGTTCAGGCTGGACATAAGTTAAAAATTTATCACAGAAATGGTCATTGGGCACTGGAACAGGCTGCCCAGCTTGAGGGTGAGTCTTCCCTGGAGGTGTTTAAGGGACAGGTGGATGAGGTGCTGAGGGACACGGTTTAGTGTTTGATAGGAATGGTTGGACTCGATGATCCAATGGGTCTTTTCCAACCTGGTGATCCTATGATTCTGTGAAATTAAAATTAGTTTCTAACAGAGGAAATGAAACGTGGAGAAGAAAGGCAATGAAAATAAACAAGGAGCATTTAGGTTTTGCAGATGAGTCCTACCTGGCTGGTTGAGAGGTTGAAGTGCATGGCAACAGCGTATGCGGTGTCCATGAACAGCTCTGGGATGCTCACTAGGTCCTCGATGGCTTGAAGCTTCAAGCCCAAGAGGTGGCGGTCTATCGCTTGGCCTCTTATTGCCTGTAAGGAAGGGAGATGAAAGCCTGATAGTAGGCAGGTGAGCAAAACTATCAATTCCTTTGTTTTAAAGGAAAGAACGCTTCTAAAAAAAATCTCTAAATGTTTCAAGTTAGAAGGAAACTACATTTTGCCTTTAGGATCGGAGGTCAGTCTTCTTGGCAAGGACTGTGAAAGGAAACATGCCGGTGGAACCAACCTTACTGCCCCTGCCTATGGGCTCCTCAGTTTTAAGGGGTTCTCATGCAACTTGAGTGTTTATCAGCCATAATGACAGTGAGAACTGAAGCTGGTTTTGTATTTGATTCTCTCGGTCAGTTGCAAGGGACACACAAACCATTGGCTGAGAGAAAGGGTTCATTCCCTGGCCTAGAGCAGCATCAGGTCAGAGTGAGACAAGAGCACTAACGGCCACTGTGCAATGCCAGCAGAGAAAGCTCTTAAGGGCTCATCTTTCACCAAAACCCTCCTCTGCGATGTAAAACCCCAAGCCTGGCTGCAGCCAGGGCACTCACCATATCCGTGTATTCCCTGTGGGCCTGGGTAGCTCGGTGCAGCAACTCTGCTTTCTCCTGGTCCTGAGAACACACAGATCCATCTGTAAGTTTTGCTGCAGAATGGAAGCCCTCACTTCATCTGTTCCACTAGGCTGGAGAGAGTTTCTGCCCCGTGTGTCTATACTAGAGTAATTCTTAGATTTACTAGATTGAATTTTATATCATTTTGCTTGGCTACATGACTTTATTCAGAATAGAGTTCTCTATCAATCCTTAGCTTAGTCTGAGTAGCTAAACAGAGACTTTTAGAAGGGACACTTTTAGATAGGACTTTTAGATAGGAATGGTTGGACTAGAAGATCCGATGGGTCCCTTCCAACCTGGTTGTTCTATGATTCCATGACACACTGCTTTTTGGTGGAATTAGAAATGCCAGTGTTGTTTCCCAGGCTTTCAGTACTTGTGAAAGGAAAGCCAAATGCAACCCAAGGTGTGTAACTCTATACTCTAAGCTATGTTTTAGGCTGGCATCATATTGGATGCAGTTCTTAGCTGACCCAGGGTTGGCCAAGTAAGCAGCTTTCCTCTTTTTCTGGAATGGAGTCCTCTTACTCCACCAATGTGAGATCCTCACCGATGTGTCAGGGCTGTCCATTGCTTGCACAAACTTCAGGGAGGCTACAGAAGTGGAGCGGATGGTGTCTGTGCGGCCCAGGCGGAACATTCTTAGCGATGCGCTCTCATATGTGGCACAGGCATGGCCGTACATCCTGGGAGATGGAAATCAAAAGTCACAGAAGTGAGTTTGTCCAGAGAGGAATGGCCTATTGTGAAGCTGGAGAGCTGAGGGGAAGGCAAAGACTTCCTGTGAAGCATCTCAGATGCTTTCTTACTACAACTGTACACACAGAGGGGTTAATCTTGCTTGTTGCTTGGCAGCTGCCACAAGGAAGAGCTGCTGTTCAGCCCCAGTGTGGAGGGAACACATGGAAATTGGGAAGCAGGCAATAACAGCCTGTGAGACTTGTATGCACCACCCTTATCAGGCTGACAGATTTGAGGCTGGTGGTGAAGATGCAGAGAAACCAGCTCTTGGTGGTCTTACCTGTAATATGCTAGCTGCAAGGCAAGCTGGATAAAGGCATCAGGGCTTATCTTCTCTGACTTGGGGAAGTTCTTCCCAAATTGATGAAAGACCATGACTTTGATATCGAGGTCTTCAACCATTCTGCAAGGAAAGAGGAAGAGTTCTTTTACTTGCTGCTTATTCTTGTAACAGAGAGGTACAGACTTTGCTTTCATGAGGCTCGGAAAACAGGCTATTTGGATTTGCTCTACACAAGGACAGAAGCTCAGTCACACACAGACCTGTTTGGGCTGCGTGACAGAGATAAGTTTTTAGCCATTACTGAAAATCTTCCTCAGGTTAGATATGTGTGTGTGTGCGTATGTTCTATTATCCCTACTTAGATCCAGTAAAGCCTTGCTCTTTCTCACTGAAGTGGGATGGATCAGCATTTACCCCCTTCTAGCAACTCTGACTTGATTCCTGGCCGGTGGCTTTAGGGTGCCTGTCAGGTAGGTTCAACTCCTTGGCTGCACTGAAGCCTCGTTGAAACCACTGCCACTTTCCAAAGGGGGGCATCGATTACTCGGTTGCTCACCTGATCTCTCCACTGCTTCATACTTACATGTTGAGATTCTGCTTTGCTTTCTCTATGTCATTCTTGATTTCTGGGGTGATGTTAAACCGCAGCTTTTTGGGCATTGGCAAAGGAATCATGGGTGACCTGACCAGCTCAGGTTTCTTCCTGCATACAGAAATGATTATGATTAAGTAAGACCTTTAACACCAGAGCCTGAGTAGAAATGCACAGACCTCTAACACCTCATGACACTTAGTCCCAGGCTGAAAAATTCTTCACGGTGCTATTACAGTGTTTTCGAAGAGCATGAATGAAATGTTTTCTGCGCCTTCTGTCCAAAAGAAACTTCTCTCCCAGGCAAAAGTCATAGAATCATAGAATCACCAGGTTGGAAGAGACCCATCGGATCATCGAGTCCAACCATTCCCATCAAACACTAAACCATGTCCTGTTAAGTCTGAACAATGTGACTCCCTGAGAGTGGAAGCAGTAGCAAAATTTACCAGATTAACTTGGCCCCTCCGTTCTCATTACGATCAGAAGTGCAATATCTAATTAGCTTACTTTTACCCTTCCTCCAGAACAAAGTCCTATGGGCTGAGCTGCGAAGAGGCCCATTCCTGGGGAGCAGGTGGTTTAAGGCCTATCTCCAAAGATAAGGAAAAGCAGAGGAGGCAGGACTCACGTGTACTCCACAATGTGATCCAGAAGAGCAACAATTGGTGGCCCTTCTGAGGGAGCATGTTCATATACCAGACCGCAGGAGCCATCTTCAGCGATGATGAACTAGGAGAGAAGCAGGAGAGGACAGTGTTGGAGACATGCGGTGTGTGAGGCAGGAGCAATCGAAGAGATCTTAGTATCTTTTAGTATCTTAGAATGGCAACGTGAGCCTTTCTGCAGGCCTAGAAGATGCGGTGGCTCTGTAAAATGAACTGGGTGAGAGCGTTTCTGCTGGATCCAGCAGTGTGCTCAGTGTCCTCACACTACAGAGCTGCTCAATGGCTTTGATCTACTGCACATACAGTACAGGAATAACATCACCGTGTGCTGTCTTCCCTTTACTTTTCAATTAACTAGAACATCTAAGCTTTATCCCAACAATGAAGAGTTCCAAATAGGAAAAAAACAGCAGAAAAGATTGAAGTGTTCAGCAGGTAGAAGACTCTTTTAAAACACTATTGCTATTATCCACAAGCCAGGATCTATCAACTAATGAAGGAGAAGCTTGAATAGCAGCTGCTGTTGAAGGCTCTTGACACAGGTGAATTGAGAAGACATCAGAGCGATGCCGTTGGGATGGCATATTTAAAAATAACAAAACAAAAAGCCACTGGGCAGCTCCTGGCAGAAACGGGAAAGGTGACAAGCCTAGAGGAGACACAGGGAACAGATCTCCCTGCGTTTGGGCTGCCTCCAAGCAGACGAGGCGTTGTTCACCGCAGGCAGAAAATTGATTTACAAGGAACACAAAGAACTGCTACATGAAATGTGCGTGGGCAGAGACAGTGAGAGAAACAAAAGCCCCTGAGGCAGCAATGAGCGCAAGGGAAACCCTGGGATGTCACACTGCCAGCCACCACACCTTGCCTCCCCTATCTCTTTGCTCTCTTGATATAAGAAAAAACTTTCCTGTGAAAGCTTTGTGGCATTTCTTGGACTTTTGCAGTGTCAGGGAAGAGCATTTCCTCCAGCTCCGTGTCCTAAGCACCTCTGGAGCACCAGCACTTACTTGGAGGGTTTTGTCGAACCATCGGTTGCCGCTGTTCCAGCGGCTGCCTCCGCCGTGTAGCATCTGAGCGGCCACACGGCTCTTGTAGATGTCCTCAGACACCCGGGGCATGGGCGCATCAAGGCAGACGGTGCAAATGCTCTTCTCGATCGTACGCACGGATTCCTTGTTGGTCTTATCTGGGAGAGAAACGAACGGTAAATAAGGAAGGGGAGTTGAAAAGCTTTCATTTTAGTTAGAGGGAGACTGAAAGTTGGCAGGTTTGAAAGCCCCAGTGTTGGATTCCCCCTGTGCCTCAATGCAATCCTGGTCATTTAGGGGTGCACAAAGTTATTAAAACTGTTTTCAGCTGAGTGGTTACAGATGAGAGCTGCGTTCTTACTTCTTTTTTATTGTGTTTCTTCTATCCCACCCAATTGCAAAGCAACAAACTAGGATTTCAGGTCTAACAAACCAAGCTTCACCTGCGTGCCTTCCAAAACCGAAATAACAAAACTTAGCAGCAAAATTAAATTGCTTTGAGGAGAAGAGCTCACGTTATCCATCCAGAACAAGCTTACAAATGAAGAACGGAGCAGAGCACAGCGGTGATGTTGGTAGTTCAATCATTTGTTGGTGTTTGGTATTTGATCTACTGACCTTTCAGAAGGTTGTTGTAGGCCTTTGCCCAGGTGTTCCGGTGGTTGGTGGTGAGGATCCCAATAGGTTCTTTGTTTGTTTGGAGGGACGTGTTCCAGATCTTCTCCAGCTGCATGAAGAGCTGGTCAGTGGTGAGGGGACTCCCATCACTGTTGTAAACATCCAGCTCGAAGAACTGATGGTGAGAAGAGTGGAGAAGGACAGAGAACATGAGAGACGATCTTTATTGTCCAGCCCAGAAACAGGGAACAGCTGCTTTGAGGAAGTAAGACCTGATCTGAGGAGGTAAGGACTCTGCTTGTAAGCAGATCTTTGAAGGATGCTCAGAATTGGGAGACTAAGGTCCAACCCCCCTTGCACAGCATAAATACAGTCCAGGGTTTAAGAAGCTCAGAAATCATGCTAACGAGGGCCAAAACACAAGGAATTCCCATTCCTGAGACTCGCCCCCGGTGGCAGGTTTTATTATCCAGTTTCCCCAGGGAGTTTCCAATTCCACACATGATCTCTGGGCTTTGAGAGACAGGAGTTGCAGAGACAAGAGATTGAGGAGAACATTTTTTCTGCCTCATACACTGTTGCTGTCACACAGCAATCCCAGCTACGGCCACAGGGGATGAAGGGGGCAGGAACAAATCCCTGGTGAGGCCAACCTTGTGGCTTCCCTTTCCTCAAGACCACAGCGAGCTGGAAGGGCCACCTGCATCCAAAGGAAAACTGGGAGCTGCCGTACCTGGAAGTTGTGAACCACCGTGATGTGTCTGGATTGCTTCTTGCCTTTGGCGTAGTTGACAATGGAGTCCCGCTTGGGCCCAGGAATGCGGCAGGATGAGAGGATCTGGTAGTACTGGTTCATGCAGAGGGGTTTCCCACCCAGGTATTCCACGGGGAGGGTCTCACTGGGGACACAGCAAGGGAAGAGAAAACACAGTAGTGAGAAGACTGGCACTCCCTACATATGACAGGCAAAGGCTCGGCCTCGAGGCTTTCATCCCTCGCTCCAGCAAGACCTAAGGTCTTGCTGGAGCGAGGGATGAAAGCCTCGAGGCCGAGCCTTTGCCTAAGTGTGCTGGTGGTAGAAAAATGAGCTCTAGATCTACTACACATCTTATCACACACTGTGTTGTCTGCAGAGGAGAGAATCAGGGCACAATATACGGGGAGATGTATTATTTCTGGTGAAACAGCAGAAAGATGGTTTTGGGTATAATCTTGAGTGGGCGTCTGACGTGTTGTTGGTGACTCACCAGCTCGACTGGGACTCAGTCGATCGTTTGAGGAGTTATATTCCAACTGCCCTTCTTGCAGCTGGCCCCGAGCCTTGTCTGAATTGGCTCTAAAGGTGTGACGTTGGTAAACGTGGTTGGAATATAAATAAGGCGCAGTCAGCGAAGGGTTGTTGGTGACTAGAGGAACAAGTTTGTCTAGAGCTCATCTCGTCTCATAGAATCATAGAACAACCAGGTTGGAAGAGACCCATTGGATCATCGAGTCTAGCTCAGAGATGAGAAACACCAGAAACCCAGATTGAGAGGAAAAAATTCCTGCTGCCTGAGCTGTAAATTGGTTTGTGGGCAAACAACAGTAACGTAGCTCCACAGGACTGCCAGCCAAGCTAACTCCCTCTACGCGCAAACACGTGCCAATGAAAGCATTAAGGTAAACAAAGAACGTGAAGAAAAGTAAAGTAAATTTGCTTTTTTTTCCCCAGAGGTGGTGACCTCAGCAGCAACGTTGATTACAAAATTGTCAAATATCCGCTGTCTGCTCTTGCCTTCCTATTTGGAAGAGAGATTTACTGACTAGGCTCAGCCTCTCTGGGACAGTAAGGAGCCCGGGAGAAATCAGGAGGGTCACCAACTCACTTGTCAATCATGGTCTTGAAATCCAGGATGCCCTCGATCAGCTTGGCAGCAAACCTGGAAAAGTATAAGATGTGAGACGCTGAGGTTTAAATGTAGAACATCGAGGGCTGGGGAGGGCTTGCAGAGCTTCTCTCTGCTCCTTACAAAGTTCAGCCTCTGCCAAGCCCCTCTTGAGCTCATCTCGGTTTTGTTGGTGCAGCCACTCTGGGACTGTGACTTGAGGCTGCTTGATGGTCCTACCATGTGGCACTTTTTTGTGGGTCTTACTGAGTAACCAAGAAACTCTGGCGAGCTTTTGAAGAAGCAGGGTTCAGTCTGGAGGCATTAATGACCTCCGGCAGCAGCATTTTTTTACGGGTGTGTTGTGATTTTATCGCACACTAGTTCCAGGTCTTGGCATTAAAACCACACTGAGAAAAGGGGATTTCTGCCCTAGCCTGTTCAGGGGCCACCTGGATCTCCTGGCATCTGACTCGCCACTCCTAACTTGGTTCTTCCCCAGGGAATGTCCTGCTGATGCAACTCTTCAGAGCATTCCTCTGGCATTGAGAGATCTGAAGCAAATGCAGGCAGCTGACACCGAGGTGTTGTGTTTACTGGGATCAACATAAACACTGCCAGCTCCCAGCAGGGAGGGAGGCTGTGACAAGGCACAAATTGCTTTGCTTGGGAGGGACAGGTTGGCCTGTTCTGACCTAGGAGCTCCCACCCCTACATGGGAGAAAGGAGGCAGGAGGTCACTGTGACAAGAGGTTGCAGCTTCAAAGGCTTTAAGGTGGTGCAAGCATTTGGCATTAGCAGGCAGAGTCAGCTAGATTTGCTCAGCCTACTCATCCCTAGCAAGGATCAAAGGATGTAACTCAAGAACCTTGTGGGCTGGTAAACAAATAATGACAATAAAAATCTCCCAGCCTTATTGTGAAACCTGAGAAGGTAAAACAGTTGGGAAACAACAGCATGAGACCCTATGTTCCTTTGCAGAGAGCAAACAGCCTGGGAGCAGAGTCGTGGACTGAGGGGGAGATGTTAGCCAACTTGTTTTCAGCCGGCAGTGTTGCTAGATTAAGGAATGGAGAATTCCACTTTCTAAACTTGCTTTCTGAAGCTTTAGTCTCGAGCCACATTGTCAAACTTCTTTCTGCAGTGAAAAACTACACCAACATGCATTTAAATTATATTTTACATGGGAACCCGGTGCAGGTGCTCGATTCCCTGGGCTGAAGATCTGGTAGTGCTCCAGGTCTTATTGTCTCTTTTTAGATAACTTGAGAGTGAACAATGTGAGAAAGAGCTTTCAAAGACGTTTGTCTAGTCTTGGTGTCCCTGTAAGGCTCACCCTCTGCACCCTTGCTCCGGTGTATCCAAGGGAGCAGAAGGGAGGAATTGTTCCCAGCTTCGCTGCTTCCGTGGCTCGCACTTTGGATCTGCCAGAGCACTGCTGACTAGTAACTGCGGTGAAGCTAACTCTGTATAAAGGTCAAGGCAGAAGTTCTGCCAAGTGGATTTAACGCACTTGTAGTGGTGGTTAAAAATTAAAGGGAGCCCACAAGGAAGGGTGGACATGGCAGGGTTTGATTGCAAATCAAAACTAGGGGTGGAGAGAGGCAGGTCACTTGTCTTCCAAACCATCAATCCACAAGTGACAGGACATAGTAGGGCACAGTCCCCACAGCAGCTTCTCCCACCTCCTTAATCCACTCGACTCCAGAGGCATTTCTGCTTGTTCTCTCTCACATATCTGGGCTAGTTTTCATGCCTCCTTCAAGTGCAGGCACAATCTTAGTGCCTCCTACTTTTTAGTGTCCAATATACACTCACCATGGCTCTGGCCAGCAACGTAGCCATCTCACAATGAAGATCTGTGCTAAAGCAAAGACCAAACCCTTGCTTTTCAGTCCCAGTTTAGCACCTAAACCACCGGACACCTCGGTTTTCCCTCCTGATGAAATATTTTGTCGGGTGCAACAGCCTGGCTGCACAGTCCAGACAGCTACCAAACTTGGGGCCCACGTGCTAATTACTATTTCCCAATCAGCCTGAACACTCTCCTCTTTGTCCAGCTCATCCAATCTGAAATCCAGGGGGAGGCAGAGAAAGGCTTTACCTGAGCTGACCTTGTCGATCTAGAAAATCTTGCTTAGGCAGAACCACGCCTGGGCTGGAGTGGACCACAACCGGGAGGCGATATTCCAGGTAAGCCGTCTTCAGCCACCAGTCCGAGAGCTGGGATGGAGAAAAGCAACATGCAGGTGCAGCATCTGCTTGTTTGACCCCAGCTCAGCTTAACGTTCTCCCCGTCCTGCCCCGAGCTCTGTCCCACTCTTAGCAAACAAAATGTTTGGGCTTTATGCTTTGCCTATGGAAGGGTAGAGGGGGATTTGAAGGTGGCAGTGAGGGGCTCTGGCTGCAGGGCTTCAGCAGAGGATTTCTTTCAGCTTCTCAAGGCAGCTGTGTGATGCTGACAGCTCAGAGGCTTCAGCAGCCACAGGCAGGGTCAGTGACTCCCTGTTCTGCCATATCATAGAACAACCAGGTTGGAAGGGACCCATCGGATCTTCTAGTCCAACCATTCCTATCAAACACTAAACCATGTCTCTCAGGACCTCATCTACCTGTGCCTTAAACACCTCCAGGGAAGGGGAATCAACCACCTCCCTGGGCAGCCTATTCCAATGCCCAGTGACCCTCTGTGTGAAAAATTTCCTCCTAATCTCCAGCCTAAATCTCCCCTGGCGGAGCTTGAGGCCATTCCCTCTTGTCCTGTCCCTTGTCACTTGGGAGAAGAGGCCAGCTCCCTCCTCTCCACAACCTCCCTTCAGGTAGTTGTAGAGAGTAATGAGGTCTCCCCTCAGCCTCCTCTTCTCTAGGCTAAACAACCCCAGCTCTCTCAGCCACTCCTCATAGGTTCTATTCTCCAGCCCCTTCACCAGCCTCGTGGCTCTTCTCTGGACTTGTTCCAGAGCCTCAACATCCTTCTTGTGCTGAGGGGCCCAGAACTGAACACAGGATTCAAGGAGCGGCCTCACCAGTGCTGAGTACAGAGGGAGAATCACCTCCCTGGACCTGCTGGTCACACCATTTCTGATACAAGCCAAGATGCCATTGGTCTTCTTGGCCACCTGGGCACACTGCTGGCTCATGTTCAGTCGGCTGAACATGAGCCAGCAGTGTGCCCAGGTGGGGCTCACCCAAGGTGAGGAGCTTGCACAGCTTGGGGACGGTGGCAGCAGACTGGTCATGAAGATGATGCCATGAAACCACACGGATGCACACCAGACATCGGAGGGGTTCACATCAGAACTCCACCCTCCCTAACCAGAACCTGAGACCAGAGTCTCGACCTACCCAGTTCTCCGTTTTCTTGGCTCTTCTCTCCAGGCCTTTCTGCAGCCTCTCCCCGACGCCTCCAGGCTTGCAGAACTCGGACACCAGCTCCTGCGTGTGGCTCAGCTCCTCCTGGCTGATGATGGGCTGCAGAGCCTGTAGGTAGCGGTCCAGCGTTTGCTGGAGTGGTGGTACAGGGAGATGGGGCAACGCTTCCTGGTGAAGTTGGAATCTGCCTGGGATCTTGGCTAAAGCCGTCGGCTTCAGCAGGCCGTAGGGCCTGGCCTGCAAAGCACAGAGCAAATGTCGAGACAGAACTTCCCCTCACAAAGTGGCAAACAAACAACCTGCATCTGGGAGTCTCCATCCCAGCCTCTCCGAGGGCACACGAGTGTTTTGGCGCGGAAGCAGAGCACGAGAAGCGCAAACGCAAGGTGTGGATCTACTGACCACTCGCTAGAGACGGTTGAAGGACGTCCAGAAATGCTGCAAAAGAGAAACTCAATCTTCAATCTCCCAAGATACCGATTCTCAGCTCATCAGAGGAAACTCTGCCAGGGTAATGATACAGCTTCAACTCCCTGGGCACTTTTCAGCTAAGTCTCCGTGCATTTGAGAGTCAAACCCTTCCATTGCATGGTAAGTGGGGAGAAAGCAAGCAATGAATGAAATATCTTGTGTACTATCATTGTGTGCTTTGTTACTCCTTACAGCAGTGTAAGGAGATAAGCAGAACCCTTATGCCAAACCAAACTATCCTTTGGTCTTTGAGAAGAGAGAATTTAGTGACTTCTCTGAGTGGCCAGTGATGGTCTGGGAACAACTGGCTGTGAACGGGCAGGTCTTGGCACGATGCTCCCTCGTGCCAGAGAACCTCCCAGTTACTGGAGGACCCAGCGACATCACAGCCTCTGTTTGCTTGTACCAGTAAGGGACTGGCCGACCCGCAGGAGCCTTAAAAGAGGGAACAGTGAGAGCTTTTCAGGAAATTGTGGGTGATGCCAGCAGCCCTCTGGGATGCGATGGGGCCACGTGGGCCTTAGGAAGCACCCGGGCATTCCCCTGAGAGGGGAAATGAAACAGAGCAAACCCAGCTGCTAACCACGAAACCAATTTGCTGGTTTTCCCCTGAAAGAATGACACCCTCCTCTTGGGTGGAAAAGGCTGGACATCCTTTAGCTTGAGGACATTTAAACCTTCAGGTGTCAGAACTGAACTGTTTTCAGTTCCCTCTGCTCCTCCCGCCCTGCTGGATCCATTGAGTCAGACGCTCTGCTGCAGGACTCCAGACTTTGCATCCTCAGTGCACTGAGGATGAGAAGCCAGCAAGAATATGACCTTTGATTTCCAAGGCAATGAGCAAACAGCTGTCCCTGCGCCTCCTTCCAGGAGTTAAGCACAGAGAAAAAGAAAAAGCAAGCTCAATTTGCAAGGTGACAAAGCCTCTGTGTGGTGCTGAGCCTCCAGAGGAAATGCTCTACGTCCTACCTGGCAAGAACTACATGATTGAGGTTTGGAGAAGAAATGTTAAAAACAAGAGAAAGGGCAATTACAGAAGCATGGAAGGAGAGTGGATTTGGGAAGAAATGAAGACGTTAATCAAGGTGGCGCGGACATACTGTACCTGCTCTTCTTGCTTCTCCTTGCTATCCATGACTGGGAGGACAGAAAAGATCGTAAACCTCTCCCTCGGCCTCTCTCGGTTTCTTCTTCCACCTGGCAATGTGCTGCCCGTGCAGGGCGTCAGCTCGTTAGCAAACTGCCCCCTGACTGCCTGATGCGAGGGCTCAAGGCCAGACACGGCCCGGGAGCGGCTGGGAAATTGGACCTTCGGACTGCGTCAGCGTCACAAAGGTGCCTTTCTGGGAAGCCCTCCCGCCGCCACCGACTGCCAGCCCTGCATCGCCCGGCTGCCACTGCATGATCAATACCTTGTGGGCAGAGTTGCCTTCTGCTCGATGGCTCAGGGCTGCCAGCCACGGCAGAATCACAGAATCACCAGGTTGGGAAAGACCCACCGGATCATCGAATCCAACCATTCCTATCAAATACTAAACCATGTCCCTCAGCGCTTCATCCACCTGTCCCTTAAACACCTCCAAGGAAGGTGACTCAACCCCCTCCCTGGGCTGGATGGAGCTTAGAGCCCCTGATCCAGTGGGAGGTGTCCCTGCCCATGGTAGGGCTGGAACTAGGTGGGTTTTACCCAAACCATTCCCCGATTCTCGTACAGCTCTCCTGCAGGACCTGCACAGCGAGCCAGCGTCGCTGTGGGTGACGTAGGATCAATTGGAGATGGGAGTAGATTCAGTTTGGGATGAAAGGTAGACCTCCTGTATGCATGGTCATTATTGCAAGCAGAGACTTTGGGGAATTCTGGGTTGTCAAACCTTAAAAACAAAAGTATCTCCAAAGCAGAACTAGGCAGTCACATAGAATATCACCCCCTCCTTCACGTCGGTGAAGAAGGGCAGACAAATGCAGCCTCCCACACAGCTACGGTGATTCCAAACAGTTTGTTATTCCTGGGCTAACAGTGAGAATCCCAAGCCAAATTAACTGAAAATCCTGCATGTTAAAACGTGGAGTGGGTTTGTATCTTTATGTCCTCTGCCAGTTTGGTTTGAGGTCAGACTTGAGCGTTGGGTGGGAGGACGGGCAGCGATCGCAGCTGAGGAGAGGCGGCAGCTGGCAGAGCCAACAGTCCACCTTTCCCCGCAAGCATCGGGGAAGAGAGACACCAGCGGAGCGTGCAGCTCACGGGCTGGCACTGCTCCCCAGCCATGTTCCACTGCAGCCGATGACCTTTGCTAGAGCCAGAAAAGCTGGTGGGAAATCCACTGAGAGCCTCGGGGGCAGGAGGAATTTAGAGCAGTGTCTGATTCCCAGCACGTTCTGAGCCACCAGGTTCTGTGTCAGATGACAGAGGTTTCTCTTTTACTTTCAAATTAGAAGCCCCAAAGTCCAGAGACCCTGGAGCCGACCAGCCCTGCCTGGCCCCAAGGAGCTGTCATGGGTGAATCCACCGTGGAGCTGCTGCCGTCCCGCTCGGCCTCCTCCTCCCTGGGATCTCTCAGTGTTTGCAACAAGTGGTTGCCAAGGCCAAGCGTGGGGCTGGCGCGTGTGCAGGGAAAGGCACGTTCCACACGTGGAGCCTGCAGAGAGCTGCTCCTGGCTTCTGCATGGCTTCCCACCTTCTGCATGGCTATGGCTACCACCCACTCTCTCTATGGCCACCAGCTCCCTTGTCATGGCTATGGCTACCGACCACCCTTCCTGCAGCCACCACTCACCCTTGCCATGCCCATGGCCACCAACCACCCTCTCTATGGCCACCAGCTCACTGGCCACGGCTACCAGCCACCCTCTCCCCTTGCTGTACCCATGGCTACCAACCACCTCCTCTGTGACCACCGGCTCCCTTGCCACAACAACAAGCTCCCTTGTCATGGCTGTGGCTACCGACCATTCTTACTGTGGCCACCACTCCCCCTTGCCATGCCCATGGCTACCAACCACCATCTCTGTGGCCACCAGCTCCCTTGCCTGAGCAGCAAGCTCCCTTGATATAGCTATGACTACCGACCACCCTCTCTGTGGCCACCGCTCCCCCTTGCCATGCCCATGGCTACCAACCACCATCTCTGCAGCCACCCCATCCCCTTGCCATACCCACTGCTACCAACCACCCTCACTGGGGCCACTAGCTCCCTTGCTATGGCTACCAACCACTCTGGCCCCCAGATCCCTGGCCATGCCCGTGGCTACCCACCACCCTCTCTGTGGCCACCCCCCGCCCCTTGCCGTGCCCGTGGCGACCCCCGGCGCTGACCCCGCACTCACCGCGGCCCTGGCCACGAAGGCCAGCATGGCTTCTCGCCCGCGCCGGCCCCGACAAGGACACCAGCCCCACCGGCCGCCGCCGCCCCCTCCGCCCGCCGGGGCGGGGCCTCCGCGCCGCCATCTTGGAGCGAGGTGAAGCCCGCGCCGCCATCTTGGGGAAGGGCAAGGCCGCTCTGAGATATGGGGGAAGGCGGCGATCGGCGTCGCGGTTTCTCCGCCGGCCGCCTTCTCCGAGAGTGGGCGAGGAGCGTTCTCCTGCTCTCCGAGGCGCGCCTCCTCTCACCCGCGAGGCGGACCCGTGCGGGCTCAGAGGACCGTGCCCTACACAAACATGGCGGCGGCGCCGGCTGGTGTGAGCAGAGAGGGCAGTGCCCTACACAAACATGGCAACTCCTCGGGTCACGACGGTGGCTTGGAGGGGTCAATACCGCCCGCCGGTAGCGCGGGAGCAGCGTGCCCTGCTCAAAGATGGCGGCGGCGGCGGCTTCGGGGTGTCCGGAGGTGAGGGGTGAGGGGTGGCGGCGGCCGGGCTGCGGGAAGATGGCAGAGAGCGAGCGGCGGGCAGGTGAGCGGCGCCCCGGGGGCTGCGCCGGGGGTCCCGAAGGGACCAGGGCACGGGCAGGGGGAGCTCGGGCTGCAGGTCAGGCGGGAGAGAGGGAAGGAAGGGGCCCTGGAGGCCCTGGGCCTCGGCCCGGGGTGGGGCCTGGACCCCAGGAG